>CM021108.1:73075985-73123712 GCA_007115665.2 Sequoiadendron giganteum | reverse complement strand
TGAGGCATAAGGGGAGAGGGAAGGAGGGAGAGAGAATTAGAGAGGGAAGGGAGAGGGGAGGAGGGGAAGGAGAGAGAGAGAGGGGAGGGAGGGGGGAAGGGAGAGAGGGAAGGAGATAAGGGGAGAGAGAGAGAGAGATAATTTGGAGGCAGAAGGGAGAGGAGAAGGAGGGGAGAGATAATTAGGAGGGGGAAGGGAGAGGGGAGGAGGGGAAGGAGAGAGAGAGAGAGAGAGTGGGGGGGGGAGAGAGAGGGAAAGAGGGGAAGAAGGGTCTGAGAGAGGGAGAGAGAATTAGGGGGGGGAGGGAGAGAGATAGAGAGGAAGAGGAGGAGAGAGGGAGAGGGAGAGGGAGAGGGGGGGAAAGAGAGAATATTTCAATATTTAATATATTAGTAATATTAATTAGCTATATAATATTTTATATATTAACTTAATAAATATATAAATATTTATACATTACCTAGAATATATAAATAATATTTAAATATTATACATAATAGTATAATATATTATATATTATACATAATTACGTAAGAGATTATCATAAATTAATTGAATTATAAACTATATTGTATATTCTCAACTAGATATATTAAAATAAACTATAAATTATTTATTGCAATTTTTTAAATCATATATTAAAAACTATATTAGATTTTTTTAAACTGTATATAAAATAAATCAGATATCTGATTCAAATCGGATATCTGATTTAAAATTTTCAATTTTTTAAATCATATATAAAAAACTATATTAGATTTTTTTTAATTATATATAAAAAAAATTGGATATCCGATATGTCTAACACAAAACCTACTACCTAGGGATTAGCCTTGAGTTTGCTTCGGAATTTGGCTAGGACATGTCAATCCTAAGAATTCAACACAAAAAACGCGTTTAACAGCTTACCTTGCTTTTCTAGACTTCGCCCATGTGGCTGACGACTTTTTTTTACCCTAAATTGATGAGACGAAAAAAAAATTTTAAAGGATATTATTAGCTTTCTACCAATATAAATTATGCTTTACTTTGAATATAATAAATAATTATTATTCATTTTCTATTTGAATTACGACTAAAGTCCTAATTGATAGGATGATTGAAAAACATCTATATCTTTCAAACCGTATCACTTTTTTTGAATCCAAAACATGCGTCACATTCTATGCTTCGCAATATTATAGGATTTTAAAAAAAAAAATGAATTTCATGAATTTTTGACCAAGTTAAGGTGGTCAAACATACGAGTTTTTATATTTTTTAAAAGTTGTAATAAAAAATTCATAATTAATTATTTACTTGGAAAAAAAATACAAAAAAATATGCATCACATTGGGACATGAGCCCTCTACTTATTATAAAATATTATTAAAAAATATTATCATTTTATTGTGGTTAGGGTGGTCAGACAGACACCTACTTCTTATTTTTTCCCTGAAATTTAAGTACTACTGCATTGAAATTTCAATTTTTCACCAAATATATTTTTATTTTTTTAAAATATATCTAGTAGTTTAGAAAATACATTCAATTTTTTACACATTCTATTCTTACATATTTTTGAAATAATATAGATAACTTATTCAATTTTTTATGTCAAATTGCCTAACTCTGATTTTTCTGAATTTTCATTGCCACTTAAGGGCCTATTTTTTCCATGATGATCCTGCACATACCCAAGTGCTAAATTCGGTGCAAAGTAGTGCCAAATTTTATGCCATGTTTTACATCGGGTTCAATGCCAAGTTCAATGCTAAATTTAGTATTGAGTGTAGCATCGATCTTAGCATCAATTTTTTATTGAGTTTAGCTCTGAGTGTAGCATTGATAATAGCACCTAATTTAATACCTAATTATGCACCTATTTTGGAGTGTACTTTAGCACCTATTCTATCATCGAGTTTAATGTCAATTGTATCACCAAAATGAGATTCATCAGAGTAAGAAACAAATATCACCATAACACATCTTGTTGTCTCCCCGATAGCCTGAGCAAAGCATATCAAATACACCAAATATATCAAGGAAAGATGACATGCTGTCTCACCGATGAACCGATACAATGGCATGCTGAAGATAGTTATTAATAAAGTACATAGTGGTATTGGTGAGACACAAACCTATTGAGCTGACAAAAAGAATGATTTCCCTGATACAACGATTAACTGACAAAAGAAAAAGGTATCGGGAGGAACGCTTGCTATCTACGGAATATAAAGAAAGTTTCCCTAATGAATCAATAACACAAAGAATGTCATAAGTGATTAATTACACACCTAAGGTATGATATCAGAGAGACTAAGGGGTATCGAGGAGACTTCATCTGATAACCCATCAATGCCTCGAAGAAAAAAAAATGACATATGTTTTCTTTGATGGGAAATATGGATATCGGCCAAAGTAAAATCATGGTTCCACCAATACAATGATAATGATTACTTTTGAGTGATTTAACAGCTCGAGATATTGAGGAGATATTCAAATTAAATATTCTGCCCAATGATAGGATTGAGAGAAAGTGGAAAATTAATGAACCAGAGCTAAGCAAAATATACCTCAGAGTTTGTTAACAAGAGTTGGTGGTATTAGACTAAGAAGGGTGGCGAAAGTACAATTTTGTTGATGGTGTTTCTATGCACTTCACAACAATGGTAATACATAGGTGCATTACCTCTCTTGAAAGACAATCTTCCACAATCAAATTGCAGAACACTATCCAGGTCTCTCGGATGTCAGGTCATGACGAGGCTTGGAATATTTCAGTTGATTTAAGTGATTTGTTGGAATCACAAGGCAGTCTTACGTGGTCAAAGCTATAGGAGAATTGAGTCAATGAATGGAGTTTTATGGATCTGGAGTTACTATGCTTTGTTGCAGGTTCAGGCAGCAGTCTTAGACTCCATTGTTTCGTCAAATTTGGCTTTACAATGTGCAACGAACCTTAACACAAGTTGTTTCTAAAAAAATGAAAAGAAAAAAAAGGGGTGAGGAAGGAGGATGTTTCCCAGACCTGCAACTACCAATGAACAGTGATCATGGAAGTTCCTGTTGTGGATAGTTTCCTTAAACATAATTTCACTTAATTAGAATTCTTACAATGTCATGAAATATGTGCTATCTTCTAAGGACTACAGATATTCATCATTCATTGGCTATTGGGAGGTGAATAAAGATGAGATTCAATGAGCAGCAATGGAGTCAAGCCCAGACTAACTTTGCACGATCACCTACCTTTAGCAAATGACCAAAAGTATGGACAAGGAAAGCATACACACAACAACAATCTTCAAAACTAGAGATAACATACTAAATCTACCAACTATAATCTAAGGACATTAAAGCAGCAAAGTATCTTAAAGAAAAGCTATAACTAAAAGGGAGAGGAATCATGAAACATATTGAGAAACCCAGAAATACACCAGAAAATTATTGTCTTTGCTATTATAATTTCTGCATTATGCCTTTACAACAACTCAACTCTCTTAAAATGAGAGGAGAGCCCTATTTATAGTTTCAAAAAGAAAAAGAGTGGTCAAGATTTGATTCTATTGCATGGCCAAGATTCACTTTACATTAGGGTTTCACCTACCCCCAAATATATTACATTTATAAATAATTTCTTGTTTCTTCCCTATCTCGTCATCTAGTGACAGCACTGTAGCAAATTTGTCTTTTAGCCATTTTCCCTTTGTTGTAGCTATTCTTCAAGGAACTCTTCGTCGATGACGGGATTTCCCTCTTGCTTCTTCAACGTGGCATATTCCATGAAACTCAGGATCATGGATTGAAACTTATCCAACTCCATGATGTCGGATCGCAAAATCTGGTAACTCCATTCCTGAGAATTGCTACCAAGCTTCTTCCAGTCATCATCATACTTAGCAGCATTTTCTTTAAAAAATTCTGATTGCGCAAAGGCTCGAGTAGCGAAGCACATGAATTCAGTGGTGACCTCTGCAAACATCCCATCTTCCATGATCTTCAGGAAGTGGGGCTTTATATTCTCAGGATTAATCTCGACCGCAAGCAGCTCATACCTTGCCATCATCTTGAGGTATCGAGCACACTCATCTCTGGAATCTCTTGCCCATTCAATGTCTGGCACTATCCGTTCCAAAATCTGCTCAAGCCTCCTCTTTTGATGATCAAAATCTTGCTTCCAGGTGTCCACTAGCCATTGATCATCATCCTTGAAGGCAAGGTCCTTTTCCCAAACATCACTTGGTATCGTGAGTATGGCCTCAGTCTTTGGGTAGGCCACATCGTACTTCTTTGGGAACTCTTCACAGATTTTCCTCGAACCCTCAAGAGTTTTTTGAACTTCCAAGAATCTATTTGTTGTCTGGATAGCCAAGTTGATGCCCATGTTTCCAATGTCCAAGACCTGCCGGAACCAGTTTTTCGTAGTCTTGTCCATGTTATGTCTCTTCTCAAGCTTGTTAATCTATTCTTGGGACAACAACTGAGGCGGGGCCAATGACGTTGTAGGCTGCTCATCTGAGGACGACCACTGTTGAATATAAGTTGTTAAATTAGCCACTTGCTCCTTTAGTTCTTCTTTATAGACCTTATCCTGTTGGATAAGGTGCACTACTATGGTGACGGACTCTTGGAGATGCTCAACCTTCTATTCTCTCGTGGCCACTCCCAAGTCGATGGTGGAAACATTGTAAGTTATGCCTTGCTCTCCAACCATCGGTGTTGCTATTTGCACTACCCTTGATCCTAAGGCGTCCATGGTTACTTTTGATCTGACCTTCGGCATCCTCTCCTTCTTGGTGCTTATTCGTGCTTAGGCCATAATGGCTTCTAGCCTCACCTTGGGGTATTTCAAGGTGGGAGTCTTTTTTTTTAGCTGTCTTTGCAACCAATCAGGTACTTGGGGTTCTTCCCTTGGTGGTTCACTTCGAGTCTCATTGTCCTCTTTCTCAGGTTCAACGGTTCTGACAACAAGAGCCTTCTCCTTTGTTCTTGCATTTTCCTTTTCTTCATCAAAGTCTTGTTTGAACTTTTCATGTCTAGTGGTGGACTCGGTATGCAATTGCTCTTTGGGTGAATCTTTCTTTTCAGCATCCACCTCTTCTTCAATTAGAATATACTGATGTTCGTCGAGTTTCTCCCCTTCTTCGTCCTCGTTGAGGAACACTTCTTTGTCATGCTCTATGGTTTGGCCATGTCCCTCGGTTGGAGGCCTATTGCCCCCCGTATCTAGAGCAGAAATCTCTTCTTCCTATGCAAGCCGGTCCTTGGCCTCCTTATCCTCAATTTCGTTGAGTTTCTTTCCCCACTCTGCATTGATCTTGGTATCATTTGACTCTCAGATCAGTTCAACATCAAGGTCCTCACTGCCTTCACTGGAAGATTCATAGCCCACTTCATCAATCTAACGATGCTCGAACAAGGGGTGTTTGTGATATTCAAACTCCTCGTCCTCTAGCGCCTTCTTAGCCTCTAACTGCTGTCATTCAAGCTTATATGATATTTGCATGGTTGCTTTCATCTTCGGTGATTCAGTAGAGGGGGAGGGAGTTGGAGCATAGGCCATAGCCTGAGCTATGGTAGCTTGGACCATCGGATTGGTGAGCATCCCTGAAAGCTCAGACAACACGTTCTACATGTAATTCACAAAAGACTCTGGAAGGCTTAGGGCAGGCGTTGTAGCAGTGGAAACGAAGGGAAATGAATGAGACATAGAGGAAGAGGACATTGGCAAGGTGGTGGCAGATGATGAATCTATGGGATTAAATTGTAGTATTCGAGTGTTGTGCCTTTTGCACACACGCCCAGTTTGGAACAGGGACCTTCTTTTCCCTTTTTTGCTTTTTGGTCCTTTTCATTTCGCCTCATTTTGCGTACCCATTTTTGTGCCCCGAGGGAGGGGGTAGCTCGTTTCCCAATGCCATACTTTAAGTCTCAGGCTTTTCAAGTTTTCCTTCTCGAAATTTTGGAATCTATGGCAATTTTTGGGTTTCCCCTTTCGGATTTCCTCTTCCGGATTTCCTCTATTGGATTGCCTTTTTCGAGTTTCCCCTCTCGGGTTTCCCCTTCTGAGTTTCCTCTGTCGGATTTCCCCTATTGGGTTTCCGTGGCCGGGTTTCCCCTCAGGCTTCACTGTTTTAGGACGGCTGCCCCGGGATGGCTTTCCGGACCCTGGACTCCGGACCTCCCGCTGCCCCTGCATTTCAAAACCACCAACCAAACCTGCAACCATACAGAGGATTAAATGTTGCATTAATGGTTGTTTTTTGCTATAAAACTAATTTTTCGGTCGTCATTATCAAAAGCTCGAGTGATAGGGAAAGATTGAAGAGCTTCTCGGCAAATTTGGTTTTCCTCCTATCGGATTTTGAAGTGTTTTCCCGACGACCTTCGCACATTCGGCAGCCTGTTCTTCGGATTTTTGAGGTAGGTTTTCCATCTGCATGCCCTAGCTTTTGTTTCATGAATTTTTAGATTTTCTTAGGGGTAAAATGTAAAATGCAACTTGAAAATAAGTAAATTTACCCCCTCCTCACATAACCCATGTTTTGAAATCCAAAAAATCGACTGTTAGATCGCCCAAAATCCAATTCGGAACCTTCCTGCGTCGCAGCTGTTCTTCGGAACAGCGTTGGCATCTTCCAAGGCCGGGTCTTCCCGCGGCTATCCTCCCCACCACCTTCCTTCAAATTTTTGACCTTTTCCCTTCTTCCGAATTCTGGATGCTGAAATTCCCTTCTCGGGAATCTGTTGCATCTCCGCCATTTCAAACGGCCCCGTCCAAGCGTCTTCCCGACCCTCGGATCCCGGACCCTCCATTTTCGTCTAAAATCAAACTTCATAATTTTCTTCAATTTTGTCCCCGGAATTCGGTTCCCGGGATTCTGTTCCCTGAATTTCGTCCTCATCTCGCCATTTCAAATGGCATCCACCTTGCGGCTTCCCGAATTCCATTTTTTCGGCCACAAAATGTTTCCCTCCCTGTCGAAACCCTTACCATTTTCTGTCCCTCGGACTTTTTCCCCCAGGATTCCGTAGAGTTCTTGCCGTTCCAAATGGCAAGCTTTGAGCGTCTTCCCGGATCTTGGACCCCGATCCGCTATCCGCCGGAACCCCATGTCCTTGGTCTTTTTTTTTTTCTAAGCTTCTTCCGGATTCTGGATGCCGGAATTCCCTCCTCGGGGTTCCGTTCCTCTTGCGCTCTTCTTAACGGCAAGCTCCGAGCATCTTCCCGACCTCCGGGTCCCGGTTCCTCGTTTGTCGTTCGTTTCTCCCGAACCCCCTGTTGCTTCCGGAAACTTCCTCCCGGGTTGCCTTCCCTAGGTTTCCTCTTCCATTTCGCCATTCCACACGACCGACCCGTAGCTGCTTCCCAGCAACTGCAATCCGAGACCCAGATTCCGTCGCCCGGAATTCTGTCTCCTCTGCGTCGTTTCCAATGGCTTCCCTATAGATGATGCCTGAACCTCCAAATGGGGCATCGAATGACCTCCAAATCCAAAATGGATTTCGACCCACTTGCTAGAATTTGGTTTTCTTCCATTTCCAACCTCAAATCTTTAAATCCAACTTCGAGAAATGCATTTGGGAATTCCATTCTCATTTTTCCCTTTCAAAACGACATTCTACCAAGGGATTTCTGTCCCAGGAACTCCGGATTGTCTGCATTGTCCTCTAAATGATGGAATATCTCGCTTCCGTGATTATTTAATATGAATTGTGATTGCTACAATAATCTTGATATGCAAGGGTTTGTTGTTGGTCGTTTTATCAAGTTCATTGTTACTAATTCTCATCTGTTGTGTAG
Source organism: Sequoiadendron giganteum (assembly GCA_007115665.2). Classification (NCBI taxonomy): domain Eukaryota; kingdom Viridiplantae; phylum Streptophyta; class Pinopsida; order Cupressales; family Cupressaceae; genus Sequoiadendron; species Sequoiadendron giganteum. The sequence continues at coordinate 73,115,926 of CM021108.1, read as the reverse complement.
GATTTATGCAATCCGGCCCAGAGACTTCTGGTGCTTCCAAAAAGGGGAAAGGAACAGCCAAACCACCAAGGGGCAAAGAAGATAAGGACCTGATGAAATACAAGTTCCAAGGGGTCCCTATCCAGTCTAGGATCACTACCCTTTGGAGGGACGTTTCAGATACCAACATCGGGCAAGTCGATGTTGATAAATTCACGCAGAGGGTCAGAATGAACCCGAAAATGGCGAATGCCAAGTTGATAAAGAGCAGTGGACTTGCTAAGGCTACAGGTTTCCCATCGGCCCCAATGGCCCCGAAGCTGGTAATGGCATGCGTGGAGGCATACCAGTCTGATACCAGAACAATTGTGGATCATGAGGGGAATATCCTTGCGGATATGTCTCCATCGGGTATAACTAAGACCTTCCACATTCCAGCCTTCGAGAGCATGGAGGTCCCCACCTTGGAAGACTATCAGGAGGTGTGGGAATAGGACCCATGGGAATGTAAAAGGCTCATCAACCAATGCTAATTGAAGGACAAATAGCATTGAAGGACAAATAGGCTAGTTCTAGGAAGCTCCCTCAGGAGCTCTACCGCAACGACTTCCATGAAGACTACCATGATCTGGTAACGCTACTCAGTCGAGTCAGGGGCCTTCCTGGTGTGGTTTTCTTTCAAGAATGGATGTTCTACTACATATAACAGATTCTCCAAGGTAAGGACACCACCTTCTATTGGGGCGAGATAATCAGCGACTGCTTCCACGAGCAGTTTACAACTGTGAAGAAAACTAATAAATTCTTCATGACCTCTTACTTGGTGTATTCCCTCGTCGATCGACGACATTATCAAGGTTTGACAATGATGCCAAGTGATCCATCAGGGTCGGAGCTTAAACCATATGACAAATACCCTCAGTTATAGTTTAGGAATTTCAAAACAAGCTACTACAGGGTGAATGACGCATTCGTTGCCCATGTCATTCGGTCAGTGGGAGGAGATTTTCATAGAAGGATGTCCCACAGTGCCAGGGTCCTCCTCAGGCAATACGCCTTTTGGTACATCCAGTTCCCAAGGTTCACCTGCATCCATGCCGAAGGCTTCTCAGATAAACCAAACAAGCTGCCTCGGTACCCAAATGATTGGATCGTTCTCTTGGAGCTAACTCGGCAGTTGCGACACATTCACAGTGTCTTGAGTGACAAGAATCTAGTAGGCCCTGTCTACCCCATGAACCTTGGACAGGGGATGTATAAGGTCCACACTTCCCAATGTGCAGGATATTCAGAAAGGGAGGTTACATAATATAATCTTGAACAATATACAGCAAGGCCACGGCTGGATCCCTATGGCCATGTCAGAAAGGCATTGGGGCATGGATATGCCCACCTCCACAACATTGAGGACTTTTGGGCCAATTGCAGGGATGATCTTGAGGTACAGTTGTGATATTATATGCGCATGACCATCATCCATGCACTAAGGGTGAACTTATGCCCAATCCCTGATTAGTTAGAAGAGGATGAGGAAGCAATCATGGATCCATTTTACGATACAATTTCCAACCTGCTACTGCCCGCTATCAATTGGGATACTCAGGGGCTTAATGACATTAGTGTGCTCACCAGGTCAGTCGAAGTCCGAACAAAGGTGTGGATCGACGAGAAGGTGGCCCAATTGAAACAACAAGGGGTCATCCTGACATACACCAAGCTTGCAAGTGAGCACGTGAGTGAGCCAAGTGGCTCCGAGGGTGGGGAAGTCGTTGCTGCAACTGGGGAGACATCTAAAACCCTGCCACCTCTAAAGACCAAGAAAAGAAAGGAGGCTAGCCAATAGCTGCCCAAACCAAAAGTCTATGCTCGTAAGTCTTCCGAGCCGGAGCCCTCTAAGAAGAAAAGAAAAACAACAGGGGGCACGAAGACAACAGTAATGCCTAGGGGTTCGCCCCTCAGGATCGCGAGCAAAAGATCTAGCTCATTTGGATCTCCACCGATTGTAATTACTCCCGCCACCCCGCTTGCATCAATTCCAACTTCTACTTCCTCCCCGCTTGCAGTGGATATCTCTGTCCACCTTGCTCAGTCCCCTCCAATATCACAGGTCATTCCCATGGATTCATCATCTGCCACCTCACCTATGACCTCTCCCTCCATGTCTCCTTCCCTTCCTTCCATTTTCGCTACCACAACGCCAGCCCCAAACCTTCCAGAATCTTTTGTGAAGTATATGCAGAATGTTCCTTCTAAGCTTTCGGGGATGCTCACCAATCCAATAGTCTAGGAAGCAATAGCTTAGGCTATGGCCTCCACTCCAATGGCCTTTCCCTCCACTAAATCACCAAAGATGAAGGCGACCATGCAGATATCAGATGAGCGTGAATGACAGCAGCTTGAGGCAGAGAAGGCGCTGGAAGATGAAGAGTTTGAATATCACAAACACCCCTTGTTCGAGTGTCGAAAAATTGATAAGGTGGCCTATGAATCTTCAAGTGAGAGTAGTGAGTCCAGTAAGGGCAGTGAGGACCATGACACTGAACTGATTCGAGAGTCAAATGATCCCGAGCTCAATACGGAGTGGGGAAAATAAATCAAGCAAATTGAAGACAAGGAAGCCGAGGATCGGCTTGCACAGGAAGAGGAGACTGCTGCGCCAGAGATAGAAGGTGACAAGTCTCCAACCGAAGAACATGGCAGGACTCCAAAGCATGATGAGGAAACTTTCCTCCAAGAGAGAAAATAGGCAGAGAGCCCTGAGGAGCACCAAGATACTTTAAACAAGGAGGAGGATGCTGAGAAGAAGGATTCACCCAAGGAGCAGCAACATACTGAGTCCCTTGCTAAACATGAGACACCCGAGCAAGGTTCTGATAAAGGAAAGGAAGATACGGGAACAAACGAGAAAGCTCTAGTTGTCAAAACTGTCGAGCTCGAAAAGGAGGACAGCGGGACTCAAAGTGAGGCACCAGGAAAAGAGCCTCAAACGCCTGATTGGCTACAAAGGCAACTTAGGACAAGGACTCTCGCATCAAAGGATCCCAAGGCAAGGCTGGAAGCCATTATGGCCAGAGCACAAATAAGCACCAGAAAAGGGAAGAAGCCAAGGGTTAGATCAAAGATAACCATGGATGCCTCGGGATCAAGAGCAGTGCAAATAGCAACGTCAATGGTTGGGGAACATGGCATAACTTACAATGTCTCCACCATCGACCTAGGAGTGGCCACAAGGGAGTAGAAGGTTGAGCATCTCCAAGAGTCAGTCACCACAGTAGTGCATCTTATCCAGTAGGATAAGATCTCCAAGGAGGAATTAAAGGAGCAGGTGGCCAACCTAACAACTTATATTCAGCAGTGGTCATCTCTGGATGATCAACCGACAACATCCTCGGCCCCGCCTCAATTGCTATCCCGAGCTCAAATTGATAAACTAGAAAAGAGGTGAAACTTGGACAAAACTACAAAAAATTATTTCTGGCAGGTTTTGGATATAGGGAACACAGGTATCAATGTGGTTGTCTGGGCAGCAAATAGGTTCCTAGAGGTTCAAAAAACTCTCGAGGATACAAGGCAGATCTGCGAGAAGTTCCCAAGGAAGTACGATGCAGCCTACCCGAAGATTGAGGCCATTCTCGCGCTGTCGAATGATATCTGGGAGAAGGACCTCATCTTCAAAGATGATGACCACTGGCTAGTGGATACCTAGAAATGAGATTATAACCACCGAAAGAGAAGCCTGGAGCAGATTATGGAATGGATAGCGCCTGACATTGAATGGGCAAGGGAGTCTAGGGAAGAGTGTACTTTGTACCTCAAACTGATGACGGGGTATGAAGTGCCCACAATGGAGATCAATCCCGAGGACATCAAGCCCCACTTCTTGAAGATTATGGAACATGGGATGTCCACCGAAATCACCACTAATTTCATGTGTTTTGCAGCCCGAGCCTTCGCACAATCAGAAGCTTGCAAAGAGAATGATGGTAAGTATGAGGCAGACTAGAAGAAGCTTGGCAGTAATTCTCAGGAATGGAGTTACCAAATCCTGAAATCTGACATCATGGAAGTAGATAAGCTCTAGCCCTTGATCCTGAGTTTCATGGATTATGCCGTGTTGAAGAAACGAGAGGGCCACCTAGTTATCGACGAACAATTCCTTGAAGAATAGCTACAACAGAGGGCAAATCACTAAAAGACAAATTTGCTACAATACTGTCACTAGATGACGAAATAGGGAAGAGACAAGAAAATATATAAATGTAATATATTTGGGGGTAGGTGAAACCCTAATGTAAAATGAATCTTGGCCACATAATAGAATCAAATCTTGGCGACTCATTTTGTTTTTCAAAAACTATAAATAGGGCTCTCCTCCTCTCATTTTGAGAGAGTTGAGTTGTTGTAAAGGCATGGTGCAAAAATTATAAATAGCAAATACAGTCATTTTTGGTGTATTTTTTGGGTTTTTCAATATGTTTCATGACTCCTCTCCCCTTTAGTTATAGCTTTGCTTTAAGTTATTTTGTTGTTCTAGTATCTTCAGTTTAAACTTGGTAGATTTAGTATGTTATTTCTGGTTTTGGAGATAGTTGTTGTGTGTATGCTTTCCTTGTCCATACTTTTGATCATTTGCTGAAGGTAGGTGACTGTGCAAAGTTAGTCTAGACTTCGATTCCATTGCTGCTCATTAAACTTTATCTTTGTTCATGTTTCCATAATGAATGAATGATGAACATCTGAAGTCCCTAGAAGATAGCACTGATTTCACGATATTGTGGGAATTATGATTAAGTGAAATCTAGTTTAAGGAAACTGTCCACAGCATGAACCTCTATGATCACTATTCATCAGTAGTTACACGTCCAGGAAACATCTTTCTTCCTTGCCCTTTCCTTTTCTTTTCTTTTTTTGAAACAACTTGTGCCAAGGTTCATTGCACATTGTAAAGCCAAATCCAACAAAATGATGGACTCTAAGACTGTTGTTTGAGCCTACAGCAAAGCATATCAATTCCAAACCTTTAGAACTCCATTTATCAACTCAATTCCCCTATAGCTTCAAACACGTAAGCCCGCTATGTGATTCCAGTAAATCACATAAACAACTAAAATATTTCAAGCATCGTCAAGACCTGACATCTGAGAGACCTTGGGATAGTGTTTTGCAATTGTGGAAAATTGTCTTTCAAGAGAGGTAATGCACCTACACATTACCTATGTTGAGAAGTGCATAAAAACACCATCAACATCGAGGAGTGGGAGCAAGGTGGACGGAGATGTCCACCGCAGGTGGGGAGGAAGCAGAGGCTGCAAGCGAAGCATGAGGGGTAGGGGAAGCAGCAGTGGTAGTAGTAATAATGGTAGGAAGGGACCTTGGTGAGCCAGATCCTCCCTTTTTGATCCCAAGGGATGCACCCTTGGTTATTACAGTCGTCCCCGCACTGCCAGTTGTTTTCCTTCTCTTCTTGGAAGGTTCAGGCTCAGAAGCCTTACAGGCATAGACTTTCAATTTGGCCAGTTGTTCACTAGCCTCCTTCTTTTTTTTGGTCTTGACTGATGGTGGGGTCTTGGATGTCTCCCCAGTTGCAACGACAGTTGCTCGACCCTCAGAGCCACTTGGTTCACTTATAGTCAATCCATGCCCTCGTTCGGATTTCAACGGGTCTAGTGAGTATAGCGATATCATTAAGCTCTGGCTTATTCCAGTCAATTGTAGGCAGCAATAAGTTGGAAACTGCATCATAGCCTGGATCAACCATTGTGTCTTCATCCTCCTCTAGCTGGTCAGGGACAAGACACAAGTTCACCCTTCATACATAAATAGTGGTCTTGCGCATGTAATGTCGCAACCGCACCTCAAGATTATCTTTGCAATTGGCATAGAAGTCCTCGATGTTGTGGAGTTGGGCATACTCACATCCCAGTGCCTTTCTAATGTGTCCATAGGGATCCATTCGTGGCCTTGCTGTGTATTGCTCAAATTTATATTCGGCCAGCTCTTTCTCTGAATATCTTGCACAATGGAAGGTATGGATCTTATACATCCCCTGACCAAGATTAATGGGATAGGCGGGGCCTGCCAAAATTTTTTCACTTAGGATGCAATGAATATGTCTTAGCTACCGAGTCAACTCCAATAGGATGATCCGGTCATTTGGGTACTGGGGTAGCTTATTTGGCCTTTCAATGAATCCTTGAGTGCGCATGTATGTGAACCTAGGGAACTAAATGTACCAGAAGGCGTACTGCCTAATGAGGGCCCTTGCACTCTGGGATATCCTCCTATAGAAATCCCCTCCTAAGGATCGGATGATGTTAGCAATGAATGCGTCGTTCACCCTGTAGTAGTCTCTCTTGAAGTTCTGGAACTGTAGTTGGGGGTACTTGTCATAAGGTTTGAGCTCTAGCCCTGATGGATTACTGGGCATTATTGTCAACTCCTGATAGTGTCGCTAATTGGCGAGGGAATACACCAAATAGGAGGTCATGAATAATTTGGTGGTCATTTTCACAGTGGTAAACTGCTTGTGGAAGGAGTCAATAATTATCTCACCCCAATAGAAGGCATTGGCTTTACCGTAGAGGATCTGCTCTATGAAATAGAACATCCACTCTTGGAAGAAGACCATGCTGGGGAGGCCCATCACTTGGTTGAGTAGAGTTATGAGGTTATGGTAGTCCTCGAATAAATCACTGCGAAAGAGCTCCCGAGGAAGCTTCCTAGCACTACCTCATTTTTCCTTCAACCAGTACTGGTTGATAAGCCTTTTGCACTCCAATGGCTCCTGTTCCTACAACTCTTTGCATTCCTCCATGGTAGGAACCTCCATGCTCTCAAAGGTAGGAATGTGGAAGGTTACCATTATACCTGACGGAGACATATCTACAAGGATATTTTTGTCCTGATCCACTATGGTTCTAGTATCAAGTTGGTATGCCTCTATGCACGCCATTACTAGCTTCAAGGCCACTAAGGCTAGCGGGAAACCTACAGCCTAAGCAATTCTGCTGCTTTTATTAGCCTTGCATTTTCTGTTTTGGGATTCATTTTCACCCTCTGCATGAATTCATCAACATCAACCTATCCGATGTTGGTATCTGAGACATCCCTCCAAAGGGTAGTGATCCTAGATTGTATAGGAACCCCCTGGAACTTGTATTTCATCATGTCTCTATCTTCCTTGCCTCTCAGTGGATTGGCTATTCCTTTCCCTTTCTTCGAAGCACCGGAAGTCTCTACACTGGATTCCATAAATCCTCCACAAAAGACGTGAATTAGTAATAATGAACTTGACAAAACAGCCACTGACAAGTCCCTGCATGTCAAGATTAGTCTGGTAATCATAATCCATATTCAATAATCATGCAAACCGGATACTTCATCGTCAAAAAGCAGTGCAAATAATCCAAACTTCCTAGGTTGGAATTCCATTGGCAGAATGTCATTTGAAAGGGCAAAATGACAATGGAATTTCCAAAGGCATTTCCCGAGGTTGGATGTGAAGGAAAACCTAATTTTAGCAAGTGGGTCAAAATCCATTTTGGATTTGGAGATCATTTGATCCTTCATTTGGGAGTTTGGGCATCATCTGCAGGAAAGTTGTCTGAAACGGCGCAGAAGATAGGGAATTACGGGAGTCGGAATCCGGGTCTCAGATTGATGTCACTGGAAAGTAGTTATGGGTCGGTGGTTGGGAATGGAGAAATGAAAGCAGAAATCCGAGGGACGAAATCTGGGAGGTAGTTCTCAGAAGCGGTCAGAGGGTTCGGGACAACCAGGCGGTGAACAAAGCATCGAGACCCAGAGGTCAGGAAGTTGTCCCGAACTCGTCGTTTGAATGACCCAGGTGGAACGGAATCCCGAGAGGGGAATTTCGGTGTTTAGAATCCGGAAGAAGCTTGGAGGAGATTTTATTTGGATTTTGGGTTTCGACCGGCAGCAGACTGGGGTTTGGGAGCCGGGAAGATGCTCGGACGAGGCCGTTTGGAACGGCGATGACACAACGGAATCCTGAGAAGGGAATTTCGGAGGTTGAAGTCTGATGAGGGAAATTGGTCAAAGGTTTTGACTAGAAGATGGAAGACTTTGCGGCTGAAAATCGAGGTTCGGAAAGCCGCTCGGAGAAGGCCGTCGAAACGATGAAGTCGGCACAGAATTTCGAGAACAAAATTTTGAGGACCGAATCTTGGGGTTGGATTTGAATTTAATAGATCTTTCGATTTCACAAGTCCTTCGGACGGACTTCGAGTGTCTGAGGTCCGAGAGTTAGAAGGTGCTCCAGCGAGGCCGTTTGGAACATCGATGACACAATGGAATCCCAGGAAGGGAATTTCGATGGTCGGAGCCCAAGGTGGGTTTAGAGGTTAGAAAATTTGACAAGAGTCTGAGGACGGCGATGGGAAAGCTCGGGCCTGGAGGATGTCGGCGACTATTTTGAAGAATGGCCATAGAGAGGTGAGGTCTCGAATCGGATTTTAAGCCATTTAGCGATCGGTTTTTGATTTTCTAAGAGGTGGGTTTTTATGGGAAGGCCTATATTTACTTAATTTTAACCTCATTTTACATTTTGCATTCATCAAAACATGGAATTTCACCAAAGAAAGGGTAGGGTGCGCGAACGGAAAACCTACCTCAAAATCCTGAAAAACACATTGATGGCCACACAAAAATGGTGGAAAACAGAGCTCGGCCCACTGAGCAGAAAATGCCTAAATGCTGGGAGTTCTTCAATCTTTTCTATCACTCGAACAATTGATAATGATAGCTGGAAAATGCGATTTTATAGCAAAAATCCACCATTAATACAGCATTTCATTCCTCTGTACGACAGCAGGTAAAGTTGGTAGATTTAAAAAAAATAGACGGCAGTGGGAGGTCTAGAGTTTGGTGTCCAGGAAGACATCCCATCACAGCCATTGAAATAGAGAAGCCTGATGGGAAACCCGACAGGGGAAATCCGGCAAAGGAAATCCGGCAAAGGAAACCCAAAAATTGCCACAGACGCCAGAACATCATTTTGACAAGAAAAACCCGAGTTAACCCGACACTTAGCAATTTTAAATGGGGGGGAACTTTGGTCAAACTTAAAATATGGCATTGGGAAATGTGTTGACCCTCTGAGGCACAAAAATGGGCATGCAAAATGAGACAAAGCAAAAAGGAAAGGACGCGAAGAGCAAGGAGGGAAGAGAGGGTCCTCATTCCGAACGGGGTGTGTGTGCAAATGGGCACAACAAATGGTAGATTCGTTGGGAGAACACTCCTGGAATTTTAGAGATAAATATTCATCCTGAACCCATGATCTCTGGTTTCGCAATCCTAAGAAAATTTTCAAAGTTGAACTAAGAACAGTTGAAAGAAGGTGGGATTGAATCAGACTGCAGTTTACATCGTGGAAGTGTGTGCATGGTGAATTCATTTCCTTTCCTCAGAGAGAGTACAAGTAACCATGGGTCGGAGGAGATAAACTACGTAGTTCATCTAATCCCAAAAGTAACCTGGACATTGCTCAACTGCCAGTCAGGTGTCCATAGCCCCGACAGAGTTGTCGCTACAATCTCATGAACATAGCTCTACTGCCAGTCAGGCGTCCATAACCCTGGTAGAGATATTCGCACACCCATATGGTTGTTCTTTGCAATTTATTTATTGTTTGTGCTAGATATTTCCTTTTAGCACTTTCTCTCTCTCTTTTATTTTTATCAATCATTCGAATGATGAAGTTCACAATGGGCTTGAGAATCATAATGGGCACTAGAACAGACTTTAGATTTTTCACTTATCTCTTCTTCCTAGTGATCACCATACCATTCTTTGGAGATACTTTAAAATGTGTTTTGTGTGTTCCATGATAAGAGCAGGGATTCAAGCAGGCAGCCATCCTAGGTTAGTGCAAAGTTTGAAAGTTGAAAACTGATGCTTAGGAGCTATTAGAGGGTAGCAGTAGGGAATGAAGGCTTATCTAGAGAATCAGCACAAAAGCGGATAACAAGGAAAACCATTCACTGAACCAGGCACGACTACCACAGCAAAACAAAAAGACTTCCAAAATTATGACAAAACGGTCGGGAAGGCGAGAAAAATCAAAGGACAAAGTAGGTAATCTATCCTAACCTATGTATAAGTATTTAAAGAGATAGCTCCCAAGAGCTCAAGCCTAGAAGTAATGCTTGAGGTGCTACCCATTGACAGGAAATAGGACGTCTTCACCAATGAGCATCTTTAGGCGGAAAGCATTATCTCCAAGGATTTTAGCAATCTGAAAGGGGCCAAGCCAAAGCTTGTTGAATTTGTTGTGTCCCCCTTTCTATTCATGGGCCTTGTCGCAGTAGAGGACTAGATCAGAAATACGGAAGGCCTTGACTTTGGCTTGACGATCGAACCATCATTTGACTACGCCCTAATGCTTGGCAAAATTTTCTATTATACAGTCCCGTACTTCTTCAAGGTGCAGCAGCTCAGCGAGGCGGGCTTCTCTGCGGTCTCCTCCTTCATAAAAGTCATTGATAAACTGAAGGGTTGGGATTTTCAAGTGTATGGGGAAGATGGGTTCTAAGCCATAGACCAGATGGTACAGGGAATCTCCAAGGGCAGCCTTGTGGTGGGTACGATCGGCCCATAAGGCGAAATGAAGTTGGGTATGCCAATCCTTAGGGTTCTTATCTAACAACTTCTTGATCACCGTGATCAATTTCTTGTTGGTGGACTCAGCAAGGCCATTTCTTTGGGGGTAATAGTTGGAGGAGAATTTGAATGCAATGCCATAATCAAAGGCCCAACTTGTGAATTTCAATGAGGCAAATGTAGGGTCATTATCACATACTAAAGCGTATGGGCAACCAAAATGATTTAAGATAAAACTTTCTAAAAAATTGATTACAACTGTAGTTGTACATTTCCTACAAGTTATTGCTTCTATCCATCTAGTGTAGTAATCAAAAGCGGTTAGAATGTACCTATGTTCCAAAGACGATGGAAGACTTACCGAACCAATGAAGTCGAGACCCCATTGTGCGAAAGTCCTTACCTCCAGAACAGGTTGTAATGGGATAGCAGCGTTCCTTTCCCTGGTGGCAGCAGTCTGGCACACGTGGTAGGTACGAATGTGACTATGAGCATCCTTGAAAATGGTGGGCCAATAGTACCCAGCTCTCAAGATTTGATGTGCGGTTGATAGCCCCGAACCGTGGCTAGTTTCGAACTTGTCATGGAATTCCTTAAGAACTCAGTTAACTTCTTCCTTTCCTAGGCATCGCAGATAGATACCTTCATGATTTTTCTTGTACAATATAGAGCCCTACAAAATATAGCTGCTGCTTTTCAACCTCAGAGCTCATCTCTGGACTCCTTGTAGATGGGGCGGGCACTTGTGGTTCAACAGGTAGTACACTATGTCATCATACCACTCCCCTAAGGATACGTCCTCCAGTTGGTACTATTGTACCATGAGTTCAGGTACAACATCAATAACTACCTCTACCATGGTTCAAGTGAGTGCCTGTCCTCTTACTAGCTTCATTGGCTGGATCTCCATGTCATATTCCTATAGCAACACGATCCACTTTGCCCTTCATTCGCCCAACTCATTCTACATAAGTAACGTTTTCACTGCGGGGTCAAGAACTTTGGCAAAAACCTTGTTGTGCAAGATGTAGTGCCAAAACTTCTTGACTCCCTTAACAAGTGCATAAGCTTGCTTTTCTAAGTTATGATAGTGAAGTTCGGTGTCCTTCAAAGGGGCACTCATGAAGGTGATTGGATGCTCACTCCTCTCATCGTCTTTTTGCGTTAGAATACTGGCACAAGAATGATCTGAAGCAAAGGAGTATATATAAAAAGGTTTCAAATAATCAGGGCTAACCAACATAGGGGCATCAGTGATTGCTCTCTTGATCTCCCCAAAATCCTGCTTTGCTTCAAGAGTCCACTCAACCTTGGCATCTTGCTTTAGCATGGCATTGAGAAGTTTGACGATTTCCGCGAAGCCAGTGATGAATTTGCGGATGAAGTTAATCTTCCCGAAGAAAGATTTTAGTTTTTTCTTGCTACTTGGTGGCTAGATTTTCATAATGGATTGGATACGTTTGGGGTCATAGAGATCTCGCATTCTGCTAAGATGTGTCCAAGGAGCCTTCCTTCAGTAACCTTGAAGATGCACTTCTTTGGGTTAAGGGACGTCCCAAACATGCGGCATCTTTCAAAGACATTGCATAAATCAGCGACGTGATTACCACGTTATTTTGAAAATATTGTCAAATCATCCATGTACATGATTATGCACTTGCCTATCAAGTCTTTGAATGCGATATCCATGGCTCACTGAAAAGTGGTGCCAGCGTTGATGAGTCCAAACAACATTCTTCTATATGCTAATGTTCCCCATTTGGTGGTGAATGTTGTCTTATGTCGATCCTAGTACTGCACCATGACCTAGTTGTATCTCGAGTACCCATCCAAGAAGGACATCATCTGGGAACTATTAACTACCTGCAACACCTCATCCAGCAAAGGTACAGGATAGTTGTCCTTCTCTGATGCTTGATTCAGATTGTGGAAGTCCACACACAACCTGATTTCTCCGTTTTTCTTTCTAACGGGGACCAAGTTCGCTACCCATGTAGAGTGTCTAACCAGAAAGATGATCCTAGCTGACAAAAACTTTTGTACTTCCTTATAAATGATTAGCTCCAATAAAGCATTGATGGGGAGCTACCACTTTCGGAACGGCTTTATATCTAGTCTAAGGGGAATAGTGTGTGTGATAATCGACGTGTCATATGTTTTGAGGTCATCATAGCTCTAGGCGATGACATCATGATATTTTTGTAACATTTCAATAATCCCCTTTCTTTCTTCAAGGGCACATACCTTACCTATGAACACGTTCTTGGCATTCTCAGTTGTTCCTAGGTTGTTAGTATCACACTAACCGCTAATAGTATCTTATTTGGCTTGTTGATCCTAGTCTCTGATCTGATCAAGGTTGAAGATTCGCTCCAATTAAACCATTCCCCTAGGGATGGTGTTAGTTTTTAAGTTGATGACCCCTTCTATGTTTAATTTCACCTGTTGAGGCTCTACCTCATTGATTATCTGCATAGCAAACACATCGGAACTAGTGAAGAATTCCAGAATGTGTGTGTCATCATTGAATACTTGGAAATTGGCCACATTATCTGGTACTGACGGGATGGAAGTGAGTTCCACCGTGAAAATTTTTAGGCCAGATAGGGATAATGGTTGTAGTGTGCTTACCGCTTGTGCCAGGGCATTGGTGGTATAATTCTGAGTGTGAGGGATCAGCTGAATATTGAACGCATCCAACCCTTCCAACAGATCCCAAATGTGATGCTGGTAGTTAGTAAGCCTTCGATCATAGTAGGAATAAAGCTTTCTAACCTGCTTTATGACTAACTCCGAATCTCCATACACTTGGAGCATCTTGACGTCTTTCCTCAATGCCATCAAGAGGCCTAATACCAAAGCCTTGTATTCTGCCACGTTATTAGTAAAATAAAATTCTAGCCTATGAGCAGAGAAGTACAATTTACCTTTGGGACAAATTAGTTCAAAACCTGCTCCAGCTCCGTGCTTGGATTTAGAACCATCAAAGCGCAATGTCCAGAATCCGGAGGAATCCTTAAGCATAGGGCTGACAGATCTGACCTTTACCTCAGAAGGGGTTGTCGTTCGGGTGGTTGTTCCAGGGGCCACAGGGATGGAACATGTTTGCTCATGCAATGCTGACCCAGTTTTCTCCTTCGGAATAGCCCATTTTTTAACGTGTTCAATTGTTGTTTGGCAGAAGTAGCAGTCAAACTCTGAGTGAGCAACATTATACACCCTGCACCAATTAGGGAGCAAGAGTTCCTGGAAGTTCATTCTGGTTCCTAGACTAAGTTGGTCGTGCACACATTTTTCCATGAAATTTTGGAAACCACCGAAGATTCCAAGGCCATCCCTTTCTTCTAGTTCTTCATCATTGGGTTCTACGAGCATTTTAGTGCTCTGAGAGACATCGGCCAAATTAACAGGCGGGCTACATAGTACGAGGAAAACCTCGCCTGTTCCTTCATCTTCAAGGTATTCTGGCTCATTTTGGTATGCCACTGGAGAATAATTTTCCAGACTTTTTTCGGCATACCACACCTCAATCGTGTTGTTGTACTCTGTAATCATAAATTTCATTTGTGGTTCTCTATCAATCCGGATTTGATTAGGCATTCCTTTCCACGGTAGCCATATGTGAGAGTAATTAGTGGCGGCGTATATGTTCAATGCTCTCATGAAATCCCTTCCTAGGATTATTTCATACGTATCCGGGATGTCGGCCACCTATATGTTAATGATTTGTTGGATTCGGGGATTAACAACAACTTGCATGGGTATCTTATTGATCTCCCCTACTATGTTGATTTCAGTTTTATCAAGTTATGTCACCTTCTGTCGAGAAGGAGTTGGCATTACCCCGAGTGCCTTGCACACGCACAGAGGCATGACATTGGCTGAAGCTCCTGAATCCAGCAAGCAATTGTGGAGGTTCTTTCCGAACACACAAACGGTGGTCAAAAAGGGAGGGGTCTCGAATTTCCCTTAAAAAACCCTCCAAAAACATCCACCTGAGCGACCTGGGCCTTTTCTTTCTCATTGCCTTTGTTTTGGGTTGGTATCAGATTAGCTGCCCTATCGAACTGCTTGTTTGTCTGTTGACTTGTTGATGGGTCAGCCTTACTATTAAAAATCTTCCTGACAACCGGTTCATTTGATTGATCACTAAAAGAAACCTTCTTTAGCAGAACTTCCTCCTGAGCTGACCCTTGTGACGGGGTCCCATTTATCATTCAAAAATAGGTGTTCCTGACAGCAGGCACCTTTAGAAGTTCGAAGGTGGACACACTCAGCTTTACCTTCTTGAATTCCTCAGCAATATACTCCCCCATTTCCTCAATCTCTTGGTCATGGGAAACATTCTGGGAGGGGCTAGCATTTTGGCTTTGGCCGCTGCTTGGCTATTTATTTCTGCTGAGATATCGTGTGGGTGTGAGTGGAAAACTCAGATTATTGTTTGCACTTGGATTAGGAGGGGCACTGAAATTTTTTGGTGGGGTGGAGGTCATGAAAGGCCCTCCAGCATGGCCTCCAGCTTGTCTATTTCTGAGGTTATAAGGGTTAGTCCACTGGTGGAACATTTGGACTTCATCCTCCCTAATCTCTTCTTCATCATCTTTAGGACCATTATCTATTGAATTAAAAAGTTGAGCCAAAGGACTTTCAGAACTTACCTCTTCTACCTTGATATTGTTGTTGTTTGGACTGGCATCCTCCATCTCTGGTGTGTTGATTTCTGCCCATGGGAAAGGAGCTTGGTTCAGCACCAATACCGGGGAGTTATATGGGTCGGACGGGATGATGTCTTTAGATCTTGAATTTTCGACTGCATTCTGAACTTCTACTTGTAAAATCTTAGCTGCAGTTTGGAATTTAGGGCAATCTAGTTCAGAATGGTGGCTCATCTTGTGTATGCGGCACCAACTGGATAAAGCAGCCTCCACCAAATAAACTCCGCTTGCTAGGTTTTCATTATTGTTGTTGTTGGACTGATCAAGGGGTGTGGGAATGCCGCCATTATTGGGGCATGTATTCTGCATCTGGTTCTACCTTTAGAAGGGCCTCCTATCAAAGTTCTCTCGTGATGACGTTCCAACC
This sequence comes from Sequoiadendron giganteum, assembly GCA_007115665.2. Taxonomy (NCBI): domain Eukaryota; kingdom Viridiplantae; phylum Streptophyta; class Pinopsida; order Cupressales; family Cupressaceae; genus Sequoiadendron; species Sequoiadendron giganteum. The sequence continues at coordinate 73,100,242 of CM021108.1, read as the reverse complement.
TCTCGATTTTCCTTGTTGAGGTTGGCCTGGATACTCTTCTGCGACGTTTGCAGCTGGTTATTTGGATTTCTTAAGTGTGTCATCTCAGTCGACATTTTCTTAACCATATCCGTAAGCTCGTCAATCCTATCCCTTTCGATGTTACTTGGTTGTGGTGCAGTATTTTGAAGGAACACAGGCTGTGTTGTCGGCTGATTTTGATGAGTGGGTGGAAATTTCACCGTTTGGAGGTATGCAAGCATCTAGGGTTGTTGCGGGTGTGGCTGTTGTTGCTGGGGTAACAGGTAATGAGGCACTGGGTATGCCTAGTTTACTAGTTGTCCAGGATGTGGAACCATAGGTAGCTGAGGTACCAGATTCAACAAGGGTGTTTGATGTTGTAAAGCTTGCGTGAGTCCCTGTATCTGTGTCAGATGTGCGGTTTGCCCAAGAGAAGGTAAGGGACTTGATATGTTCTACCCCAAATCTGTGCTGGCAATGATGGCTTCATCATATGCATCTACCAACCTGGCTGGTGGTGGTCTCATCCTTTTCACCAAGGCTAAAGTGAGGTTGTCCAGTGCTGCACAGTAAACAGGTAGGACAGTGTTATGCCTTGCACAACCAACCCATCTTTTGCCTTGGTCAAAATGGGTCCCCCTTGTTTTTCTTTATCTTTGATTTTGTTTTTGACTCTGTCGGAGTCGAAGTCGGAACTGAATCAGGTTCTGAAAGTTCTTTTGAGAATTGTTTTGGTTTCATCCCAACAATCTTTTCTTTCCCTTTGTTTTGGTCTTTAGTGGAAGCTGATCCGGAGTGGGTATTAGGATGGTTGTTATCAATATTTAAAAAATCACAATTTATTCCGATCCCGCCTCCACTATTTTTATTTTTGCTTAGTCTCGGTCTTTGTGTTTTGTTTTATTAGGTTGGTCTTTTATTTTACATTTTGTATTTACTTTTGTTTTTTTTTTAGTTGGCGGACCCAGAACCGGAATGGGAATGGGGTTCAAAAATTTTATAAATTTAAGATTTTGTTTCCATTTTAGTTCCACCCCCGCCGCTTTTTGTCGTTGACTTTTTGACTGAAGTGGCATTGCAGACGAGTGTTCGTTCTCTTATAGTTCCGACTCCACCTTTACTATGCTTTAATGCATTAATGGTGGTTGCCGGTGTAGGTAGAAATTCACATATTTACCTTTATTAATGGTTAAAGTCAATCATTATTGTTATTGTTACAAGTCTAAGAGCGCGAAGGAGCAGTAGCAGAGTTCGTTTGAGCAAATTGATCGAGATAGAGAAGGGATATTGTGTGCGAATCGATTCAAAAAGTTAGCTCGGGTTTGTTTGCATTTGAGAAAAATTGAAAGATGTCAGGAACATCAGGAGAGGCTGCTCAAAGGAATCAACCAACTAGAACATCAAAGATAGCACCAAAAATAAAGAAGGTGAAACAAGAACAGCTGCCTTATACATTGAGGTATGATCATAGGAATCCGGTGGTGAAAGTGAGCAAGGTGGAATCAGACTTGTCATATATTACGGATACTAATCTGGACCAGTACAGCTTTGAAGAATTACATGAAGAGACCTTTGCAGAACGAGGAAACTTGATAGGGAGAACACAAAGGATTGTTGACACCGATCTTGCACATATCACTGTGTTTCCTTTATTAGTACAATGTCCGGAGTTGATATTGACAGTAGCCAGTACTTACAATCCTGCTACAAAACTATGCATGGATTCACAAAATAATGTGATTATAGATCTTACTCCGCAAATATTCCAAAGTATATGTAATGTTTCTAATCCCAAGAACTTGGTGCAGCTAACTGAAGTAGAGGCATTGGAGAAATATAACAAGCATAAAGACTCCAATAAGTCTCATTTGAAAAAAAAATGGTTAAACACAGAGAAGAAATCTTTAAGCAAGCTTACAGACTAGCCAAAGAAGGCAGCTTTCAAGAAGGAGGTATCTGACTTAATATTAATGTTGTCCAGAGTGTTTGGAAAGAGGGATGCCTTCCACTTCAAGGAATGGATGTTTCATTTCATTCAAGTAATCTTTCAGGGTGATTACCAGTTTGATTGGTCAATGATTGTTTCTGATGCCATACATGATCAACTCACAAGGGTCAGACAAACTAAATCTTTCTTCATGACTTCTTATGTGGTTTATGCTGCAGCAAGATTGGGGATTTTCCCAGGATTAAACAAAGTAGGTATAATGGGAGCCTTGGATGGACAAAAGAAGGTGTGGGAGCACTACGATCAATTATCACTTCAAGTTGCTGAGACTCACTTCAGAAGAGTTAATGATGCATTTTTATATGTGGTTATCAACTAGTTAAGTGGAGATGCATGATACAGGTTGAGTCTGGAAGCTATGGCTTTTATTGCTGAATGGGGAAGTTGGTACATCCAATACCCCAAATTTGCATACTTCAAGTTATTTGGTTTTGAAGGTCATCCCCATTTACTTGCAAGATGCTGCAGTAACAGGGTGGTGTTAATGGAATTTGTATATCAAGCCATTGGAGTTAATGCTCGGTTCGGGATTAAGCACAAGACAAGGTGTCATAAATTTCCCATGAAGTTGGGGGAATATAGTTGTCAACACTTGAAGGGAGAAAAGGTGGTTTGTAATGAGTTGATACAATTGAAATTGGGATTGTTTACAACTCGTAAGTATTTTGATCCAAGGAATAAAATGTATGCCTTATTACCTTCAGTGTTCACAAGACACTTTAATTTGTTACAGGATTTTTGGCGCGATCAGCAAGATGAGTATGACTTAAGGAAGAAGAACTATGAAAGATTGTCGGTTGCACTTATGGCAGAGTTGGGTGTTAAAGAAAATATTCCCGACACGTTGGTGGATGATGGAATTGTATTGGATCCCTCATATGAAGCCTTGAACATTGGCACCAAAAGCTTAGATCCAATAGACTGGAATGAGGAAGAAACAATTGATATTAAGAAAATTGGAAGAACAGTTTTGGATAGAAGTGTGCAATGGTTGATGATGAAAACTCAAGCTCCTCAAGGACCAGTCCTAAAGAAGGGTAAAGGATACAAGAGAATTAAAATAAAGACACCTCCCAAGGAGCCATTAGAATTCCTTCCTCCAGATGTTGAAGAAATAGAACTTGAGGTGGTTGATGAAGAAGAAGAGGCACCAGAGGGAGATGTTATAGTAGGATTTGTTGTTTCTACGCCCATATTGGGGGAATCATCCACACAAGCCCCACTAACAAGGAAAAAGAGCAAAGAACTTCAGGAAGGAGTAATTTATGGCATGGATGAAACTGCTAAGGGAAAAGAAAGTAGACGAAGAAATTCTGGAAGTTGAGACAGACTCAAATGAAACTCTATCAGAGAAGGATTTGCAAGAAAACATGCCTCTAGAGCATACTATTGAGCATATTCTGACACAAGAAGAGAAATTGAAGCTATTTGAAGATGCTACGAGAGATTCTGATGCAAGGGCTGTGGTGGAGAAGCAAAAGGAAATGGATGCTAAGCTGCAAGTTGATGCTCTACTTCACCAGTAGCAATTAAAGGCAAAACAAATTGAAACAAGGGTAGCAATTGATGAAGTAGAGAAGAAAATGAGGCAACGAGAGCATGAGCTCAAGGTCAAAGTAGAAAATGACAATTTAGAATTGATACAAAAGATCCATGATCTTGAGGAGGAGAAAGCAAGAAATCGGAGGGAAAAGGAAATCCTGGTTGCTAAACTGAAACTTGCTAAGGAAGCTCGAAAGAAAGAAGAAGAAGCTGAAGCTCTAAGGAAGAAAAGAGATGTTGAACAGCTAATAAAGAAACAACAAGCTGAAGAAGAAAGGGAAAAGACAGAGAAGCTCAAGGCCTTAGAAATAGAGGAGATAGAAAAAGAGAAATAATAGGTTTTGGAAAAAGAAAGATTAGAAAAGGAAGTTCAAGAAAGAGAAGAAGAGGAAGGAAGGAAGAGAAAAGAACAAAAGGATAGAGAAGATGTTGAGAATTTGGTGCAAATGCATGTGCTACAGGAGCAACAAGAGAAAGCAAAAGTTGATTCTCAACCTAAGGTTAATGTTCAGCCACCCTCTATAATTGTTGCTTCCTCTTCCATGATGATGACTTCTCCCAATGCTCCTATATGGTTGAAGTTAGACCTACAGAAGAGAGCCAGAACACCTCTTCAATCTCTTAATTGGGAGGACATGATGAAGGGAATTGAACAGGAAAAGCCTAAGAAGAAGGCTAAAATCTTACATTCTACCAAACTCATAGATAAAGGGGACATAGTTGTTGAATGTGTCATGCCTATGAAAGAAAAGGAGGTAGAGGATATGCAGCTAACGGATTATCAATTGAGTACGGTTAATTTGGGAAGACCCACTAGGAATCAACAAATGAATCTAATTGATGTACTGGCTTCAACAACTAAATCAAGAATGATGAAGGACAAACAAAAGAAAGATGAGCTTAAAGCTCAATTGGATCAATTACATTCATTCTTGAAGAGTGTCTCCTCTCCAAGGTCACAACAAGTTGCATCCATTGAGACTCTTGTTTTGTTAAACAAAAACAAGGTAGATGATTTGGTGCAAGTTAGAGGTAAGGCGGAGATGGTAGACAAATAGATAGACAAATTGAACTGAGAGGTAGGTGAGGTTTTAACAAAAGTATTTGAAGCCTACAAGGAGGCAGAAGGAGTAATAAAAGAGATGCATCAATACATTGAGGCATCAAAAAAACAAGGAGAAGAGTATAAGGAGTATAGTGAAAAGTTAAAAAAGATAAATGCATTGCCTCTAACTACTCTTCTAGAACAATCTATACTTGAAGATGATAACAAAGACTTTGTAGAGAAGACTTCTCGCATACTTAAGTTTAGGACTGGCTTTTTCAGCAAGCATAAGGATGAGATTCGGGAAGCAGTAAATAATTTAACTGAGCAGTTGGAAGAGTTGGAAGCAGTCATGACCATAATTGTAGATGTGAATGTAATGAAAAAAGATGGCATGCCTTTAAGTCAAGTTAAAGAGAAATGGAATGAAAGATTTCAAGGACTCATGCAGGAGAAGGATGATGGAGGAGACCTGGTAATAGATCGGCTTGTAAAAGTCAAATAAGAGATAAAAGCTGCAGGGAGAGAATTGATAAAGGTGAAAAGTATGAAAGAGTTTGCTGCAGTTGAGTTGGATCGGATCAAATTTGAAGATGACTGGATTGATGGGCCAGATGTGGATGCTTTACAACAAGTCTTCACTATGATGAGTTCATTGCGGATCCAGCTTCACATGCATAAAAATATTGCATGCATAATGTTCTCCTTCCTTGCATGTTGCATGCATACGACACTGATAGCTTTTTGTGCGCAGGACTTCCTCTTCTATTCTATCTTCTATTTTTAGATCAAACTGAAAGTTTTAATGTAAAGGTTCAAGATCAAATTGATCTAATTTTCCAAGAAAGTTTAGTTCCTAAAAAGGTGGAATGCCTAAAATAGAAGTAGGGTTCGAACTTTTGTATATCTATAAATACTTGATGGGTATCATATTGTAAGGCTCGGCTAATTGAGAATAGAATTGGCTTACCTAAAGGCTAGGAGATAGAGTTTTGTAGTGATCATTGTTTTGAAGATACATTGTTACTTGATAGTTTTTTACAGTTAATAGAATTACAGGTTTTTACACAGTATGGAGTTTGCATTGAGCTATTTTTTATAAGGCTGATAAGTTATGATCTATCTATTTGCAGTGATTGTGTTGAACATAAGAGTTTCTTGAATGATGAAAGTCATTTGAAGGAATCAGATTTAAGGATTATCTTGTTAGATTATCATTGAATTAAATTTATTGAAGTTTGTTGATCTATGATCTTAATGATGAATGAATGTGTGTTGTTTTGAAATCCTTGAAGTATTCATGATATTGTAAGTGTGGAACTCATTAAGCACCTGAAATGTATGCAATAGTATAGATCATTCTATAGGTTGTGTCATCTTATGGTTTTCTTGATCTGATTGAAAAAAAAAAACATTCATTATTGAAGATATATGTCTAGACATTAGATAAGATTGATTCAAATTTATTGGTTACCCCTTCGTCCTATCTTTTTCTTTTGTTTAAAACCCACTTGTTACAGAAAGAGATTCATAGCTTAAAGTCCTTTATTACTAGAATAGGCCCCTTGAACATTATAGTTGCATGAACCAATTGAGTCACACCAGACAGTTGAGAACCAACTACTAGGACCTTGGGAGTTAGGCTATTATATGTAGTTTTTTTCTTTTTCAGGAGAAATAAAATAGCAATATTTTGTTTTAATGTTGTTTGTGTCAGTTTAACCATCAACAGAGGTCAGCGCTAGAAGGAGGGGCCGAAAGAAACAAGCTGGCTCATGGAAGATCCTTTTCACCGGAGGGATACGAGAGGGTTCTCATATTCTCTACTAATCGTGAACTATTTGAAGAACTTCAAACCCTGGTTAGACCTAGACTCCATGCTCATAGGGTAGAGATATCTGTGTTACCACCACCAGGATTTCCACCAAATCCACAAACACCGCCACCTATCCCACCTACATCATCACCACCAAATAGGCCTTTGTCACCACCAATTCAACCTGCATCACCACCACCTGCCCAACCCATCCCACCAATTGCTTACTTTGTGAATAATCCCTCCCCGTTAGGGACTATTCCTGACGGATTCCATGATCTACCAAAGAACCCAGAGAGGTTATGTCCGAAATATATGCATGGAGAGTCGAGAAGTGCTGAAGAACATATACAAGCGTTCAAAGATGCTTGCACAAGAGCTCAAATTGCTCACCAAGATGTGGTATGTAGACTATTTCCTTACTGTTTGGGAGATATGGCATATAATTGGTATCTAAATTTTCCTCAGGGATCTATCCTAGGTTGGACTGATTTAGAGAATGCTTTCATTAATCAATTCAGGGTTTATGTTGATCCTGCAATATTATATCACCAATTTGCCACCATAAGGAAAGAACATCATGAACCATTTCCTTTGTTTAACACTAGGTTCCAAAGGATGTATCGTAGGCTACAAGAGCCTTAGTACTAGAGGGTATGGCCATACAGGCATATTTGAGAGTTGTGGATCCTTTGATTGGCCTATTCTTGCAAAGAACTTATCAACCTAATGAAATTGACTCATTGTCTAAGATCTATCATTTGGCTATCAAACTACAACAGCAGATAAGTTTGCAATCTGGAGGGTTAGGTGCAGTTTTTCCTCCAATGAATTATCCGATGCCTAATCCACCATTATACAACACTGTCCCAGGGATGTCTTATTCCCAATACAGACCTATGTCGGAGTTACAAGCTCCACCCACGGTTTCCTTCTTTAGCAATGGTGTACAAGATGTCTCACACCAACCACAACAACAGAAATCTCAGAAGCAACCACAACAAGAGGGAGGACCAACCCATGTCCATTCCCCTGCCATAATTCAAAATGTGCAGAATGATCAAACTATACAACTTACAAGTGAAGTAGAGACTCTTAAAAAGACTCTCTCAGATGTCAAATGACATGGCACAGCTGAGACAAAACCCTCCCAATAATCAAAACTAGAACTACAACAATCAGGGAGGTTATAACTATCAAGGAAATTACCAGAATCAAAACACCAATAGGAATTTCCAAAATCAGAACTCCTCGAACCAGAATTATCAAAATCAGAATAGAGGATATAATCAAAGATTCAACAACAACAACAATAATAGGTAGTGGAAAACTGGACCTAACAATGGTGGAGTTCCTCATAATTATCAAGCAAGTGAAGAAAGAACAAACACTACTAATGTTGCTGATTTGAATTTTATGAGAAATTGGTGTAGGTTGCATGATACAGCAGCCCATTCTGAGGTCAACTGCCCAAAAATGGAGAAGATGGTGAAAATTGCACAGGATGATGCCCATCCTCAAGCAGGAAATTCCAATCAAGGCAATGGGCCAATCAACACTGCCATGACGTATGAAACCATTGAAGAAAAGTATCAATTCCCTATGCAAGGAGATAATCTGCCAGAAGAGGATGTTTATGATGCTCAAGCCTTCCAATCTAAGGGTGACCACTTCCTAAGAAATCAAAACAAGGGGCCATTCACAACATCTACACCCCAAATAACATGGTTCCACCAAACCAGAATGCAGATAATAATCCACCTCCCCCAAAGGGACCTTCTGATTTTTAGAATAGAGGTAATCAGCCTTCTTTTCCTAAGTACCAAATTAGGAATGATTCAGAATTTGACTTTGTTGTAGAATTACAGAGGCAGAAGCCATCATTGTCTCTATTTGATATCATGAAGTGGTACCCAACTCAACGAGAGGTGGTATTAAAATCTTTGGAAGAGGCAGATCATTTAAAAGGGAAAGGTAAAGTGACTCTCGTAAAGGAGACCAATGCAGCAATGTATAAAGGTAAGACCAGTACCCCACCTTTCTTGTTAAGTTTGAGAATTTTTGGAAAGAACCTGCACAATTGTTTATTAGATTCTGGGACATCAGGGAATGTTATGCCTTTTTCGATTTGTAAGAAGTTAGAATTGAGTCCTATCCCAACCAACAAAAAGGTCACTCAATTGGATAAAACTAAATTCAATGTTGTAGGTGAGTTGAAGAACATGCATGTCCAGGTTGGATCAGACCCAAGGATCCAGACTTATATAGATATTCAAATAACAAATATCCCAGAAACATATGGTATGCTCTTAAGTAGAGAGCTAATGAAAAGCATAGGAGGATATTTATCTTTGGATTTCTCACATATGTGGTTACTATGGAAAGGATTTTCCACTAAGATAAGAATTGAAAGTGAACCTAGGCTCAAACACATAATTACAGAGTATGATACTCCAAATGAAGTAGCATTCTTTGAGACTGAGATAGGTGTTTACAAGCAAGAGGAAGTCCTTACTTTCTCTGTAGTTATTCCTGAGGATGCACTATCCTTAGACCACAGTGACTCCATGATTCACATCAACCAGCAAGTTCTAATAAGGAAATTGCAACAAGATAGGCTAGTTTTAGGAACAGAAACTGATTTAAGTAGTTTATTACCTCCTAATTGGTGTAGAATACACTATCATAACCATTCAGAGTTAACATGTCAGTCATGCATAGATATTCTAAGGCATGTAGATCTGCCCAAACAAGAATCTCAAGAGGTAACTGAGACTCCCATCAATGAGTTCTCTTTCCAAGTTAAGGATGCAACAATTCTTACATGGGTCAGTCTTTTTCAAGAGGAAGTGTCTTTGCCAGTAGAGCAAACTCAGGTCTTAGGGTTCTCATATCAAGAAGAAGTGGAAATATCCTAGTTCCATTTCAATACCCCTACTCCAGATGATTTACCAATGCCAAAGATATTAATGAAAGATGAGTTAGATGATAAAGTAACTCAAGAGATTGTTCAGGAGTCAATTGTTGAACAAATTGAGAACATAGGAGAACCTTCAACTGAGTCTAGCCTCAAGATTATTGTTAATGATTAGAAAAAGTCAAAGCCGCCACATGTCACAACTGATAAATGTCTTGTTGCTTCTAAAAAGAAAGAACTCCTAGCCAAAGACCAGCTGTGGACTCTTAAATTTGATGGTTCTAAATCTAAAGTAGGAAGTGGAGTTGGAATTGAGCTAACCAATCTGAAAGGAAAAACTTACTTTGCCTCTTATAGATTGCAGTTTAGTTGTACTAATAATGTTGTAGAATATGAAGCACTTGTAAGAGGGCTCATGTTTGCTCATAAGAAGAAGGTAACTACTCTTGCAGTGATGGGAGATTCTGAGGTAATTGTAAAGCAGGTACGTAGCCAATACACATGCCATAACAAAAGATTGGCTGCTTACAGAAATAGGATTTGAAATTTAATATAAGATTTTGATGCCTTTGGGATAACTCTTATTCCAAGGGAAAAAAATCAAATAGCAGATGCTTTTGTTGTTGCAGCAAGTACACTTGAACCTATGCAGGATTCAAATCTGAAGAGGTTTTTTGTGGAGTTGATCTCAGTCCCTGCAATTCCTGACAATGTTAGACACTTCTAGGTGTTTAATGATGATCAATATATTTTGGCCTTCTTGGAAAGTTCTGATGTATTTCAAGGACAGATAATTGATGACTCTGACAGGGATCAAGGAGACTGGAATCCAGAAAGTGACAATCCAGAAGGAATAATGGATTTAAAGAGCAATAACATCCCAAAATGGATGATAGCATTGGAAAAGATATTTGACTCAGATCCACGAGCTTATCAGAGAATGCCTACAAAGAGTGAGGGAGGCAAGTATGAATCCGTTAATTTGGCTCACTCAGGGGCATATAGGAATGTTCTTATAGGGAAAACTTGTCCTCAGGACATTAAGGATGAGATAATCAGAGTCTTGAAATAGAATATTGAAGCAATTGCTTGGAGCTATGATGACTTGAGGACTTTTGATACATCTGTCATCACACATATAATTCCTCTTAAGCCAGAAGCTAAGTCGTTTTGCCAAAAGCAACACCCAGTCAATGCATTAATTGAACCTTTGATTCAAAAGGAGGTAGAAAAACTTTTGGCTACAAGAATAATCTTTCCAATAAGACACTCTACATGGGTGGCTAATCTAGCTCCTGTAAGGAAGAAGAATGGTGAGATTAGGTTGTATGTGGATTTCAGAAATTTAAATAAGGCTTTTGAAAAGGACAACTATCCATTACCTTCCCTTGATGAGGTATTGCAAAAAGTCAATGGATCACAGATGATGTCTTTCTTGGATGGGTATTCAAGATACAATCAGGTCCTTGTTAGTCATGAAGATAGGATGAAGATGACTTTCACTACAAAGTGGGGCACATTTGCCTACAGAAGGATGCCATTTGGTCTAATTAATGTTGGTGCTACTTTTCAAAGGGCGATGGATGTAGCGTTTAAAGACCTGATAGGAAAGTGTATAATCATCTATGTTGATGATCTAACCATCTTCTCTAAGAATAGAGAAGATCATGTTGTTGATTTGGAGAAAGTACTAAAATAATGCATAAGTTATGGTGTTTCTCTCAATCCAAAGAAATGTGTATTTGGAGTTTCTGAAGGGAAACTTTTAGGTCACATTATATCAGAGGAGGGAATTTCCATAGATCCTGATTGGGTAGAGGCCATTTTTAAGTTAACAAGGCCAGGAAGTAAGAAGGAGATGAGATCTTTCTTTGGAAGGATTAATTTTGTTAGAAAGTTTATAACAGGGTTTGCAAAGATTGTCAAACCACTTAACGAAATGATGAAAAATGATGCAAAAATTGAATGGAGTGAAGAGGCCAAATCTGCTTTCATGCAGATTAAACAAGCTATATTTGAGGCACCTGTTTTAACAAGCCCAGATTATTTAAAGCCTTTCTATCTTTATTCTTTTGCTTCTGAACATTCATGTGCAGCAGTCTTGACACAGAGAAGAGAAGAGAATAAGGAGAAACCAATTGCATTTATGAGATCTCCCTTTAAAAATGCAGAAGTAAGATATTCATCATTGGAAAAGCAAGATTTTGCATTGGTTAGAGCAATGAAGAAATTTAGGCATTACATAATCAGAAGTCAGGTTATGGCTATAGTTCCAGATGTCGTTGTAAAATCTCTCCTAATCCAGAGTGAATTAGGGGAAAGAAGAGGGAAATGGATGGAAATCTTACAAGAGTTTGACTTGGAGATACACCCAATGAAACTTGTAAGAGGTCAAGGTTTGTCAAAAGCAATGGTTGAAGTGGACAGAAGTATAACTTACCAACAGTACACTGTGCAATCATTCACAAAAGATCCCTGGCATACATATTTAGTTTTTTTCTCCTCAACAATAAGTGTCCAGAAGGAATGAATGATACTCAAAGGAGAGCATTGAGGATGAAGAGTGCCCATTACATGCTAAAAGGGGGATCAATCTATAGGAAGAATTTCCAAGGAATCTATCTGTGTTATCTGGATCAGCAAGAAGCAAAGCATGCCATAAGTGAATTTCATGGGAGGCATGGAATAGGGCATGGATCAGCTGATGCCTTCGCACATCAAATTTTAAGGTCAGACTATTATTGGCCATATGTGTTTAGAGATGCACACCAACATTACAAGACTTGTCATGTATGTCAAACTTCTGCACCTAGAGAAAGAAATCCTGCAATGCCCTTACAACCAGTATATGAGGTCAGGCCATTTGCCCAATGGGCACTTGATTTTGTAGGTGTGATTAATCCAAATTCTTCTGCATGTCATAAATTCATCTTGATCACAATGGATTACTGTACATGTTGGACGGAGGCACAACCTTGCAAGAATAGCACCACAGAGGTGGTCATCAAGTTTCTGACAGATAACATCACAACCAGGTTTGGGGTTCCATTCGCTCTGGTATGTGATAATGGCCCTGCTTTTTCTTATGCTGAGTTTATTTCATGGGCATATGAGCATAATATTATGCTGAAATATTCTTCCAATTATTACCCTCAGGGGAATGGAGTGGCTAAGTCTACAAATAAGAATTTATTGGAAGTAATAAGAAAGTTGTTAGAAAATAACCCTAGCGACTGGCATACCCAATTGAGATTTTCCTTATGGGCACATCGAACCAGAATCAAAGCAACCCTAGGAAATTCACCCTTTAATTTGGTTTATGGCCAGGATCCAATCTTTCCCATTCATTTATAGATACCTATTTTGAAATTCATGCAGGAATTTTATTCCAAGGATGATAGGATTGAGATTAGACTACTTAACTTATTAAATATGGAAGAACAAAGTGATGCTGCTTTGCAGCAATTCTCTAAACATCAGGTTGTTGTCAAGCACTGGTTTGATAAGAGATCCAAAGTAAAAGCTTTTAGAATATCAAATCTGGTGTTATTATGGGATAAGGCTAAATAATAGAAGGGAGACCATCAAAATTTTGATAGACTTTGGTTAGGTACCTATCAAATAGCTGAAATCTTAGGTGAAAATGCCTTTCGTTTGAGTACTTTAATAGGAGAATTTGTTCCATTACCTATTAAAGGTCAGTTTCTCAAGCAATATTTTGGTGCATAGAAAGGTTTGATATTTTGAGAGGAAAATGTATTCTACTGTATCATATGTAATTAAGTTTTTGGTTTTGGTTTTTTTTTTGTTTTTTGTTTTTAGCAAAGTTGGGTTTTTGATTTTCTTTTGTTTGTTTTGTTTTTTTTTTGTTTTCTTTGCTTTTTTTTGGTTGTTTAGTTTTTTTTGTTTCGTTGGGGATCTTTATTTTGTTCATCTCAAGACTTGGGATTGTTATTCAAAGTATGCTCTTAGTACTAGGAGAGAAATTGGTTTAGGTATTTTCATTATCATCATTGGAAACAAGGTTGTTCTGAAACTTATGTCTTATGATCATTCTAGTTTGGGTTTGAGAAGTTATTTAAAGGTAAGAAGATATATTGTGAATATCCTATGCATTGTTATCAAAAGAAATCTGTCACCAAATTAGACAAAACATCTGCATGAGTAAATGTCTATTTATTTTAGAATTACTCTATCTTTGATTCAAGTGAAAATTCGATTCCAAGACTATCACGAAATCCATTGTAGTTCTCAACCCACATTTCAGATTCATTGAATCTGAGTATTGAGAGATGCACAAAAAAATTTCCACCAGTGAAGTAAAAAAAAAAAAAAAGAAAGAAAATCAAGCTCAATATCAAGTGGGTAATCAAGTATCTCTATCAGGGCTATAGACGCCTGGTTGGCAGTAGAGAAATGCTTTGTGAGAACTAGAGGCATCTCTGTCGAGGCTATGGATGCCTGTCTGGCAGCGGAGCAATACCCAGGATTTTACTGCACAATAGTTGAAGGATTCAACTCAGGTAGCTTGAATTTTAGGTAGAGTGGTTCAAAGAATAGAGAAAGTATCTATGAAGAATGATGCACAAAATAACCACACACTCAGATTCAAAGATAACTCATGGGCACATACATCTAAGATTCTAGCTCAAACTTATCCTACAGATATCTAATTTTATTCAAGTTAAAATGTTTATAAGTCAGTTATTTTTTGGTGACTGAAATTTTCTTTGGGTATCTTGAAAATGGGTAAGCCATTTTTCCAGCCGAGTCACCATTTGTTATGCCTTGCATAACCACCCCATCTTTTTCCATGGACAAAATGGGTCCCCCCTATTTTTCTTTATCTTTGATTTTGTTTTTGAGTCTGTCGGAGTTGGAGTCGAAACTGAATCGGGTTTTGAAAGTTCTTTTGAGACTTGTTTTGGTTTCATCCCGACAGTCTTTTCTTTGCCTTTGTTTTGGTCTTTAGCGGAAGCAGAGCCGAAGTGGGTATTAGGATGGCTGTTATCAAAATTTGCAAAATCACAATTTATTCTAATCCCACCTCCGCTATTTTTATTTTTGCTTAGTCTTGGTCTTTGTGTTTTGTTTTATTAGGTCGGTCTTTTATTTTACATTTTGTATTTACTTTTGTTTTGTTTTTAGTTCGCGGACCCAGAACTGGAATGGGAATGGGGTTTGGAAATTTTATAAATTTAAGATTTCATTTCCATTTCAGTTCCGCCCCCGTCGCTTTTTGTTGTTGACTTTTTGATTGAAGTGGCACTGCAGATGAGTGTTCATTCTCTTACAGTTCTAACTCTTCCTTTACTACGCTTTAATGCATTAATGGTGGTTGTCAGTGTAGGAAGAAATTCACATATTTACCTTTATTAATGGCTAAAGCCGATCATTATTGTTATTGTTACAATACTAAGAGCATGAAGGAGCAGTAGCAGAGTTCGTTTGAGCAAATTAATCAAGATAGAGAAGGGATATTGTGTGTGAATCGATTCAGAAAGTTAGCTCAGGTTTGTTTGCGTTTTAGGAAAATTGAAAGATGTCAGGAATGTCAGGAGAGGTTGCTCGAAGGAATCAATTGGCTGGAACATCAAAAACAACACCAAAAATAAAGAAGGTGAAACAAGAACAGCTGCCTTATACATTGAGGTATGATCATAAGAATCTGGTGGTGAAAGTGAGCAAGGTGGAATCAGACTGGTCATATATTACGGATACCAATCTGGGCCAGTATAGCTTTGAAGAATTACATGAAGAGACCTTTGCAGAATGAGGAAACTTGATAGGGAGAACACAAAGGATTGTTGACTCTAGTCTTGCACATATCACTGTGTTTCCTTTATTAGTATAGTGTCCGGAGTTGATATTGACAGTAGCCAGTACTTACAATCCTACTACAAGACTATACATGGATTCACAAAATAATGTGATAATAGATCTTACTCTGCAAATGTTCCAAAGTATATTTAATGTTCCTGATCCCAAGAACTTGGTGCAGCTAACTGAAGTAGAGGCATTGGAGAAATATAGCAAGCATAAAGACTCCAATAAGTCTCATTTGAACAAAAAATGGTTAAACACAGAGAAGAAATCTTTAAGCAAGCTTGCAGACCAGCCAAAAAGGGCAGATTTCAAGAAGGAGGTATCTGACTTAATATTAATGTTGTCCAAAGTGTTTGGAAAGAGGGATGCCTTCCACTTCAAGGAATGGATGTTTCATTTCATTCAAGTAATCTTTTAGGGTGATTACCAGTTTGATTGGTCAATGATTGTTTCTGATGCCATACATGATCAACTCACAAGGGTCAGACAAACTAAATCTTTCTTCATAACTTCTTATGTAGTTTATGCTACAACAAGATTGGGGATTTTCCCAAGATTAAATGAAGTAGGTATAATGGGAGCCTTGGATGGAAAAAAGAAGGTGTGGGAGCATTACGATCAATTATCTCTTCAAGTTGTTGAGACTCACTTTAGAAGAGTCAATGATGCATTTTTATATGTGGTTATCAACCAGTTAAGTAGAGATGCAGGATACAGGTTGAGTCCGGAAGCTACGGCTTTTATTGCTAAATGGGGAAGTTGGTACATCCAATACCCCAAATTTACATACTTCGGGTTATTTGGTTTTGAAGGTCATCCACAGTTACTTCCAAGATGTTGCAGTAATAGGGTGGTGTTAATGGAATTTGTATATCAAGCCATTGGAGTTAATGCTCGGTTTAGGATTAAGCACAAGACTATGTGTCATAAATTTCCCATGAAGTTGGGGGGATATAGTTGTCAACACTTGAAGGGAGCAAAGGTGGTTTGTAATGAGTTGATACAATTGAAATTGGGATTGTATACAACTCATAAGTATTTTGATCCAAGGAATAAAATGTATGCCTTATTACCTTCAGTGTTCACTAGACACTCTAATTTGTTAGAGGATTTTTGGTGCGATCGGCAAGATGAGTATGACTTAAGGAAGAAGAACTATGAAAGATTGCTAGTTGCACTTATGGCAGAGTTGGGTGTTAAAGAATATATTCCTGACACGTTGGTGGATGATGGAATTGTATTGGATCCCTCATATGAAGCCTTGAACGTTGGCACCAAAAGCTTAGATCCAATAGACTGGAATGAGGAAGAAACAATTGATATTAAGAAAATCAGAAGAACAGTTTTAGATAGAAGTGTGCAATGGTTGATGATGAAAACTCAAGCTTCTCAAGGACCAGTCCTAAAGAAGGGTAAAGGATACAAGAGAATTAAAAGAAAGACACCTCCCAAGGAGCCATTAGTATTCCTTCCTCTAGATGTTGAAGAAATAGAACTTGAGGTGGTCGATGAAGAAGAAGAGGCACCAGAGGGAGATGTTACAGTAGGATCTGTTGTTTCTACGCACATATTGGGGGAATCATCCACACAAGCCCCACTAACAAGGAAAATGAGCAAAGAAGTTTAGGAAGGAGTACTTTATGGCATGGTTGAAACTGCTAAGGGAAAAGAAGTAGATGAAGAAATTCTGGAAGTTGAGACAAACTCAGATGAAACTCTGTCGGAGAAGGATTTGCAAGAAAACATGCCTCTAGAGCATACTATTGAGCAGATTTTCACACAAGAAGAGAAATGGAAGCTATTTGAAGATGCTACAAGAGATTCTGATGCAATGGCTGTAGCGGAGAAGCAAAAGGAAATGGATGCTAAGCTGCAAGCTGATGCTCTACTTCACCAATAGCAATTAAAGGAAAAAAAAATTGAAACAAGGGAAACAACTGATGAAGTAGAGAAGAAAATAAGGCAACGAGAGCATGAGCTCAAGGTCAAAGCGGAAAATGACAAGTTAGAATTGATATAAAAGATCCATGATCTTGAGGAGGAAAAAACAAGAAATCGGAGGGAAAAGGAAATCCTGGTTCCTAAACTGAAACTTGCAGAGGAAGCCTGACAGAAAGAAGAAGTTTAAGCTCTAAGAAAGAAAAGATATGCTAAAGAGCTAATAAAGAAACAGAAAGCTGAAGAAGAAGGGGAAAAGGCAAAGAAGCTCAAGGCCTTACAAATAGAGGAGATAGAAAAAGAGAAACAAAAGGTTTTGGAAAAAGAAAGATTAGAAAAGGAAGTTCAAGAAAGAGAATAAGAGGAAGGAAGGAAGAGAAAAGAATAAAAGGATAGAGAAAAGGCTGAGAAGTTGGTGCAGATGCATGTGCTGTAGGAGCAACAAGAGAAAGCAAAGGTTGATTCTCAACCTGAGGTAAATGTTCAGCCACCCTCTATAATTGCTGCTTCCTCTTCCATGATGATGACTGCTCCCAATGCTCCTATATGGTTGAAGTTAGACTTGCAGAAGAGAGCCTATGGTTGAAGTTAGACCTGCAGAAGAGAGCCAGAACACCTCCTCAATCTCTTAATTGGGAGGACATGATGAAGGGAATTGAATAGGAAAAGCCTAAGAAGAAGGCTAAAATCTTACATTCTACCAAACTCACAGATAAAGGGGAGATAATTTTTTAATGTGCCATGCCTATGATAGAAAAGGAGTTAGGGGATATGCAGCTAACGGATTATCAATTGAGTACGGTTAATTTGGGAAGACCCGCTAGGAATCAACAAATGAATCTAATTGATGTACTGGCTTCAACAACTAAATCAAGAATGATGAAAGACAAACAAAAGAAAGATGACCTTAAAGCTCAATTGGATCAGTTACATTCATTCTTGAAGAGTGTCTCCTCTCCAAGGTCACAACAAGTTGCAGCCATTGAGACTCCTGTTTTGTTAAGCAAAAAGGAGGTAGATGGTTTGGTGCAAGTTAGAGGTAAGGCGGAGATGGTAGAAAAATGGATAGAAAAATTGAACCAAGAGGTAGGTGAGGTTTTAGCAAAAGGATTTGAAGCCTACAAGGAGGTAGAAGGAGTAATAAAAGAGATGCATTAATACATTGAGGCATCAGAAAAACAAGGAGAAGAGTATAAGGAGTATAGTGAAAAGTTAAAAAAGATAAATACATTGCCTCTAACTACTCTTCTAGAACAATCTATACTTGATGATGATAACAAAGACTTTGTAGAGAAGACTTCTCACATACTTAAGTTTAGAATTGGCTTTTTGGGCAAGCATAAGGATGAGATTCGGGAAGCAGTTAATAATTTAACTGAGCAGTTGGAAGAGTTGGAAGCAGTCATGGCCATAATTGTAGATGTGAATGTAATGACAAAAGATGGAATGCCTTTGAGTCAAGTTAAAGAGAAATGGAATGAAAGATTTCAAGGACTCATGCAGGAGAAGGATGATGGAGGAGACCTGGTAATAGATCGGCTTGTAGAAGTCAAATAAGAGATAAAAGCTACAGGGAGAGAATTGATAAAAGTGAAAAGTATGAAAGAGTTTGCTGCAGTTGAGTTGGATCGGATCAAATTTGAAGATGATTGGATTGATGGGATAGATATGGATGCTTTACAACAAGTGTTCACCAGCTATGATGAGTTCATTGTGGATCTAGCTTCACATGCATAAAAATCTTGCATGCATAATGTTCTCCTTCCTTGCATGTTGCATGCATACGGCACTAATAGCCTTTTTAGTGCAGGACTTCCTCTTCTATTCTATCTTCTATTTTTAGATCAAACTGAAAGTTTTAATGTAAAGGCTCAAGATCAAATTGATTTGACTTTCCAAGAAATTTTAGTTCCTAAAAAGGTGGAATACCTAAAATAGAATTAGGGTTTGAACTTTTGTATATCTATAAATACTTGATGGGTATCATATTGTAAGGGTTGGCTAATTGAGAATAGAATTGGCTTACCTAAAGGCTAGGAGATAGATTTTTGTAGTGATCATTGTTTTGAAGATACATTGTTACTTGATAGTTTTTTTACAGTTAATAGAATTACAGGTTTTTACACAGTATGGAGTTTGAATTGAGTTGTTTTTGATAAGGCTGATAAGTTATGATCTATTTGTATGTAGTGATTGTGCTGAACATAAGAGTTTCTTGAATGATTAAAGTCATTTGAAGGAATCAGATTTAAGGATTATCTTGTTAGATTGTCATTGAATTAAATTTATTGAAGTTTGTTGATCTATGATCTTAATGATGAATGAATGTGTGTTGTTTGAAATCCTTGAAGTATTCATGATATTGTAAGTGTGGAATTAATTAAGCACCTGAAAAGTATGCAATAGTATAGATCATTCTATAGATTGTGGCATCTTATGGTTTTCTTGATCTGATTGTAAAAAAAAAAACATTCATTATTGAAGATATATGTCCGGACATTAGATAAGATTGATTCAAATTTATTGGTTACCCCTTTGTCCTATCTTTTCCTTTTGTTTAAAACCCACTTGTTACAGAAAGAGAGTCACAGCTTAAAATATTTTATTACCAACATAGGCCCCTTGAACATTATAGTTGCATGAACCAATTGAGTGACACCAGACAGTTGAGAACCAACTACCAGGACCTTGGGAGTTAGGGAACTATATGTAGTTTTTTTCTTTTTTAGGAGAAATAGAATAGCAATATTTTGTTTTAATGTTATTTTTGTCATTTTAACCATCAACAAACAACAGCGTCATTGAAAACATATGGGGCCTGCAGTCAGGTGTACGCTCTGTGGAAGCGATCGTTGAACGAGCTGATTGGTTCATTGATTTCCCTTTGAACCGACATGAAATGTCGATACGAATCTGCAGGGTTGATAGGGGTCTTGAACTTGAATAGAAATGCATTCTTCAAGAGATCCCATGTGTTGATAGTTTTGGCTGGTAAATTGACATACCAGTAGAAGGCCTCTTCACCTAAGGAGTAGGGAAAGAGCCTGCATGCCACATCTTCGTATATGATTTGCATAGTTTTCAAGGCGATTTAGAAAATCTTGACATGTTCTTCGACTGTCCTCTACGGATCCCGGGAGTTGAAATTCATGCAGAAATTCTCAAGATTCTTTCGCATATCATGGTAGAGGTTGAAGGCGAGCGGAGATGGGTTATTGCCCAGCCACGCCATTGGAAAAGGCGGTGGAGGCAGTTGCGCTAGATTGGTCTATGTTGGTAATGGGGTTGCAATGACTGGTGAGGCAGCAACAAGGTTGGGAACTGCGTTCAAGTGAGAGGCAACGTTCAGCCCAGATGAAGTGGCAACTTGGAAGATCTCAGCATTGGGATGAGCGGAAGAGTAATCTATAAATGAAGATGAAGGATGCAGACGTGAAAGAGCAGTGAGCTATTTTGCGGAATCAATGATGGATGGTCCCCTTTGTTTAGCTCTCTTAGCTCGGCTTGGGGGCTGTAATTCCTGCAACTCTCCCTTGTTTGGTGTAGATCTCAATACTCAGTGGAATCTCTTAGGGGAGAATGACTCAATTCGATCCAGCTTTACCCCTTTTGGGCCCTCCTTCTAGCATCAGTGCTATTGATGGTTTTTTTATGCACTTCACAACTCAGGTAATATGTAGGTGCATTACCTCTCTTGAAAGACAATCTTCCACAATCAAATTGTAGAACACTATCCCAAGGCCTCTCGGATGTTAGGTCATGACGAGGCTTGGAATATTTCAGTTGATTTATGTGATTTGGTGGAATCACAAGGTGGTCTTATGTGATCGAAGCTGTAGGAGAATTGAGTCAATGAATAGAGTTTTATGGATCTGGAGTTACTATGCTTTGCTGCAGGTTCAGACAGTAGTCTTAGACTCCATTGTTTCATCAAATTTGGCTTTACATTGTGCAACGAACCTTAACACAAGTTGTTTCTAAAAAAAAAAAAAAAAAAAGGGGTGAGGAAGGAGGATGTTTCCTAAACCTACAACTACCAATGAACTGTGATCATGGAGGTTCCTGGTGTGGACAGTTTCCTTAAACAAAATTTCACTTAATCACAATTCTCACAATGTCATAAAATCTATGCTATCTTCTAAGGACTATAGATATTCATCATTCATTTGCTATTGGGAGGTGAATAAAGATGAGATTCAATGAGCAGCAATGGAGTCAAAGTCTAGACTAACTTTACACAGTCACCTTCTTTGTGCTTATTTGTGCTCTAGCCATAATGGCTTCCAGCCTCACCTTGGGGTCTTTCAAGGTGGGAGTCTTTTGCTTTAGCTATCTTTGCAGCCAATTGGGTACTTGGGGTTCCTCCCTTGGTGGTTCACTTCAAGTCCCACAGTCCTCTTTCTAAGGTTCAATGGTTCTGACAACAAGAGCCTTCTCCTTTGTTCCTGCATTTTCCTTTTTTTCATCAGAGTCTTGTTTGAACGTTTCATGTCTAGCGGCGGACTCGGTATGCAACTGCTCTTTGGGTGATTCTTTATTTTCAACATCCACCTCTTCTTCGTTTAGAATATACTGATGTTCCTTGGGTTTCTCCCCTTGTTCATCCTTGTGGAGGAATGCTTCCTTGTCATGCTCTATGGTTTGGCTATGTCCCTTGGTTGGAGGCCTATTTCCCCCCGTATCTGGAGCAGCAATCTCTTCTTCCTCTGCAAGTCGGTCCTCGGCCTCCTTATCCTCAATTTCCTTGAGTTGCTTCCCCCACTCTGCATTCAGCTCGAGATCATTTGACTCTCAGATCAGTTTAGCATCAAGGTCCTCACTGCCCTCACTGGAAGATTCATAGGCCACCTCATCAATCTCACAATGCTCGAACAAGGGGTGTACATGATATTCAAACTCCTCATCCTCTGGGTTCTTCTCAGCCTCTAAATGCAATCGTTCAAGCTTATCTGATATTTGCATGGTTGCTTTCATATTCGGTGATTCAATAGAGGGGGAGGGATTTGGAGCACAGGCCATAGCCTGAGCTATGGCAGCTTGGACCATCGGATTGGTGAGCATCCCTGAAAGCTCATACGGCACATTCTGCATGTACTTCACAAAATACTCTGGAAAGCTAAGAGCAGGTGTTGTAGTAGTGGAAACAGAGGGAAAGGAAGGAGACATAGAGGAAGAGGACATTGGCAAGGTGGTGGTAGATGATGAATCTACGAGAATAACTTGCATTATTGGAGGAGTGGGAGCAAGGTGGACAGAGATGTCCACCATAGGCGGGGAGGAAGCAGAGGCTGCAAGCGAAGCATGAGGGGTAGGGGAAGCAGCAATGGTAGTAGTAACAATGGTAGAAAGGGACCTTGGTGAGCCAAATCCTCCCTTTTTGATCCCAAGGGATGGACCCTTGGTTATTACAATTGTCCTTGCACTGTCAGTTGTTTTCCTTCTCTTCTTGGAAGGTTCGGGCTCAGAAGCCTTACGAGCATAGACTTTCGGTTTGGGCAGCTGTTCACTAGCCTCCTTCCTTTTCTTGGTCTTCACTAATGGTGGGGTCTTGGATGTCTCCCCAATTGCAACGGTAGCTGCTCCACCCTCAAAGCCACTTGGTTCACTTATGTGCTCACTTGTAAGTTCAGTGAATGTTAAGATGACCCCTTGTTGTTTTAATTGGACCACCTTCTTGTCAATCCATGCCCTTGTTCGGATTTCAACAGGCCTAGTGAGTATAGTGATATCATTAAGCTCTGGCTCGTTCCAGTCAATTGTAGGCAGCGGCAAGTTGGAAACTGCATCATAGTCTATATCAACCACTGTGTCTTCATCCTCCTCTAGCTAGTCAGGGACCGGATACAAGTTCACCCTTCGTACATAAATAGCGGTCATGCGCATGTAATGTCGCAACTGCACCTCAAGATCATCTTTGCAACTGGCCCAGAAGTCCTTGATGTTGTGGAGGTGGGTGTACTCACGTCCCAGTGTCTTTCTAATGTGTCCATAGGGATCCATTCATGGCCTTGTTGTGTATTGCTCAAAGTTATATTCGGCCAACTCCTTTTCTGAATATCCTACACACTAGGAGGTATGGATCTTATACATCCCCTGACCAAGATTAATGGGATAAGTAGGGCCTACCAAATGCTTTTCACTTAGGATGCCATGAATGTGTCTTAGCTGCCGAGTCAACTCCAATAGGATGATCTGGTTATTGGGGGATCAGGGTAGCTTGTTTGGCCTTTTAGTGAATCCTTCAGTGCGCATGTATGTGAACCTAGGGAACTAAATGTACCAAAAGGTGTACTACCTAAGGAGGGCCCTTGCATTGTGGGATATCCTCCTATAAAAATCCCCTCCTAAGGACCAGATGATGTGAGCAATGAATGCGTTGTTCACCCTGCAGTAGTCTCTCTTGAAGTTCTGGAACTGTAGTTGGGGGTACTTGTCATAAGGTTTGATTTCTGGCCCCGATGGATTACTGGGCATCATTACCAACCCCTGATAATGTCACTAATTGGCAAGGGAATACACCAAATGGGAGGTCATGAAGAATTTTGTGGTCCTCTTCACAGTGGTAAATTGCTCGTGAAAGCAGTCATTGATTATCTCACCCCAATAGAAGGTGATGCCTATACTGCAGAGGATCTACTCTATGAAATAGAACATCCACTCTTGGAAGAAGACCGCACTAGGGAGGCCCATCACTCGGCTGAGTAGAGTTACGAGGTCATGGTAGTCCTCGAAGAAATCACTATGGAAGAGCTCCTGGGGAAGCTTCCCAGCACTACCTCGATTTTCCTTCAACCAGTACTAGTTGATAAGCCTTTTGCACCCCAACGGGTCTTGTTCCCATAACTCTTTGCATTCCTCCATGGTAGGGACCTCCATGCTCTCAAAGGTAGGAATGTGGAAGGTTGTCGCTATACCTAACGGAGACATATCTGCAAGGATATTTCCGTCCTAGTCCACTATGGTTCTAGTATCAGGTTGGTATGCCTCTACGCACACCATTACTAGCTCTAGGGCCACTAAGGCCGACGGGAAACCTGCAGCCTTAGCAATTTTGCTGCTCTTTATTAGCCTTGCGTTTTCTGTTTTGGGGCTCATTTTGACCCTCTGCGTGAATTCATCAACATTGACCTGTCTGATATTGGTATCTGAGACATCCCTCCAAAGG
>CM021108.1:72654375-73075885 GCA_007115665.2 Sequoiadendron giganteum | reverse complement strand
TCTGAGTATTGAGAGATGCACAAAAAAATTTCCACCAGTGAAGTAAAAAAAAAAAAAAAGAAAGAAAATCAAGCTCAATATCAAGTGGGTAATCAAGTATCTCTATCAGGGCTATAGACGCCTGGTTGGCAGTAGAGAAATGCTTTGTGAGAACTAGAGGCATCTCTGTCGAGGCTATGGATGCCTGTCTGGCAGCGGAGCAATACCCAGGATTTTACTGCACAATAGTTGAAGGATTCAACTCAGGTAGCTTGAATTTTAGGTAGAGTGGTTCAAAGAATAGAGAAAGTATCTATGAAGAATGATGCACAAAATAACCACACACTCAGATTCAAAGATAACTCATGGGCACATACATCTAAGATTCTAGCTCAAACTTATCCTACAGATATCTAATTTTATTCAAGTTAAAATGTTTATAAGTCAGTTATTTTTTGGTGACTGAAATTTTCTTTGGGTATCTTGAAAATGGGTAAGCCATTTTTCCAGCCGAGTCACCATTTGTTATGCCTTGCATAACCACCCCATCTTTTTCCATGGACAAAATGGGTCCCCCCTATTTTTCTTTATCTTTGATTTTGTTTTTGAGTCTGTCGGAGTTGGAGTCGAAACTGAATCGGGTTTTGAAAGTTCTTTTGAGACTTGTTTTGGTTTCATCCCGACAGTCTTTTCTTTGCCTTTGTTTTGGTCTTTAGCGGAAGCAGAGCCGAAGTGGGTATTAGGATGGCTGTTATCAAAATTTGCAAAATCACAATTTATTCTAATCCCACCTCCGCTATTTTTATTTTTGCTTAGTCTTGGTCTTTGTGTTTTGTTTTATTAGGTCGGTCTTTTATTTTACATTTTGTATTTACTTTTGTTTTGTTTTTAGTTCGCGGACCCAGAACTGGAATGGGAATGGGGTTTGGAAATTTTATAAATTTAAGATTTCATTTCCATTTCAGTTCCGCCCCCGTCGCTTTTTGTTGTTGACTTTTTGATTGAAGTGGCACTGCAGATGAGTGTTCATTCTCTTACAGTTCTAACTCTTCCTTTACTACGCTTTAATGCATTAATGGTGGTTGTCAGTGTAGGAAGAAATTCACATATTTACCTTTATTAATGGCTAAAGCCGATCATTATTGTTATTGTTACAATACTAAGAGCATGAAGGAGCAGTAGCAGAGTTCGTTTGAGCAAATTAATCAAGATAGAGAAGGGATATTGTGTGTGAATCGATTCAGAAAGTTAGCTCAGGTTTGTTTGCGTTTTAGGAAAATTGAAAGATGTCAGGAATGTCAGGAGAGGTTGCTCGAAGGAATCAATTGGCTGGAACATCAAAAACAACACCAAAAATAAAGAAGGTGAAACAAGAACAGCTGCCTTATACATTGAGGTATGATCATAAGAATCTGGTGGTGAAAGTGAGCA
Organism: Sequoiadendron giganteum; assembly: GCA_007115665.2. NCBI lineage: Eukaryota > Viridiplantae > Streptophyta > Pinopsida > Cupressales > Cupressaceae > Sequoiadendron > Sequoiadendron giganteum. The sequence continues at coordinate 73,074,475 of CM021108.1, read as the reverse complement.
AGGTGGAATCAGACTGGTCATATATTACGGATACCAATCTGGGCCAGTATAGCTTTGAAGAATTACATGAAGAGACCTTTGCAGAATGAGGAAACTTGATAGGGAGAACACAAAGGATTGTTGACTCTAGTCTTGCACATATCACTGTGTTTCCTTTATTAGTATAGTGTCCGGAGTTGATATTGACAGTAGCCAGTACTTACAATCCTACTACAAGACTATACATGGATTCACAAAATAATGTGATAATAGATCTTACTCTGCAAATGTTCCAAAGTATATTTAATGTTCCTGATCCCAAGAACTTGGTGCAGCTAACTGAAGTAGAGGCATTGGAGAAATATAGCAAGCATAAAGACTCCAATAAGTCTCATTTGAACAAAAAATGGTTAAACACAGAGAAGAAATCTTTAAGCAAGCTTGCAGACCAGCCAAAAAGGGCAGATTTCAAGAAGGAGGTATCTGACTTAATATTAATGTTGTCCAAAGTGTTTGGAAAGAGGGATGCCTTCCACTTCAAGGAATGGATGTTTCATTTCATTCAAGTAATCTTTTAGGGTGATTACCAGTTTGATTGGTCAATGATTGTTTCTGATGCCATACATGATCAACTCACAAGGGTCAGACAAACTAAATCTTTCTTCATAACTTCTTATGTAGTTTATGCTACAACAAGATTGGGGATTTTCCCAAGATTAAATGAAGTAGGTATAATGGGAGCCTTGGATGGAAAAAAGAAGGTGTGGGAGCATTACGATCAATTATCTCTTCAAGTTGTTGAGACTCACTTTAGAAGAGTCAATGATGCATTTTTATATGTGGTTATCAACCAGTTAAGTAGAGATGCAGGATACAGGTTGAGTCCGGAAGCTACGGCTTTTATTGCTAAATGGGGAAGTTGGTACATCCAATACCCCAAATTTACATACTTCGGGTTATTTGGTTTTGAAGGTCATCCACAGTTACTTCCAAGATGTTGCAGTAATAGGGTGGTGTTAATGGAATTTGTATATCAAGCCATTGGAGTTAATGCTCGGTTTAGGATTAAGCACAAGACTATGTGTCATAAATTTCCCATGAAGTTGGGGGGATATAGTTGTCAACACTTGAAGGGAGCAAAGGTGGTTTGTAATGAGTTGATACAATTGAAATTGGGATTGTATACAACTCATAAGTATTTTGATCCAAGGAATAAAATGTATGCCTTATTACCTTCAGTGTTCACTAGACACTCTAATTTGTTAGAGGATTTTTGGTGCGATCGGCAAGATGAGTATGACTTAAGGAAGAAGAACTATGAAAGATTGCTAGTTGCACTTATGGCAGAGTTGGGTGTTAAAGAATATATTCCTGACACGTTGGTGGATGATGGAATTGTATTGGATCCCTCATATGAAGCCTTGAACGTTGGCACCAAAAGCTTAGATCCAATAGACTGGAATGAGGAAGAAACAATTGATATTAAGAAAATCAGAAGAACAGTTTTAGATAGAAGTGTGCAATGGTTGATGATGAAAACTCAAGCTTCTCAAGGACCAGTCCTAAAGAAGGGTAAAGGATACAAGAGAATTAAAAGAAAGACACCTCCCAAGGAGCCATTAGTATTCCTTCCTCTAGATGTTGAAGAAATAGAACTTGAGGTGGTCGATGAAGAAGAAGAGGCACCAGAGGGAGATGTTACAGTAGGATCTGTTGTTTCTACGCACATATTGGGGGAATCATCCACACAAGCCCCACTAACAAGGAAAATGAGCAAAGAAGTTTAGGAAGGAGTACTTTATGGCATGGTTGAAACTGCTAAGGGAAAAGAAGTAGATGAAGAAATTCTGGAAGTTGAGACAAACTCAGATGAAACTCTGTCGGAGAAGGATTTGCAAGAAAACATGCCTCTAGAGCATACTATTGAGCAGATTTTCACACAAGAAGAGAAATGGAAGCTATTTGAAGATGCTACAAGAGATTCTGATGCAATGGCTGTAGCGGAGAAGCAAAAGGAAATGGATGCTAAGCTGCAAGCTGATGCTCTACTTCACCAATAGCAATTAAAGGAAAAAAAAATTGAAACAAGGGAAACAACTGATGAAGTAGAGAAGAAAATAAGGCAACGAGAGCATGAGCTCAAGGTCAAAGCGGAAAATGACAAGTTAGAATTGATATAAAAGATCCATGATCTTGAGGAGGAAAAAACAAGAAATCGGAGGGAAAAGGAAATCCTGGTTCCTAAACTGAAACTTGCAGAGGAAGCCTGACAGAAAGAAGAAGTTTAAGCTCTAAGAAAGAAAAGATATGCTAAAGAGCTAATAAAGAAACAGAAAGCTGAAGAAGAAGGGGAAAAGGCAAAGAAGCTCAAGGCCTTACAAATAGAGGAGATAGAAAAAGAGAAACAAAAGGTTTTGGAAAAAGAAAGATTAGAAAAGGAAGTTCAAGAAAGAGAATAAGAGGAAGGAAGGAAGAGAAAAGAATAAAAGGATAGAGAAAAGGCTGAGAAGTTGGTGCAGATGCATGTGCTGTAGGAGCAACAAGAGAAAGCAAAGGTTGATTCTCAACCTGAGGTAAATGTTCAGCCACCCTCTATAATTGCTGCTTCCTCTTCCATGATGATGACTGCTCCCAATGCTCCTATATGGTTGAAGTTAGACTTGCAGAAGAGAGCCTATGGTTGAAGTTAGACCTGCAGAAGAGAGCCAGAACACCTCCTCAATCTCTTAATTGGGAGGACATGATGAAGGGAATTGAATAGGAAAAGCCTAAGAAGAAGGCTAAAATCTTACATTCTACCAAACTCACAGATAAAGGGGAGATAATTTTTTAATGTGCCATGCCTATGATAGAAAAGGAGTTAGGGGATATGCAGCTAACGGATTATCAATTGAGTACGGTTAATTTGGGAAGACCCGCTAGGAATCAACAAATGAATCTAATTGATGTACTGGCTTCAACAACTAAATCAAGAATGATGAAAGACAAACAAAAGAAAGATGACCTTAAAGCTCAATTGGATCAGTTACATTCATTCTTGAAGAGTGTCTCCTCTCCAAGGTCACAACAAGTTGCAGCCATTGAGACTCCTGTTTTGTTAAGCAAAAAGGAGGTAGATGGTTTGGTGCAAGTTAGAGGTAAGGCGGAGATGGTAGAAAAATGGATAGAAAAATTGAACCAAGAGGTAGGTGAGGTTTTAGCAAAAGGATTTGAAGCCTACAAGGAGGTAGAAGGAGTAATAAAAGAGATGCATTAATACATTGAGGCATCAGAAAAACAAGGAGAAGAGTATAAGGAGTATAGTGAAAAGTTAAAAAAGATAAATACATTGCCTCTAACTACTCTTCTAGAACAATCTATACTTGATGATGATAACAAAGACTTTGTAGAGAAGACTTCTCACATACTTAAGTTTAGAATTGGCTTTTTGGGCAAGCATAAGGATGAGATTCGGGAAGCAGTTAATAATTTAACTGAGCAGTTGGAAGAGTTGGAAGCAGTCATGGCCATAATTGTAGATGTGAATGTAATGACAAAAGATGGAATGCCTTTGAGTCAAGTTAAAGAGAAATGGAATGAAAGATTTCAAGGACTCATGCAGGAGAAGGATGATGGAGGAGACCTGGTAATAGATCGGCTTGTAGAAGTCAAATAAGAGATAAAAGCTACAGGGAGAGAATTGATAAAAGTGAAAAGTATGAAAGAGTTTGCTGCAGTTGAGTTGGATCGGATCAAATTTGAAGATGATTGGATTGATGGGATAGATATGGATGCTTTACAACAAGTGTTCACCAGCTATGATGAGTTCATTGTGGATCTAGCTTCACATGCATAAAAATCTTGCATGCATAATGTTCTCCTTCCTTGCATGTTGCATGCATACGGCACTAATAGCCTTTTTAGTGCAGGACTTCCTCTTCTATTCTATCTTCTATTTTTAGATCAAACTGAAAGTTTTAATGTAAAGGCTCAAGATCAAATTGATTTGACTTTCCAAGAAATTTTAGTTCCTAAAAAGGTGGAATACCTAAAATAGAATTAGGGTTTGAACTTTTGTATATCTATAAATACTTGATGGGTATCATATTGTAAGGGTTGGCTAATTGAGAATAGAATTGGCTTACCTAAAGGCTAGGAGATAGATTTTTGTAGTGATCATTGTTTTGAAGATACATTGTTACTTGATAGTTTTTTTACAGTTAATAGAATTACAGGTTTTTACACAGTATGGAGTTTGAATTGAGTTGTTTTTGATAAGGCTGATAAGTTATGATCTATTTGTATGTAGTGATTGTGCTGAACATAAGAGTTTCTTGAATGATTAAAGTCATTTGAAGGAATCAGATTTAAGGATTATCTTGTTAGATTGTCATTGAATTAAATTTATTGAAGTTTGTTGATCTATGATCTTAATGATGAATGAATGTGTGTTGTTTGAAATCCTTGAAGTATTCATGATATTGTAAGTGTGGAATTAATTAAGCACCTGAAAAGTATGCAATAGTATAGATCATTCTATAGATTGTGGCATCTTATGGTTTTCTTGATCTGATTGTAAAAAAAAAAACATTCATTATTGAAGATATATGTCCGGACATTAGATAAGATTGATTCAAATTTATTGGTTACCCCTTTGTCCTATCTTTTCCTTTTGTTTAAAACCCACTTGTTACAGAAAGAGAGTCACAGCTTAAAATATTTTATTACCAACATAGGCCCCTTGAACATTATAGTTGCATGAACCAATTGAGTGACACCAGACAGTTGAGAACCAACTACCAGGACCTTGGGAGTTAGGGAACTATATGTAGTTTTTTTCTTTTTTAGGAGAAATAGAATAGCAATATTTTGTTTTAATGTTATTTTTGTCATTTTAACCATCAACAAACAACAGCGTCATTGAAAACATATGGGGCCTGCAGTCAGGTGTACGCTCTGTGGAAGCGATCGTTGAACGAGCTGATTGGTTCATTGATTTCCCTTTGAACCGACATGAAATGTCGATACGAATCTGCAGGGTTGATAGGGGTCTTGAACTTGAATAGAAATGCATTCTTCAAGAGATCCCATGTGTTGATAGTTTTGGCTGGTAAATTGACATACCAGTAGAAGGCCTCTTCACCTAAGGAGTAGGGAAAGAGCCTGCATGCCACATCTTCGTATATGATTTGCATAGTTTTCAAGGCGATTTAGAAAATCTTGACATGTTCTTCGACTGTCCTCTACGGATCCCGGGAGTTGAAATTCATGCAGAAATTCTCAAGATTCTTTCGCATATCATGGTAGAGGTTGAAGGCGAGCGGAGATGGGTTATTGCCCAGCCACGCCATTGGAAAAGGCGGTGGAGGCAGTTGCGCTAGATTGGTCTATGTTGGTAATGGGGTTGCAATGACTGGTGAGGCAGCAACAAGGTTGGGAACTGCGTTCAAGTGAGAGGCAACGTTCAGCCCAGATGAAGTGGCAACTTGGAAGATCTCAGCATTGGGATGAGCGGAAGAGTAATCTATAAATGAAGATGAAGGATGCAGACGTGAAAGAGCAGTGAGCTATTTTGCGGAATCAATGATGGATGGTCCCCTTTGTTTAGCTCTCTTAGCTCGGCTTGGGGGCTGTAATTCCTGCAACTCTCCCTTGTTTGGTGTAGATCTCAATACTCAGTGGAATCTCTTAGGGGAGAATGACTCAATTCGATCCAGCTTTACCCCTTTTGGGCCCTCCTTCTAGCATCAGTGCTATTGATGGTTTTTTTATGCACTTCACAACTCAGGTAATATGTAGGTGCATTACCTCTCTTGAAAGACAATCTTCCACAATCAAATTGTAGAACACTATCCCAAGGCCTCTCGGATGTTAGGTCATGACGAGGCTTGGAATATTTCAGTTGATTTATGTGATTTGGTGGAATCACAAGGTGGTCTTATGTGATCGAAGCTGTAGGAGAATTGAGTCAATGAATAGAGTTTTATGGATCTGGAGTTACTATGCTTTGCTGCAGGTTCAGACAGTAGTCTTAGACTCCATTGTTTCATCAAATTTGGCTTTACATTGTGCAACGAACCTTAACACAAGTTGTTTCTAAAAAAAAAAAAAGGGGTGAGGAAGGAGGATGTTTCCTAAACCTACAACTACCAATGAACTGTGATCATGGAGGTTCCTGGTGTGGACAGTTTCCTTAAACAAAATTTCACTTAATCACAATTCTCACAATGTCATAAAATCTATGCTATCTTCTAAGGACTATAGATATTCATCATTCATTTGCTATTGGGAGGTGAATAAAGATGAGATTCAATGAGCAGCAATGGAGTCAAAGTCTAGACTAACTTTACACAGTCACCTTCTTTGTGCTTATTTGTGCTCTAGCCATAATGGCTTCCAGCCTCACCTTGGGGTCTTTCAAGGTGGGAGTCTTTTGCTTTAGCTATCTTTGCAGCCAATTGGGTACTTGGGGTTCCTCCCTTGGTGGTTCACTTCAAGTCCCACAGTCCTCTTTCTAAGGTTCAATGGTTCTGACAACAAGAGCCTTCTCCTTTGTTCCTGCATTTTCCTTTTTTTCATCAGAGTCTTGTTTGAACGTTTCATGTCTAGCGGCGGACTCGGTATGCAACTGCTCTTTGGGTGATTCTTTATTTTCAACATCCACCTCTTCTTCGTTTAGAATATACTGATGTTCCTTGGGTTTCTCCCCTTGTTCATCCTTGTGGAGGAATGCTTCCTTGTCATGCTCTATGGTTTGGCTATGTCCCTTGGTTGGAGGCCTATTTCCCCCCGTATCTGGAGCAGCAATCTCTTCTTCCTCTGCAAGTCGGTCCTCGGCCTCCTTATCCTCAATTTCCTTGAGTTGCTTCCCCCACTCTGCATTCAGCTCGAGATCATTTGACTCTCAGATCAGTTTAGCATCAAGGTCCTCACTGCCCTCACTGGAAGATTCATAGGCCACCTCATCAATCTCACAATGCTCGAACAAGGGGTGTACATGATATTCAAACTCCTCATCCTCTGGGTTCTTCTCAGCCTCTAAATGCAATCGTTCAAGCTTATCTGATATTTGCATGGTTGCTTTCATATTCGGTGATTCAATAGAGGGGGAGGGATTTGGAGCACAGGCCATAGCCTGAGCTATGGCAGCTTGGACCATCGGATTGGTGAGCATCCCTGAAAGCTCATACGGCACATTCTGCATGTACTTCACAAAATACTCTGGAAAGCTAAGAGCAGGTGTTGTAGTAGTGGAAACAGAGGGAAAGGAAGGAGACATAGAGGAAGAGGACATTGGCAAGGTGGTGGTAGATGATGAATCTACGAGAATAACTTGCATTATTGGAGGAGTGGGAGCAAGGTGGACAGAGATGTCCACCATAGGCGGGGAGGAAGCAGAGGCTGCAAGCGAAGCATGAGGGGTAGGGGAAGCAGCAATGGTAGTAGTAACAATGGTAGAAAGGGACCTTGGTGAGCCAAATCCTCCCTTTTTGATCCCAAGGGATGGACCCTTGGTTATTACAATTGTCCTTGCACTGTCAGTTGTTTTCCTTCTCTTCTTGGAAGGTTCGGGCTCAGAAGCCTTACGAGCATAGACTTTCGGTTTGGGCAGCTGTTCACTAGCCTCCTTCCTTTTCTTGGTCTTCACTAATGGTGGGGTCTTGGATGTCTCCCCAATTGCAACGGTAGCTGCTCCACCCTCAAAGCCACTTGGTTCACTTATGTGCTCACTTGTAAGTTCAGTGAATGTTAAGATGACCCCTTGTTGTTTTAATTGGACCACCTTCTTGTCAATCCATGCCCTTGTTCGGATTTCAACAGGCCTAGTGAGTATAGTGATATCATTAAGCTCTGGCTCGTTCCAGTCAATTGTAGGCAGCGGCAAGTTGGAAACTGCATCATAGTCTATATCAACCACTGTGTCTTCATCCTCCTCTAGCTAGTCAGGGACCGGATACAAGTTCACCCTTCGTACATAAATAGCGGTCATGCGCATGTAATGTCGCAACTGCACCTCAAGATCATCTTTGCAACTGGCCCAGAAGTCCTTGATGTTGTGGAGGTGGGTGTACTCACGTCCCAGTGTCTTTCTAATGTGTCCATAGGGATCCATTCATGGCCTTGTTGTGTATTGCTCAAAGTTATATTCGGCCAACTCCTTTTCTGAATATCCTACACACTAGGAGGTATGGATCTTATACATCCCCTGACCAAGATTAATGGGATAAGTAGGGCCTACCAAATGCTTTTCACTTAGGATGCCATGAATGTGTCTTAGCTGCCGAGTCAACTCCAATAGGATGATCTGGTTATTGGGGGATCAGGGTAGCTTGTTTGGCCTTTTAGTGAATCCTTCAGTGCGCATGTATGTGAACCTAGGGAACTAAATGTACCAAAAGGTGTACTACCTAAGGAGGGCCCTTGCATTGTGGGATATCCTCCTATAAAAATCCCCTCCTAAGGACCAGATGATGTGAGCAATGAATGCGTTGTTCACCCTGCAGTAGTCTCTCTTGAAGTTCTGGAACTGTAGTTGGGGGTACTTGTCATAAGGTTTGATTTCTGGCCCCGATGGATTACTGGGCATCATTACCAACCCCTGATAATGTCACTAATTGGCAAGGGAATACACCAAATGGGAGGTCATGAAGAATTTTGTGGTCCTCTTCACAGTGGTAAATTGCTCGTGAAAGCAGTCATTGATTATCTCACCCCAATAGAAGGTGATGCCTATACTGCAGAGGATCTACTCTATGAAATAGAACATCCACTCTTGGAAGAAGACCGCACTAGGGAGGCCCATCACTCGGCTGAGTAGAGTTACGAGGTCATGGTAGTCCTCGAAGAAATCACTATGGAAGAGCTCCTGGGGAAGCTTCCCAGCACTACCTCGATTTTCCTTCAACCAGTACTAGTTGATAAGCCTTTTGCACCCCAACGGGTCTTGTTCCCATAACTCTTTGCATTCCTCCATGGTAGGGACCTCCATGCTCTCAAAGGTAGGAATGTGGAAGGTTGTCGCTATACCTAACGGAGACATATCTGCAAGGATATTTCCGTCCTAGTCCACTATGGTTCTAGTATCAGGTTGGTATGCCTCTACGCACACCATTACTAGCTCTAGGGCCACTAAGGCCGACGGGAAACCTGCAGCCTTAGCAATTTTGCTGCTCTTTATTAGCCTTGCGTTTTCTGTTTTGGGGCTCATTTTGACCCTCTGCGTGAATTCATCAACATTGACCTGTCTGATATTGGTATCTGAGACATCCCTCCAAAGGGTAGTGATCCTAGATTGAATAGGGACCCCCTGGAACTTGTATTTCATCAGGTATCTATCTTCCTTGCCTCTTTGTGGCTTGGTTGTTCCTTTCCCTTTCTTGGAAGCATCGGAAGTCTTTGCACCGGATTCCATAAATCTTGCACAAAAGACATGAATTAGTAATAATGAACTTGACAAAACGGCCACCGACAAGTCCCCGCATGTCAAGATTAGTCCGGCCATCATAATCCATATTCAATAATCATGCAAACTAGATACTTCATCGTCAGAAAGCAGTGCAAATAATCCGAACTTCTTAGGCCGGAATTCACTTGGTAGAATGTCATTTGAAAGGGAAAAATGAGAATGGAATTCTCAAAGGAATTTCCCAAGGTTGGATTTGAGGATTTGAGGTTGGATGTGAAGGAAAACCTAATTTTAGCAAGTGGGTTGAAATCCATTTTGGATTTGGAGGTTATTTGATCCCTCATTTGGGAGTTTGGAAATCATCTGCAGGAAAGCCATCTGGAAAGGCGCAAAGGACATGGAATTTTAGGAGTCAGAATCTAAGTCTCAAATTGCCTTCACCGAGAAGCAATTACGGGTCGGCGGTTAGGAACGGCGAAATGAAAGCGGAAATCCGGGGGAGGAAATCTGGGAGGCAATTCCTAGAAGCGGTCAGAGGGTTTGGGACAACCAGGCGGCAAATAGAGCACCAGGACTTGGAGGTCAGGAAGTTGTCCCGAACTCGTCGTTTGAACGGCACAGGTAGAACAGAATCCTAAGAGGGGAATTCCGGCGTTCAGAATCTGAAAGAAGCTCGGAGGAGATTTTATCTAGATTTCGAGTTTCGACGAGTAGCAGACCGGGGTCTGGGAGACAAAAAGACGCTTGGACAAGGCCGTTTGGAATGGCAATGACACAACGGAATCCCGGGAAGCAAATTTCGGAGGTTGAAGTCTGATGAGGGAAATTGGTCGAAGGTTTCGACTGGAAGATGGAAGACTTTACGGCCGAGAACTGAGGTTCGAAAAGCCGCTCGAGGAAGGCCATCGAAAAGGCGAAGTCGGGATGGAATTATGAGAACTGAATTTCGAGGACCGAATCCCAGGGTTGGATTTGAATTTAACAGATCTTTTGATTTCACAAGTCCTTCGGACGGACTTCGAGTGTCTGGGGTCCGAGAGTCGAGAAGGCACTCGAATGAGGCCGTTTTGAACGGCGATGACACAACTGAATCTCGAGAAGGGAATTTCGATGGTCAGAGCCTGAGGCGGATTCAGAGGTCAAAAAATTTGACAAGAGTCTGAGGATGATGGCGAGAAAGCTCGGGCCCGGAGGATGTCGGCGACTGTTCCGAAGAACAACCACGGAGAGGTGAGGTCCCGAATTGGATTTTAAGCCATTTAGTGATCGGTTTTTTATTATCTAAGAGGTGGGTTTTGATGAGAAGGCCTATATTTACTTAATTTTAACTTCATTTTACATTTTTCATTCATCAAAATGTGGAATTTCACCAAAGAAAGGGTAGGGCGCGTGGACGGAAAACCTACCTCAAAATCTCAAAGAACACATTGATTGCCACATGGAAACGATGGAAAACAGAGCTTGGACCGCTGGGCAAAAAATTCTTGGACGTCGAGAGTTCCTGAATCTTTTCTCTCACTCAAACAGTTGATAATGACGGCCAGAAAATGTGCTTTTATAGAAAAACACCTGCCATTAATACAGCATTTAATTCCTCTGTACGGCAGCAGGTAAAGTTGGTGGATTTTAAAAAAATAGACGGTGGCAAGAGGTTCGGTGTCTGGAAAGATGTCTCATCACAGTCATTGAAATGACAAAGCCTGATGGGAAACTTGGCAGGGGAAATTCGATAGATGAAATCCAGTAAAGGAAACTCGAAAATTGCCATAGACGCCAGAACGGCATTTTGACAAGGAAAACCCAAGTTAACCCGAGACTTAGCAATTTTAAAGGGGGGGGGAACTTTGGTCGAACTTAAAATATGGCATTGGGAAATGCACCAACCCTCTGAGGCACAAAAATGGGCATGCAAAATGAGACAAAGCAAAAAGGAAAGGACCCAAAACGCCAAGAGGGAAGAGAGGGTCCCCGTTCCGAATGAGGCGTGTGTGCAAATGGGCACAACAAGTTCTCCAAAAGGAAATTAAATTCCACCTTAAGGTTGTCATATGAAATTAAGAGGCACAAATAATTAATGGAATTAGCTATATTTTTTATCACTACAAAGCCAAGCGACTATATCAAGCGATGAAGTGTCAAGAATCGAGCAGATAGCTTCAAAAATGGACACTCCGATTAAGTTACGTTGCTCAAAAAATCAATCCGCTTTCTCAAGCTTCATAACAAATAAAAAGCTTAAGAAGATCTATTTGAACAAATACATCCTATGTTTGGAAGCCATGTGGATGGTGATTGGGAAGAAGTTATGCTTCTCCAATACCTAGACAAGGGAAAATTCAAACATTGCCTCTAATTTTCTGGCATCATTTCTAGATCTAAACCTACCGAAACTGAGGTGCTTAATCCTTCTTAGGATGGTCTTCAAGGCAATAATTCTACTCAATGATGTGGATGTGGTGGTGGTGGTACAGCTGGGAGTTGGAGTTCCATTACCGAACGACATTGACAAAATGTTTCTAGAAGGTGTAGAGGTGGAGTGGCATCCCTTCATCATGGGCGTGAGACCTAAAGGTCTAGAGCACCATAGGAGATGGGTAATGGTTGGCTACAACTTCCTATACATACGGTTTGGATTGAATGAAACTGAAGGCTTGGAATGGTTTCATGTGTTTGTAAACTTGGTGCAATCCACTAGATTCTATGACAAAGAAGAATGAAGGATGGTATCGGGGCGGTGGTTTTTGGGTGTTTTATCTAGTGTTTTGAATCAATATAGACTTGTTTGGCTCATTATCGAATCCACAACCTATGGCAGATCTTGTTAATTTTTTATTTTTGTAAAGGTGGTCATGGGCACTCAGTGCCATTCGAATTTTCCCAAGTTACTAGCTAGGCTAAAATGATGTAATTTTTTGCAGTACTCAATATAATGCATGCAGCTCTGTTTCTTATTACGAATAAAAAAAAAAAGAGTAATTCATAACAAATGAGATAACATGATTTGATTAATATTATTTTTTATGATTTTTTTATAAATTTTATTTAAAATTATTTCTTAGATAATTTTTTGGTCCTATGTGCATATCTTATGGATTAGAACATATTAAATAAATAATATCAGCAGTCCTAGAACATATCAGTGGAAGGGAACACAACTCCCTATCGATGGAGTGATACATTATATAGTAACGAATTTCAACATGTGGTGAAAGTATATCGAGGGAACAAAAGGCTATCGGGCCAACATAAAGTCTGGCTCCCCCGATGCAACAGCAAAAGGTTGAAGGCATCAGAGGAAGTGATACTTATTGTTGGAAGGCTAACAAGGGTCTCCTCGATGACCCGATAAGACCATGAACTATCAAGTACATGTTAAGGAAGGATATCAAAGGAACTAGGTCACATCGAGGATACATTATTTGGTGTCCTGCCAATACCCCAAAAGGAAGGAGTTCATCGATGAAGAAGGTGGTTAACAGTGAAAATGGAATCCTAGTCTAGCCAATGCAATGATGATGATTTTTTTCAACTGATGTGACATCTCATTGATATCATTGTGATATTCAAAATAAATGATCTACCTGATGACAAGATTGATATCAAGTAGAGCGTTTATAAGCTAGAGCTGAGTGAATTATACCTCAATTTGATCACATCTTTTCATTAAGACTTGAAAAGGATTCACTAGACGCGGGAGCAAGATAAAGGAGGTTGGGAATTCATCTTACTGCATAGCTTAGAACCAGTGAAAGCGAATCCAAGTAAGTATAAAAAACTGACTGAGAAGTTTCTTCTATAAAGACTTGCAATAAAATTGAACAATGGAAGAAAGCTCAGAAAGGCGAAAAATTAAAAATCAAAAAATAGAGAAAAGACTTCTAAACCAGGACTTAATTGACCAATGCCCGAGGTCAGGTCTGAGACCTAAAAGGAGTGCACATACAAATCCTTCCATGGATAAGTTATGGGACAAGCACAAAGGTTTAGGATATGTGTGGACACCACGGTGGGGATATGAGCTATTCATATACCATTATAGGAAACAGTATAGGTTTCAACCAATCTGTAACCCATGGAGATTGAACCTAGGAATATTAGTGGTACCCAATGTTTTTGTTAATATAGAGCTAGTTAAAGTTCTAGCCAACAAATATGACCCTAAAATAAGAGCTATTCAATCACATGATGGGTCTAACATCCTCATTATCTCCAAATATCTCATATCTAATATTTTTTAATTGGAATGCTCTTTGAATTTACCATTTACAATCAGAGACCTTCTAATAGATTACCATCACATGGACACGAGCTATAAAAGATCGAAGCTACCACTACACAGGCCAAGGGATGAAGGTAGCTAGCTCAGAAGGTTTTATAGTAATGAAAACCCTCCATTTCATGAGGATTTATTTGAAGAATATTTTCAATATACATATTATTTAGCTGGACAAGTGTTAGGAGTAGAGGTCCCACCCCTCATGTCAATTTCCCCAATGTTCCTAGCTGTAGACATACAAAGAAAAGATGCCAAACCATTTGACTATGTTGGTTATTTAGCTAATGCTCTGAACCAGGGGATGGGAAGGATCAAAAGCAACAATGATAGCATTCATGATTTCAAACATTAGTCTTTGTTTATGCATTTGCTTCTACATGAAGGACAAGTTAGAAGGTTTTGGGGAGAAGAATTAATGATAAGAGATATAGATGAAAGTGGGAATTATAAACCTGTACAAATGTGCACTTCCATATGGGATAGTAGATATGGTAGATCACACTATATGTACTTTGAGGAATACTTTGTCAAGCCATTGTTGAAATTATTGGGACATCCATGTAATTATAACCTATCCCTTGAAATACAAAAATTCTTGAGACCAAAGGAAAAGGACCCCAGGGAAAAGGTAAATCATAACTAGGGGGATTGATATGCATTTCTTGATTGCACTGTGATTAGATTATATGGGTTTGAAGAAGCCCCACATCTATTGCCAAAAACAATTCCAAACAGAATACCCTATTTGGAATTTGTGAGACAATTGGCTAAATCTAATGCAAAATATCTTAAGAGATATAGTAAGTAGTCTATCATGCCTAGCACTTTGTGCTTTGGATATTTTACAGTAGTCGCCAGTGAAGGGTATAAAGAAATCGATACAAAATTGGCAAAATACAATTTACCATTGGGTAATGAAAGAAATAGTTTTGATACAAAGGGTTTTATTCACAAGGAATATTAGGGTATGAACACGAACTCTTTGTTGATGATATAATAATAAATTATGATGAGGCCTCAACAAAAGACAGGATGACTGCATATAAAAAATTTATGCTTGCTAAGACCTGGAAGAAAGGAAATGTCTCATCCTATTTAGGGGCATTTAATGAAGTACATGATCCTCTGGAAAGAATTGAGCAGCTCATCACTCATGTGGATGAGCTAATAAAATATGTACCACGAGATGTCTTTGAAGCACCTCAGACAACTTACTCAGGAATGTGGGCTGAGGACTTAGAGCCTCTTGATTACATGCCCTCATTGCCCACTCCAGAAATGAACTTCTTTGTAGATACAACCATGAGTGATGAGGAGGATGATGAGGTCGAAAAGATAAGTGCCCCTATAGTTAAACAATATGAGCCACCTCCAGAATGAAACATTGTCAAATTTGAAGCATCAAATGAACTCTCTGATGACGTGAGAGTCAAGGCAGGGCAAAAATTTATTTCTGACAGTGAATTTTTCAAGACTTATGAATTTAAATCATTATTTTATGAGCATAAAAGTAGAATTCTAAGACAGAGGATGAAGCATATCACTCTTAAGTAGGAGGCATTTGCCTTAGAAGAGTTGAGAAAAGAAATAGAAAAAGAGTTAGAATCTATCACCTCCAAAAGGGGAAAAGAATTACTTAAAGAGGTTGGGGTACTACTCTTACTAAGATGGGATATTAGCTCTACAATAGTGTTCAACAGTTTTAGGAAAAGAGGAGACAAAACAATGCATCTAATGAAAGAGGCAAGTGATAAAATTTACTCAGGATCAAGGTACAACCTAGATGAAGTTGCCCTAATAATTTGGGCATTGTATCCTCACGATAAAAGGCCTGATGTCATTAGAAATCCAAACCAAGTGTTTGGACATCTTTTGGTCCACGGGGTAGGGGACACTAACCCCATTGAAATAGTTGAGCTAAATATAAATGTTGCAAAATTCACTAAGACATAGATTGAAAAACTAATAAAAGAAAATGATAAATTAGGGAAGGAGGTGACTAGTCATAGAGATAAAACATCTTCCTCTTCTAGATTGGAATTATATTCCCCATAGATAGAGAGTGAAAAAATATTGGATGCATTAGCAGATGTAGCTTACTGGAAACACTATCATCAGAAGTCCTAAGAGAAATGCAAGGAGCCGGAAACAGGAATAGAAACCACTAAATATAATGTTGTGTCTGAGATAATCAATGAAAAATTCAACAAGATGATGGATTGTGCTAATGAATATTGGAAATTTTTTAAACAAACACACACAACACTTGTGGAGAATGAAATATTGCAAGGACAGGTGATTGAAAAAAGGGATGATCTCCTAAATGAGAAAGCCATGAAAGGTCAAACATTGGAGACATACAATAAGCTAGTGTAATCACACAAGTACCAAAATAGGCTCAAAGAGGACCTTGACTATTTTTATTTGCATCTTGCACTCCATGATAGCCTTGGGAATCCTAGGGAGCAAGATGATTGGAAGGATGAGCTCGCCATGTATCTACCTACTGCATTGCAAAAAATAAACGATGAAGAGATGGTTTTACAAAATACGCATAAACAACTTGAAAATAATATGTATGTGTAATATGATATGAAGGGTCCAATTGCCAACGTGGAAACTTATGTTGAGGAGGAATACACTCGTCATCTCTTCTCCATCAACTTGTTCATCAACCAAACCAAAGATACAAAAAATACATAGGGGCATCCATTGGAGCTTAAACACCAGCCGACATCATAAGAAAGATACACTCTATAGGTGGTGCATTATCATGGAGTAGGAGCCTTGAATAGATCTTAAGTGGTCATGGGAACCTGCTAGAATATTAATGGATTAATGCATTCATGTGTTGAAGTGTTATGTTTTCATTTATGTTAATTAACTATTTGTCATCAAACATCATAATTATTTGTTATAGTGCACATTATTTAAAAGGTAATATAATGGAGATGGTTGATTATAATTCGTAATTCCATTTTCATTGTTCAATTGTTGTGTCAATTTTTCATGCTTATTTATTACTTTGTTGTCTCCAAAGTGATCTTTTTAAGTTATTTAAGTCAGCAAGATTTATTAGGGCACATTTTTTGTTACTATGTGGATGCTTTGATTGGTATCTAGTTAGGTGTGAATTAAAGTCCTTTCAAATAGTTTACTTTAATTGGATCCTATTAAGGATTAAAAGTCCTTTTAGAGAAATTGTTTTGATTGGTTTCCATCAACTTAAGAATTAAAATTTCTTTCATACTTCCACAATAACTTGAGGGGATAACATTGGGATTATTAAACAAGAGCATTGTAATATCAATTGAAGCAATATAATGGAGAACATTTTTTTATCAGAGATTCTCCATGACTGCGTTATTGTTCGGTATTTTTCTTATGTTTTCCTTGCTTATTTCTTCTTATATTTGAATGAATATCAGTTATTGAGCCTCAATATTGTGCTTATGTGAATGAATATGCTAATACAATAAAGCATTTATTGTGGATGTTGGTAGAGCTGCTAAATTTTTAAAAAAATTGAGCTTATTTTTCCTTGTTACATGTTCAAATAAAAATGGAAACTATTTAAAAATAATAAAGTAAACAAAGTTTCTTATTTAAATAATTGTGAGTTACGTGCATTAATATTTTATTAAATTTTATGTCTTCACGAACATATGTTGATACAAAATGAATGGAAGAAGCATCCAAGTAATCCTATTTTTTTCTGCCAACTATTCATACCAAAGATTGAACAATTTAAGGATATTGCAATAGGTAATTTTTATCGACACAAATAATATTATTGAAGCATTTCAAAGTTTAGGCCATATGAATCATCCTTTTTTAAACATGGATTGCAAATAATTCTGAAAATTTAGAAGTCTTGGTCATTAACATTATGATCTGCTACAATGTCATCTAGTGTATCATTGCTAATGTTCATAAGTTCTTTCAAGTATTTAATATTATCATCATCCTCTTCTTGACCTGCATCATCTTCATCATCATTGAAATTTGACTATACGCCATCTATATTGTTAGAAAATGTATTTGGATCATCATTTTCTATAACATCCATATTGTTGTCTTCCATAACATCAGCTAACTCTGGATTGTTGTATTCTTGTGCCTTAATATAACCATCTTCAACATGAATGGGTTACACTTTTTGGCCAAACTTGACATTGAAATCAACATTTTTCACCAGATCTTCACTTTCGTACGCCTATAGAAGCTAAACCATTAAGAATTTGAAGATGAAGCAAAATAGTGACTTGTGATATTTTGTGTTGAAAATCTAATTATATTTTTAAAAATAAATAAAAAATAAATTGTGAATTATTTTATGTAGTTAAATTATCAACTTATTTTTTTACTAAACAACATTTTCAAAAACTGATGCTTACTTTCAACTACATAACTTTTTTTTATAGAAAGCATACAATTATAATTTTTTAAATACAATGTTTTCACACCATTATCTAGTGGATGGATATTTTTTCATAATTTTTTGTTGCATATATATTTTTTAATTAATTTTCTAATTCAAAGTAATTATAATTTGGATATATTATACTTTCAACTGCATAACTTTTTTTGTATTCATTTGAATTAACTTATTCTTTTTATGTTGGAATAAGGACATCAATAGCTAGTGTACATGCATTTTAAAGAAAAAAAATTCTCTCTTTTCCTATTTTTCCGTATGTGTGAAATAAAGACCTCGATGTTCATTGAAAAACCTACATTCACAAGAAATAAAAAATAAATATAATAATAAAATTAAATATATTTAAAATTATACTTTTTGGGAAGCTTATAATAAGGACTACATGTTTTAAATAAATTAATTTGATCCCCTAAAAGGTAAATCAAAAGTGGTTTTTTATCGGCATTTTGATAGGTGTAGAGGAGACTCCATTATAGGTATGGTTTAAAAATAGCGGCTTTATGTCCAAGGGGGGTTTGATATAAGTGGGTTTGATCAAACCCTCTTCAATTAAAACCCTTAAAATGGAACCTTTTTAAGGCTTAAATCATTATATTTTTTAAAAATATGTGATTTCAGTAAAAACCAGGATGTCCCAAAAAGTGTAACCCATTATTATGGCAGCACCCATCTACTGCAATGTCATCCAGTGTATCATTGTCAATATTCATATGTTCTTTCAATTAATTGATATTATCATCATCCTCATCTTGATCTTGATCTGCATCATCTTCATCATCATTGAAATTTGACTATAGACCATCTATATTGTTACTAGATGTATTTGGATCATCATTTTCTATACCATCCATATTGTTATCCTCGATAACATCATCTAACTCTAGATTGTTGTCTTCTTGTTCCTAAACATAACCATCTTCAACATCATCATGGGTGTCAATTTCTTCGATGTTCTCCAGTCCCTCTCTCTCATTTTGTTGGTCATCATTGTTTTTCTCAATATCCACTAATGCATCGTCAAATTTATGCCTTAATCTTGGATCATAATGTATGACAAATATCCATTTCGGGTCCAAAATATCTTCATAGAAAAATACCTGCACATGAATGAAATACATATATTAGATGTATGTTATAACAATTTTATTGATCAATAAACACATGTATATATTCGTAATAAACTATGAACTAATAGATTAATGATCACTACTGCTTATTGTTTGAGTTAAAGAAATACCTGCTCATAATGAATTGGTAGAACATAAGGCCCCTTATCCTTCGGTAGGAAGCATGAGGAATCTATAGAAAACAATCCACTATGGGTATCATGTCTTTGTGTCCTCTCCAATGCTTCATACCATCTACACTTAAAAATACAACATTTAGAAGAGCAGTAATCCAACTCAATAATTTCTTGTATTTTCCCAACATATTGTAGATTCCCTTCAATTATATTCTTATCTTTTGAGCTTGATCGACTGGATTGCTTTAAGTCAACCATGATGCCACAATCGAAGGATCGCCTCTTTACATCTACACTTTCTACACGATAATGTCGACCATATGCCCACATTGCTGGATATTTCTCGCCTATGAAAGACCATTTATTTCAGTGAAAACAAATATAATGATGAATATCAAAATAGTTAATAGTGTCAAAATTGTAAGGAAACGACATTTTATAAAATTCCAATTGTACCTTTCTTTCACATCCTCTAGACATGTTGATTTCATCTTTTGTTATGTTTGAATCTATACCTGCATCTTCTATTTGATTTTGAATTTGTTTAGTAACCCATTCTAGTGTGCAATCTTTACCCCATTCCCCAATTAGATCAATGGGAAGTGGAGTATTCTTTGGGTTTGATCTCTTAAACTATCTCCTTGCTTCTAACACTTCTCTCTTTTTATCATATAGATCAATCCATTTGTTCATAAAGTCCATGTGGTACAGAATGAACTTGTCGAGTATAGAACTTTCGTCTACACCTATTACATTTCAACATGTTTATTTCAAACTCCAAATATCATGATGTTAATTTGACAAATAAATTACAAATTAAATTAATGATTGCAAGAAAAACAACCACACTGATTGTGAATTTACTTACTAATTTGTACTTCAACACCATTAGATTGTGGTTTTTCTCCATCAATAATATGTGATGCTTGTTCTTCATCCCAGATGCATGGACCATCTTCAAAATCCTTACCAAGGAATTCACACAGGAAGAAAAATGCTTCATTCAATACATACCCTTCAGCCATGCAACCCTCTAGATGTGCCTTTTTTTGGACATATATTTTATGATTTTCCATATACCTATCAAAGAAAAACATCCACCTCATTGATACGACAACTACCAAATCAATTTCATCAACTATGTGTATAATTAAATGGACTTGTAGGCCCATGAAACTTGTAGGGAGCTCCTTCTCAAATACACATGCAATTTCTATAATTTCCTTCTTCCACTTTGGCACTTCACATTCATGGATCTCCTTAGAGGTCACCCACCTAATATAAGAATAGTAAATTAGTATGAACCTTTAGTCAAAAATTAAAATGCAATATAATGTCTCTATGTCTCTCACACATGACCATTTCATATAACCACCTACCTTGTAAATGTTGACAATCGACTTATGGCATTCCTTAAGTCAATTGTAAGACAATAATCCCCCCTAATTACCAATGGCATGATATGCTATCAAACACATTTATGAAAATGTCATTAGTAATTTTTTCTCACACAACAAAATATCAAAATATATTTAATACTTAATCAATGTTACCAGTAAATGTTAAATGATGATATATAATACCTTCATAAAATTATGAAAATCATGTATTTTAAATCCTGTGATATGTCCATCAACTGTAAAATCTTTATCCAGTGATGACCCATAACCAGTAGGTGTCCTTATTAAACAGATGACAATTTTTAGTTGGTCTATCTCTTTTTTTTCAAAATCCATGGAGCTTCTGCATAAGTTTCATTTTCCCTGTTTGGCCACAAATGTTTTCTATCAATTTCGGTATGTGAAAGAGTAATATCTCTCCTCGAAGACAAGGTGTCCTTCTCTTTGCCTCATATATGTCAAAATATAGAATCTAGGACATTTTTGAAGACGTGCATAGGATCTAATAGGTGAGATATTAATAGATCCTTCCAGTAAAGGAGCTCATAAAATATGGATTTTCTTTTCATTTCTTCTGGCATACTAACTAGAACTTGTTCTGGTTCTTGAATTGAATCACCGCGATCAAAAAAATCCTCCCAAGCTTTCAATTCAACATCTTTATACTTCTTAATCCAATCACTTGGACCCATAATCATGGGAGGGCCTCTATTTTCAACTTTTCCATCAAATTGATTCTTCAGGCGAATTCTAAACCTATGATCTAGTGGTAGAAAAAAATTGTTGTTTGTGTAAATAAATTTATGTAGATCTTTAGAATACTGCCCTTGAAATTGTTCTGCGCATCTTGGACATGCAAAAATCCCC
The DNA here is from genome assembly GCA_007115665.2 of Sequoiadendron giganteum. Lineage (NCBI taxonomy): Eukaryota > Viridiplantae > Streptophyta > Pinopsida > Cupressales > Cupressaceae > Sequoiadendron > Sequoiadendron giganteum. The sequence continues at coordinate 73,052,884 of CM021108.1, read as the reverse complement.
TTTGTTTGAAGCCCTGCAATTCAACAAGTAATGTTAATAACATAAAAAAAATAGTATAAAAGTTGGGATGAAAATAAATTACGAGTGTAAATACATAAATATTTATCTTACCAAAACAAACACCAAGTCCTGGGAAATAATGAATAGTCCAATATAGCACACCATACAACATGAATGACCTATTTGATGGAGGGCATGATATGTCATATATTCATATGCCTTTCCATAGCAGTTACATCTCATCAATAAAAGGCGCAAGATAAACATCCATGTTTTTAACTTGATGTTTTCCTAGAACAATGAGAGTTAGCATAAGGTGCTCCTTTCTAACACTCATCCATGGGGGAATATTGTATACTATCAATCCAACTAGCCAAAAACTATAATTTGAGATCAGGAAAGAGAATGGGCACACTCCATCAATTGCAAGACCAAACCTGATACTACAGGGTTCATCTTTGAATTTTCTTGGCCATTTTTCCTCTATGTGTTTCATTGCTTTGGAGTCAGCCATAATTCGCTTGAATCCATTTTTACTCATTTTTTTTACATGCTAGTCTATCAATTATGTAGGTGACTTGCAAAAAAATATTCGTTGAAGTCTAGGTATAATTGGCATGTGATGTAAAACCTTCTTTGGAACTGTAGGACCTTGTTCATCTGTACGATATCTCGTCTCTTTGCATACATGGCATTCTACTTTATTTTGATATTCATCTTTGTATAAAATGCAATCATTTTTACATGAATGAATTTACTTATATTCAATCCCCAACTCAAGCAACAACAAACACACCTCTCTGCAAGTTGATGGCAACACATTCTCTTCAGGGAATATTTTAGTTTTTAGTGCCCTGTAAGATTTCTAGAGATTAAATCAATTGAATGTTTGACTTATGATGAACATGTTTGATATGTCAATCTATACTAGGAATATTTATATACAATTTATGTTTTTAAAATCCCCTTAAAGAAATATATACAAAGTTGATGAATTTTTACGAATTATGTACACCAATTGACAATGCAAAGTAAGAAATAGATTTCAACTCACTTCAATAGGCTAGTGAATCCTTTGTTTGACCAACCAAATAGTGACTTGATTTCTAATAATATTAATGTGCATTCCAGTTTTGAGGTTCTACTTGCACCTAATTTGAACATGAGTGTATTTGATTCTTGCTTGATGGAGTCTTTCAGGTTGTTATCATCAACATTACGTTGGTGGTATTTACCCCTACTATCATCATTACTATCAACCATATGATCATTATTGTCATCATTGTTTCCATCCCCAAATAAATCTATAAGCATTCCATTCAATCCTTCTTCATGTACTTCATTTTCACTACCATGATCATCGTCATTAAGGCTAGGTGGCATATCATCAGTGTATGTGAATCTCATCAGCTCTTCAAATTTCTCACGTGGTTGCATTTTCTTCAATCTTTCTCTTTTCGCCCTTGTATGGTTTAAAGGATGGTTTGGATCATCCCATCCAAATATTAATAATCCAGTTGGATCTTGGGTATTAGTATGTGTTTCATCAACATCTTCTACCTATCAAAAAATGCAAGCATTATTTAATGTTTGGAAATAATTGGATAAATAATAAATGTATCAATTTCAAAGAAATATAATCAAATATGGCTTTAAAAATATACATATAAATTATATGAACATATATACATCAATTGAATAATGGAACATTATTTTATAGACTACAAGTTTTTACACGATAATTTAAATAAAACACAATTTTGACAACATAGTTTATAAAACATCAGTCCACTATCATTTATTATTCTTTGGTTTTATACCCTTAAGAACATCTTTAGGAAGACCTTGTTCTTCCCTTTTCTTTTGCGAGGAGTGCAATTTAAGAAGGGGTAATCAATCAATAACTCATCCCCAATGGTAAGTTCCTTAATAGCCTCAACCATTATCAATCTATCAGCCTCTCTTTCCATATCTCAATCTTTATCATTTATAACCTCAACAAATTGACAATTTTGTCTTACATTAGGGTCCCTTCCCTTACTAGTATTTATAAATCATGCAATATTTATGTGTGTGTATGCACGTCCATCTATATAAATAAGATGACCTCTATTAATTCCTTTTCCACTTTCCAATTGGAGAAGATGTGTATACATATTCAAATTTAGACCATATGCTGGCATGCTAGGCTTATATTTTGCTAGCCTTCTCCATTCACCACTGTAATATGATGGACCATAATATAGCATTAATCTCCTAGTGGTTTGTTTTGAATTATTTCTATGTTTATATCCCACATGTATATTTTGGACAATAAAGAGGCCTAGATTCACTCCATGAATATTAGAGGGTCGTATCATGTAGTTGTTTCCCCAAAATTGAAACACCTCGTACACTCTAGGTTGTTGTTGATCACTAGGCCAAGCGCAATATAGTCAACAATCAAATATCTCTTTGTAAATTTATCTCAAACTCAGGGGCAAGTCATCATCTTCGTCACATTCATTCTCATAGGGTATGTAGTCCACCTTCCCCCTATCTTTAAGAAAATTATGCATCTTTAAACCGGTTCTTGTTCTGTGACTTGTTTTCATCAATTCCTCATCTTCTGAGCTGGTATATTGGCACATATTTTTGTTAGATGTATCATCTGGTATATTGCCCTCTAGGCTAGAAGTCGATAATCTTGGAAACTTTAAACCAAGAAATTTATCATGCAAGTATCCATTTAGAAAAAAAATAGTTATTTAAATAATATAAAAAAATGTTTAAATGAAGTATACATGTTATTTATATCAAATTTGAAAATTCCTTACCACAATTCTTATTAGATTTGAATCAATTTTAGGAGGCATACTACTGACTTGAAGCTCATCATATATGTAATTTCATTGTACAATTTCTCATTTGAATTGTTTCTTTCCATGACATACAAAACATCCACAAACAACAATAATTTTCTCAAAGTATTCATCCCATGTACTATAGTCTTGATCAACCTCTTGTTCAGTGCAATCATCTATTGTGTCTGGAAGATCCATTGTCATATCCTCTTCCACCCACTTTTATCTACGTGATTTAACATTTTTAGGTCCATGTCCACATACATATCTTCTTCTTTTGCTAATTGAATGCTCAAGCCCTCCATTTTCTCCATTATCCATCTAAAATAATCAACAACATGCATTAATTTATATCAAGATTGGATAATATATTATAAATTTCAATAATACTGTGAAAAAAAATGGACGTATCATAAAATTCCATCAGATAATTTTTTCCTAAGTTAAGTCAAATTTTGAGTACCTGATGTCCTAGGTCATCTGTTTTGTTCTCATTTGATATGACACAATTTTTTACCATGGCCTCATCTCGCCCCTATAATACAGAACATAGTAAATAATATTTACTACACCAATTATATCATTTCAACGAATATGCTATCCAACACAAAACCTCACTTTAGTCATATATTTTCTCAAAGTATTCATCCCATGTACTATAGTCCTGACCAACCTCTTGTTCAGTGCATTCATTTGTTGTGTCTGCAAGATCCATTTTCATATCCTCGAACACCCACTGTCATCTACATGATTTAATAGTCTTAGGTTCACGTCCACGTACATATATTCATCTTTTTCTAGTTGAATTCTCAAGCTCTGTATTTGCTCCAATCTCCATCTAAAATAATCAGCAACATGCATTAATTTATGTCAAGATTGGATAATACATTATAAATTTCAATGTTGTGAAAAAATATGGATGTATCACAAAATTCCATCAAATCATTTTTTCATAAGTTAAGTCAAAATTTGAGTACCTGATGTTCCACTTCAGTCGTTGTTTCCTCATTTGGAATGACACGATCTGTTGCCATGGCCTCGTCTCACCCCTATAGTACACAACATAGTAAATAATGTTTAGTACACCAATTATATCATTTCAACGAATATGCTATCCAACACAAAACCTCACTTTAGACATATATTTCACACTTTAGATGACTTCATCTAGTTGTATAGGGTTGATTTTTGAGTTCACAAATCTAACTTCTATTAGTTTTTCACCCAAAAAATTTACATGGGATAAGGAATAGATAAAATAGGGAACCATGATTGCTCCTTGGAACATATGAAGATGAAGTCATTTAGGATAAATTCATTTATCAACTTCCAAGAAAAATACATCAATTTGCACTCTTAGGTGCTAAATTAGACACACTTTGTGCCACCTTTTGCATTCCAAACAAATTACATTTTTTGGCTGAAATGTGGCACTAAATTAGGCACACTTTGTGTTGCCGACTATAGTCTTGACTTCTAAACTAGGAACAAAAATTTAAAACTTCCCACATCAAGAAGGAAGAGATGACAAGATAAAAAATCCACATGAAGGAAGAGAGGACAAAAAAGGGAAAAATAGCACGAAGGAGGGCTACAAGCAAGTAGATCAGAAATTTGATTTAGTTTGCGACACCATAGGTAAGGTTAGCATTTTTTTTTTGTTCCCACAAATATTTTATAAAATAATGAGCTCATGGTTTCGAATTGATTGTGCACACATATTCATTTTCTTTCTAATTAGTGTATGGGACTCGAGCATGGGACCTATCTATGTTAACTCTCAATAAAACCACACTCTATGCCCTTTTTATCCCCCAAAGATTGCCACTCTATACAGGTGCGCAAGCATTGATTTTTTTACAATACATTTGTTTAATTTTTCATATATATATATATATATATATATATATATATATCATTTCAAATTTATTTATATTCTATACAGGTGCGCAAGAAATTGATTCATAGGCATTTAAATCCAGAAAGAGATTCATTCAAGGTAAAACTTTCATACCACAAACTGGATGAAAAATTTCATACCTGATAGTGTGTACTTCATTTACCTCCATAGACTAGATGAAAATAATTTTCCCTAGGTCGCCTAAAAATGTAAAGAAATAGAGGGAAGAGAACAAAGGGAGCAAACTCTAGCCACGATGAGGTAATTCATTGTCAATTTATAGATTTGTAAATGTTTCTTCAATTTTTACTTTTTTATTTTTTTTTATTTTTAAATTTAAGAGAAGAGATTTATTTTATATATATATAGGGACATGTGACTGACAAAGATAAAGAGTCATTGGCTTCCATATTATGGGTAGAGGTAGTGAACAAATTGGATGATGTGTGTTGGACAATGCTTGCCAAATACATAGAAAACTAATCTAGTGAAGCCCCTCAAACATTGCAACCAAATCAACCATGTCAATGGGAATCAATTGATTCCCCAAGCATTCCTAGATCGAGCAAAAGATCTAGGAGGAAATCAATAAAAATAAACTCTACGAATGTAGAACAGGGAGTGGAGGCTTCTACTATCCCTATCCACTCCTGGGACACAAACTTCTTCCACCACGGAAATTTTTTAATCTTGCATTGGTACCTTCAATACCAAGATAGAATACAATGTGGTTCTAGTGGAATTTTGAATGATAGCTACTGGAAAAGAGTTTTTGAATATGTTGAAGGAATCATGCCTTCAATGGTTTAAAGACCATCTACATTTTTTCATTCTCAAAGATACCCATACACCTGCAAAAAGCAATTATCAATGACGTGGAGACTGAATTTGGCACAAGTTGGTTTGTGAAGAAGGTAAAGCTACGAATGTCTCAAAATTGCAAGAGATTTTGGTGCAACCAAACAAAGAAGATAAAAAAAATCCCTCCTGAGCTAAGGCTCAAAAAAAGGCCAATTGATGTAAGTTTCAAAGTATGGAAAGAGCTTGTAAAAGCATATGAGAAATCTAAAGCATGGAAGAAGTCTGGTGAGGAGAGTACACAGGTATTTGAATTTTCTCATAAGATTATATCAAATTTATTAATCGATTTTTAAATTTTATTTGTGCATAGTTAAATTGAATTAGTATATGTTTCAGGACAAGGCCTCCAAGGCTAGGCTTCAAAAACTTTGTGTCATGCATTATAGTGGCCAAAAAGGTTTATAGGCCTTGATCAATAAATTTGTAAGTATATTTAATATGTTAAATAATTTTTATAATTCCCTAGGAAAAATTAAATGATTGCATATCAATTAGTTTAACTATTCCATGTGCTATGTTTTGACAAGAGGAGAAATATGATCGACATCCAAAGCAATTTGAAAAGGAAAAGTTACAAAGCAAAAAGTGGGCCAATTTTTTAATCTAGATGGAAAATGAGGTATCAATAGTTGACTTTCAGTTTCAATATGTTGGATATTGTTTTGTTAATATGTCCATTTTCATTTCTTGTGTTGATTTGTTTATTGATGTGTAGGATGAGTTCTAAAGTGCTTATCTATTGGCCCTAGATCCCACTCAATTGTCCCATTATTTCATGTTGAGGAAAAAAATATTGTATGTCTTAAAGGGTAATGGTGACATTCAAGCCTTATTTTCATTGCATCTTTTAATTAATGACCATTGCCTTTTAATATATCTTAAGTGTCCTCATTTAAGTTATGAGATGTATCATTTGAGTAACTTAGTCCCATGTTGATTTGATTTATCTTCTTTTCTCTCAAACATGGTATCTCAAGGAGTGCTTCCTTGAATTCATTTTTCCATTCTACTAAGTGATTTGCATTCATCTTTTCCATCCTTCCTCACGATGTTGCCATTATTTTAAAAAGTAAGAATGTTTTTATGCATCTTGATAGGCATCCTATAGATCTAACACGTCCTTATAGTCTACATCACTTGGCGTAGCTAACCAGCCACTTAATTTGTCCATCTAATTTTAAAAAAGGTATTAAATTCCTATCTTCCAAGTTAAAAAACTCCACAAATAAAGAAATCAGCAATAAAAAAACCTACAACCTAATCTGATCAACATAGAGAAGGGTGTAATACTAGACTTCTTAACATTCAAAGATATATGGAATGTCCTTAACCCCAAGTAGAGCTATCCAAAAAAGCTAACTAAAAACACAAACGTGCTCCCACACGGAATGGCCTAATGGTTGGTTTTCATAGAAGTCAAACTACTGAACTAACAACACTGATCAAGTTAACATGGGTATGTGCAGGATCATGATGGGCCAAAAAGTGGTGATATGTAAGTGATATGATGGCTCATGTGGCTGACGACTTTTTTTTACCCAAAATTGATGAAATGAAAAGGGTTTTTAAAGGATATTCTTAGCTTTCCACCAATATAAATTATGATTTACTTTGAATTTAATAAATAATTATTATTCATTTTCTATTTGAATTATGACTAAAGTCTTGATTGATAGGTTTATTGAAAAACATCTATAGCTTTCAAACGGTATCACATTTTTTGAATCTAAAACATGCGTCACATTCTATGCTTTGCATACTATAGGATTAAAAAAAAAAATGAATTTCATGAAGTTTTGACCATGTTAAGGTGGTTAGACATATGAATTTTTAGATTTTTTTAAATTTGTAATAAAAAATTCATAATTAATTATTGATTTCAAAAAAAATTATAAAAAAATATGTATCACATCAAGATATGAGTTCTCTACTTCTATCTAAAATATTATAAAAAAATATTATCATTTTATTGTGGTTAGGGTGGTCAGACAGACACCTACTTCTTATTTTTTCCCTGAAATTTAAGTACTACTCCATTGAAATTTTAAATTTTCACCAAATAGATTTTTAAAAATTACAATAAACCTAGTAGTTTAGAAACTATATTCAATTTGCTACATATTTTATTCTTACATATTTTTGAAATAATATAGATAACTTATTCAAATTTTTACGTCAAGTTTCCTTACTCTGATTTTCTAAATTTTCATCGCCACTTAAGGGCATGTTTTTCCCATGATGAACCTACACATACCCACATATATGCATCATTTGCATAAATAGTTGAACCATGTATGTGCATGAATAAATAGTAGAAGGATATAGATGAACTCAATTCATCTAACTTGATGCCTCTTGACAGGCATTCCTCTTGAATCTCTAATATCAGGTGTCTGATACATCTCTGTAGCTTTTACCTTTCATCGTCGCCTTTCCTCTTCACTATTAGACTCATCTCCTTTTTCCTTATCTGCATTTACGATTTCAACTTCTAATTCATCCCATGTTTTACCTTCTTCCCCTTTAGAATATTATTCTTCTTCTTTGTCCTCATCTAACTCCACAAGAGATTCATCTTTTGAACCTTCCTCATCTGAATTTGATTCCTCTTCTACATCAGAGGTTTCATATCCTTGATCTGACTCTTCTAAATTATCAGAATCAAAATCACTAGCTTCCATATTAAAAAATTCCCAATCACCATCTTCAATATTTTTTTCTAGATCATCAATAATAGTCTTCAAAATTGGCTGCTAGTTCAAGTTCATTATGCTTTCATAATACTTTATATCCATTAAGTTCAGCCATTCCTTGATGCCATCAAGTGAAGATTGAGGAATGGCATCAATGCGGAGTACATCCCGCTTGAAGTCTTTGAAAAAATAGCCATATCAAATGCATTTTTCCCAAGTCCTACTCTCTCAAGGTTAACAATCTCAATCTCACTAATAGTGATTACTAAGAAAGGTAATTCCACCAAATCTACTAAACAATTTACCATAGGAACAATAAAAGTAAAGGCTTTGAAAGGAACTCTGTTTAAACCAAGCTCTCTAAATGGTACATCAAACTCTAGTTCAAAATAATTTAGATGAGGTTGCTCCCATAGCTCTCTTACTGGCTTGAAAAATCCTTAAAACTCTGAATTGATATTATTCTTCTCACCCCTCTCTTGTTTTTATTCCTCAATTTCATCAGGATCATACATTGACCTTCTTGCCTCTCCTAAATTTTGGACCACATACATTACCTCCACATAAAATTGGACATCCTTGGTCTTTTTGGTTCCCACACCATGATATGGTTATGCAAATGAAACTGAAGAAAATTAATCATCTCCTTCTCCATTGGCTAGAAGAATGCATGCTTAATGTTTTAATACATGATATCAGCTCTCTCTTCTACTCTCATGGTTGAATACCGAAATCCATTATGGTGGCCCTCTAGAGTTCCAGTCATCTTTCTTCCTCTTCCGCAAAATGTTGGCCTAATCCACAAGTCTTCCAGCCTAATTGCCTTTGTTTTTGAAAGTTGAAGTTTCTCTTGAGTCACTAGTGTAGGTCTCTACCTTTTCAAACTCTTTCATTGCTACAAGAAATTAGCGCCTAATTGATTAACAATATCAATCTCACTAATAGTGATTACTAAGAAAGGTAATTCTACCAATACTACCAAACAGTTTACCATAGGAACAATAAAAGTAGAGGCTTTGAAAGGAACTCCATGAAAACCAAGCTCTCTAAATGGTACATAAAACTCTAGTTCAAAATTTTTAGATGAGGTTGCTCCCATAGCTCTCTTACTTGCTTGACAAATCCTTGAAACTCTGCATTATATTATTTTTCTTGTCCATCTCTTGTTGTTATTCCTCAATTTCATCAGGATCATACATTGACCTTCTTGCCCCTCCTAAATTTTGGACCACATCCATTACCTCCACATAAAACTGGGCATCCTTGGTCTTCTTGGTTCCCACACCATGATATGGTTATGCAAATGAAATTGAAGCAAAGTAATCATCTCCTTCTCTGGTGGCTAGAATAATGCATGCTTAATGTTTTAATAAATTATATCAACTCTCTCTTTTGCTCTCATGGTTGAATACCAAAATCCATTATGGTGGCCCTCTAGAGTTATAGTCATCTTTCTTTCTCTTCCACCAAATGTTGGCCTGATCCACAAGTCTAATAGCCTAATTGCCTTTGTTTTTGAAAGCTAAAGTTTCTCTTGAGTCACCAGTGTAGCTCTCTCTACATTTTCAAACTCTTTCATTGCTATATATTGTCTGTGGGATTTAATCATTTGTACCACATGGTTGATGTGCTTTGAATCCTTGGATCTAAAGGAAATTTCCTTAACATAAATATTTCTAAGGAATTTCAATGTTGGCATGTAATTGGCATTAAAGTCGGTACTTGAAACATTGAAAATTATCCTTATATAAGAATTCCCTCCATCTTGTTGGCTTGTAACACTCGTGATGGTGGCTACATGAAATAGAACCATGATGTCATATATGGGTACCAAAAAAGCACCATTTTTCATATCAACCTGAATCATGACCTCTCTAGAAATGGGGATATCATCCATATTTTTGTAGGAAACCATCTTAGTGGATGGCTTGGAAGATCCATGTCCATCTCATGTACCAATGCTCCCTGCAACCTATCTTCATGTAGTCTCCTCATTCTTTTTCCTTGGAAGTTCTGGTTGGTATTGACGATGTTGCTCTTCTTTAGTCATCTCATGATTATCAGATCATAAATTTTCCTTGGAGATGCCTGATTCTCCTCCATTTACCTCAGCCTTGGGTTTTTGTTTCAATTCCCCATATTCATCATCGTCGTTAAATGAGTATGCAACATTAGTGTATACTTTGGAGCTAACCCTAGTTGCATTTTCAGACCATATATCCTTAACAACCATGGTGTTAGCAAGGAGCAATGAATAATTATGTGTTTTGGGGTTACCAGTCTACAATTGCAAAATATGAAACCTAGGTGATACATTAAAATCCATTCTAGCCTTCACAATTTTTTCATTTCTTGAATTCAAACTTAAACCAAACTCTCGAAATTCAATCCCTATTCCTGTTCTTGCAGACTTTGTAAGATGAGGAAAAAGTTTAGGGCCATCTCTTAGAACTAACTCCATAGTTTCCTTATATTAACATGCATGAACATGATATGATTATATACATGAAAATGTCACTTAAAAATAGTAGAATCAAAGTACAAAATGTCTTGAAGAACTATTCATGGTTATATCGGCCCATCAAGGGGAATGCCATAATTCATTCCATCGATATTTATCTATTACGATGATGTGTTTACTTTTTTTGACTCTATCAGTATATTGCGGAGAGAACCTTAGGAGTCAACCCAATAGGGTATTGTTACTCTGATACTATTTTGTGATCTATTTTCATTAGGCCATTGGCAGGGTTGTGATGGGGGCTCCACCGATGAAGCATTGTTAGGCCGATGGTATTGAATTTTGCTACGAATGGAGGGAAGACTACGGAATTTTAATTTTATGGGTGCAATGGAGGCTATAATATGGATCCGGTCACACCAATTTCTATAATTTGTATTGATCATAAAATTAAAGTGTGGTGTATTTTTGTGGTATATGGAAGGTAGGTGAGGTAGAGGCTAGTGGAAAATGCTAGATTTTTCTAGTCCCAACACCTTGAAATTATGCATTAATTTTATTTTTCATATCCCTCTCCTGCTATTCTTCCTCAATTTCATCAATATCATACATTGACCTTCTTGCCCCTCCTAAATTTTGGACCAGATCCATTACTTCCACATAAAACTAGACATACTTGGTCTTCTTCGTTCCCACACCATGATAAGGTTATGCAAATGAAAATGAAGCAAAGTAATCATCTCATTCTCTGTTGGCTGGAAGAATGCATGCTTAATTTTTTGATAAATTATATCATCTCACTCTTCTTCCCTCATGGTTTAATACCGAAATCCATTATGGTGGCCCTCCAAAATTCTAGTCATCTTTCTTCCTCTTCCACCAAATTTTGTCCTAATCCACGAGTCTACCAGCCTAATTGCCTTTGTTTTTGAAAGCTGAAGTTTCTCCTGAGTCGCCAATGTAGCTCTCTCTACCTTTTCAGACTCTTTCATTGCTATAGATTGTTTGCGGTATTTAATCATTTGTACCACATGGTTTATGTGCTTTGAATCCTTAGATCTAAAGGAAACTTCCTTAACATAAATACTGCTAGGGAGTTTTAATGTTGGTATGTAGTTGGCATTAAATTTGATACCTGGAACATTGAAAATTATCCTTATATAATAATTCCCTCCATCTTGTTGGCTTGTAACACTCTTGATGGTGGCTACATGAAATATGATTTTGATTCCTCTTCTACATCAGAGGGTTCATATCCTTGATCTGACTCTTCTGAATTATCAAAATCTGAATCACTAGCTTCCATATTAAAAATTCCCAACCACCATCTTCAATAAATTTATCTGGGTCATCTGTAATAGTATTCAAAATTGGCCACAAGTTCAAGTTCATTATGCTTTCATAATACTTTATATCCATGGATTTTAGCCATTCCTTGATGCCATGAAGCAAAGATTGAGGAATGGCATCAATGTGGAGTACATCCCGCTTGAAGTCTTTGAAAACAATAGCCATATCAAATTCCTTTTTCCCAAGTCCTACTCTCTCAAGGTTAACAAGCTCAATCTCACTAATAGTGATTACTAAGAAAGGTAATTCCACCAACTCTTTCTTTCTCTTCCATGAAAACCAAGCTCTCTAAATTGTATATTAAACACTAGTTCAAAATATTTTAGATGAGGCTAATCCCATAACTCTCTTACTTGCTTGAAAAATCCTTGAAAATCTGCATTGATTTTATTTTTCCTATCCCTCTCATTATTCTTCCTCAATTTCATCAGGAACATACATTGACCTTCTTGCCCCTCCTAAATTTTGTACCACATCCATTACCTCCACATAAAACTGGACATCCTTGGTTTTCTTGGTTCCCACGCCATGATATGGTTATGCAAATAAAAATGAAGCAAAGTAATCATCTTTCTTCCTCTTCCATGAAAACCAAGCTCTCTAAATGGTATATCAAACAATACTTCAAAATATTTTAGATGAGGCTTCTCCCATAGCTGTCTTACTCGCTTGACAAATCCTTGAAAATTTGCATTGAATTTATTTTTCATGTCCCTCTCTTGTTGTTCTTCCTAAATTTAATCAAGATCATACATTTAAATTCTTGCCCCTCCTAAAGTTTGGACCACATCCATTACCTCAACATAAAATTGGACATCCTTGGTCTTCTTGGTTCCCACACCGTGATATGGTTATGCAAATGATAATGAATTAAATTAATCATATTTCTTCCTCTTCCATGAAAACCAAGCTCTCTAAATGGTATATAAAACTCTAGCTCAAAATATTTTAGATGAGGTTGCTCCCATAGCTCTCTTACTCACTTGACAAATCCTTGAAAATCTGCATTGATTTTATTTTTCTTGTCCCTCTCTTGTTGTTCTTCCTTAATTTCATCAAGATCATACATTGACCTTCTTGCCCCTCCTAAAGTTTGGACCACATCCATTACCTCCACATAAAACTAGACATCCTTGGTATTCTTGGTTCCCATGCCATGATATGGTTATGCAAATGAAAATGAAGCAAACTAATCATCTTTCTTCCCCTTCCATGAAAACCAAGCTCTCTAAATGGTATATCAAACTCTAGTTCAAAATATTTTAGATGAGGCTGCTCCCATAGCTCTCTTACTCGCTTGACAAATCCTTGAAACTCTGTATGGATTTTATTTTTATTTTCCCTCTCTTGTTGTTCTTCCTCAATTTCATCAAGATCATACATTGGCCTTCTTGCCCCTCCTAAATTTTGAACCACATCCATTACCTCCACATAAAACTTGGCATCCTTGGTCTTCTTGGTTTTGACGCCATTATATGGTTATGCAAATGAAAATGAAGCAAAATAATCATCTTTCTTCGTCTTCCATGAAAGCCAAGCTCTCTAAATGGTATATCAAACTCTAGTTCAAAATATTTTAGATGAGACCGCTCCCATATCTCTCTTACTCACTTGAAAAATCCTTGAAAATCTGCATTGATTTTATTTTTCTTATCCCTCTCTTGTTGTTCTTCCTCAATTTCATCAGGATCATACATTGACCTTCTTGCCCCTCCTAAATTTTGGACCACATCCATTACCTCCACATAAAACTGGACATCCTTGGTCTTCTTGGTTCCCACACCATGATATGATTATGCAAATGAAAATGAAGCAAAGTAATCATCTTTCTTCCTCTTCCATGAAAACCAAGCTCTCTAAATGGTATATCAAACTCTAGTTCAAAATATTTTAGATGAGGTTTCTCCCATAGCTCTCTTACTTGCTTGACAAATCCTTGAAACTCTACATTGATTTTATTTTTCCTATCCTTCTCTTGTTGTTCTTCCTCAATTTCATCAGGATCATACATTCTTCTTCTTGCCCCTCATAAATTTTGGACCACATCCATTACCTTCACATAAAACTGGACATCCTTGGTCTTCTTGGTTCCTACACCATGATATGGTTATGCAAATGAAAATGAAGCAAAGTAATCATATCCTTCTCCATTGGCTAGAAGAATGCATGCTTAATATTTTGATACATGATATTAGCTCTCTCTTCTTCTCTCATGGTTGAATACTGAAACCCATTATGGTGGGCCTCCAAAGTTCTATTCATATTTCTTCCTCTTCCACCAAATGTTGGTTTGATCCACAAGTCTTCCAGCCTAATTGCCTTTGTTTTTGAAAGCTGAAGTTTCTCCTGAGTCACCAGTGTATCTCTCTCTACCTTTTTAGACTCTTTCATTGCTACAGATCATCTTTGGGATTTAATAATTTGAACCACATGGTTGATTTTCTTTGAATCCTTGGATCTAAAGGAAATTTCCTTAACATAAATATTGTTAGGGAGTTTCAATGTTGGCATGTAGTTGGCATTAAATCCGGTACCTGGAACATTGAAAATTATCCTTATATAAGAATTCCTTCCATCTTGTTGGCTTGTAAAACTCTTGATGGTGGCTACATGAAATGGAACCATGATGCCATATACGGGTACCAGAACATCATTTTCGTATCAACCTGAATCATGAGTTGTCTAGAAACGGGGATATTTTCCACAATTTTGTATGAAACTGTCTCAGTGGATGGCTTGGAAGAGCCATGCCCATCTCTTGTACCAATGCCCCCTACAGTTAGTATTCTTGCAATCTTATTCTTTTGTAGAGGTTTGGCACTTAAGGTTATGTAATGAAATTTACAGTTGATAGTTAAATTGTATAACAATTTTTTTTATGATCTTTACTAACAGTTATTAGAATTGTTGCATGTTTTACATCATTGAAATGACATATTAGCTATAACTTTTTTAAAATTTAATTATGGTATGTGCACTTTGATATGATGTAATATGATTATGGTTTCATCTCATATGTTGTAATATTATATATATAATAGAAAAATAAATTATTGCATGAAATAAATAATAACTTTTCATTTTAAATATTTTTTTTGTAGAACACGGGTCTTCCAGAAGATCAAGATGATCCTCATCATGATATAGATTCAAAAAATATTGTTTCTACCGGTACATATCACATGGAAAATGATGATGTGGATACAAAAGACACTGAGGCTAATGACATTGATGATGAAAATGATGATGATCGTGATGTTCATGATGATCACAATGGTGATGATGATGATAAGATAGTTGTTGGTAGTACCCAACAACATTCATGATCATATAGGTTGCATCATGGATCATTGTTGGTATATCGCTATGATGATGATCGTGATGATGATGAAGATGATAGTGGTGATGATGATGAGGTAGTTGATAGTAGTACCTAGTGACATCCATGATCATATAGACTACATCATGGATCATTGTTGATATATTGTTATGATGCCTCTTTTCATGGTTACTATCATATGTATCATTTTCATGGCCTATAGTACCATATTATTGAGTTGTATCATATTAACATTTATCATTTTCAATTTTATCATTTGGACATGTATCATCTTGACTTGTATCAATTTGAGTTGCATAATTTATCATTTTTACTTATATCATTTGTACATGTATCATTTTCACTTATTTCAACTGTTGGACATGTATCATTTTGACATGTTATTGATTTACTGGCATATTTGACTTTCACTTTTTTTAGTTATATATGATGATGATCTTATCAATATTGACTTGTCAATTTATATATATTAAAAGTGTTCAATGATTAATTTTTGATGGATATTAATTATGTATGATGATTTTAATTTATTGCTTAAGATGGATGTTGTCAAATTCAATTAAATTATAGATATTTGACTCACTTGTTTTAATTATAGATGATGATCATGTTATAATAATTATCTTGTTATTTAATTATGAGTTAAATAATTAAATTACTTACTCTATAATCATATGATTTACTTAAGAGGCATGATATATTTAACTAATTAAATTGAAATAAAACATTAAATTAATAAATGAAAGAAAAACAAGAATCATTTTTAGAAGCAAAAAAGGAAACAACGATGGAAGCCAAACTAGTAGCAAACCAGAAAAAATCTTGGATGCAAAATTGGAAGCAAAATCGGAAGCAAACCTGGAAGAAAAACCGGAAGCAAAACTGGAAGCAAACCTAGAAGCAAAACTGGAAGCAAAATCGGAAGCAAAACTGGAAGCAAAACTGGAAGCAAAACGGGAAGCAAACCTGGAAGAAAAATTGGAACCAAAATCAGAAGAAAAAATGGAAAAAAACTTGGAAGCAAAACTAGGAAGAAAACCTCGAAGCAAAATCAGAAGCAAAACTAGAAGCAAACCTGGAAGGAAAATTGGAAGCAAAAATGGAAGCAAAAATGGAAGTAAAACTGGAAGCAAAATTGGAAGCAAAACTGGAAGCAAATCTAGAAGCAAAATTGGAAGCAAAATCGGTAGCAAAACTAGAAGCAAAATTAGAAGCAAACCTGGAAGAAAAAATGGAAGAAAAAATGGAAGCATAACTGGAAGCAAAATTGGAAAAAAAATCAAAAGCAAAATTGAAAAAAAACCTGGAAGAAAAACTAGAAGCAACACTGGAAGAAAACTTGGAAGCAAAACTGGAAGCGAAATTGGAAGCAAAACCAAAAGAAAAAATGGAAGCAAAACTAGAAGCAAAAGTGGAAGAAAAACTGGTGTAGACATAGAAAATATACAATTCAATCTGACGTGCTTGATCCTAATTACTAATGACATTTCCTCCTAAATCGTACTCTCAGCTTATCATCACCTTTTCATCTCTTAATTAGATAAATCATTATTTATTTAATTAAGTCTTTCTCCTTTGTTGATTAAATTAATCAATTTAACTTAATTAACCTTATATCTCTTTTTATTTAAATAATTCATTTTATTTAAATCAAGTCCTTAAATTCTTCTCATTAAATTGAATAAATTAAAACTTATTTGATTTAATCTAACATTATCCCCTTTTAGTTAAATAAATCAAAACATTTATTTAATTAAACTCTTTCTTCTCAATTATTGATTTAAATCATCTCATAAATTCAAGTCAAAGTTGTCACATCTCCTAATTCCTCATTAAATTAATTAATATTTAATTAATTTAATATTAATCTATATCACATCCTCTAGATAATGCAACTTGCACAATAAATCAATTACTTTGATTTATTAAATTTCTTATTTTCTCTCAACGTGGAATAAAAGAGGAATATTCCCTCAAATTTGAATTCAAACTCAAATGGGCTTGGTCCTTCCAACAAAGCATTTAAGACCTCTTACATGTCCTTTGCATTGACCCAAGTGACATTAACTCCATTTCTCTTCCCTCTAAACATGTCACATTCAAATTTCAAATTTGAATCTCATAGAATTTATCATGCACATTGACAAAAATGTGCTCATTCCTCCTCCAATCACATGTGGACAAGTGGTCTTCTCTCATTGGTTGGTCTTTTCTTCCACATTGCTCAAATCCTGCTCATTCTTCCAATTTGAAATCTATAAATGAGAGACTCTTCCTCTCATTCTAACATCCACAACTTGAGTAAACTTACTCTACTCAACTTCATCCTCAATGCAAGATCTTAGGCAGGTTATGTAGGAATTCAACCATCAAGTGGATTAGTCATCATCAAGCTTACAAAATATTTGGGAAAGGGTTGATTTCGACACATCAATTGGCACCAACTCCCCCATGGGATCAAGAGTTTGCATGCTTAATTAGGATTTCATTGTTTTCTTTGTTCATCTTTTCTTCATTTTCCTATTTTGAGCATTGTAGATGGATTTCATGGGGAATCCTTGTTTTACCTTGCATATGATCTAATATTATGTGTTTTTGTTGTCTTTGTGCAGGTACAAAATAGGGGTTCACATTTTGGCGCTAGAAGGAGGGCGAATCTCAAATTCTTTTTTGGAAAATTTTGTGTTTTTCTTTTTTTTTTTTGCAAGTCCCAGGAAATTGTGTCGCACACAGTCCCGCGGCGCTATATTGCACTACTTCCAGAGAGGCAGCGCCATATTGCACCGCATTCAGAGACGTGGTGCTATATAGAACCACACACAAATTCCCAAACTCTGCTGCACCTGTTTCCCGCCTAAGAAATTTGAATTTTCGAACTTCACCGCTCTCCAAATTGTGTCATGTGCCAAACTCCCCCGCAATCGCGCTCTCTGTTTTCTGCAAAGCGTCGCTTTTAGTTTGGGTTCAACGCTATATTTCACCATTGATTTTCCAAACTACATCGTGGTATTTCCAAACTCCACCGCACCTACAGATTTCTTATTTGTTTTAACATTTTTTGTGATGCAAGAACTTCCTGAGGTCAAAACTTTTGACTTGAATGTGGGTTTTGGCTAAAATCTTATAGGCGGTTTCGTTATGAGGTGGTATGTGGTTTGGCAATTGATCTTATATGGATTGGTGGCCATTTTGGCACATTTCTGGGGCTTGAAACTTTCATCTTGGCCCTCAAAATGACATTTTAGTGTTTTTTTCCTAGTTTTTTAAAAGTTGTTTTTGTTAATAACTCAAAACCTATGTTTCCAATTTCATACGTTAGTTGGCAATTCATCCTATCTTAGTTTTGAAATTTTTTTGGAAAAAAATAGGACTCTCAAAGTTATGCATGCAAAATTACCAAAAATGGAAAAATCTAAAAATTGTTGAAATCTGCCAAAATAATGAAATTTCTTGATCAAAAGTGAAGGAAGGAAAACGAAGGCCAAGGTTTCTTTATGATGTTATCATCTCATTGTATTAATTTTTTTTTTTTTTCTTTTGGGAGAACTTATAATCCCTTTCTAAGGATTTGATTACTTCCATGCTCTTAGGACACTAAAATTTATTTTGGGCTCTAAAAAGAACAACACAAATTTCTTTTTCAAAAGTTTGCAAAAAGGCTTTAAAAGAACCTTAGGAAACAATCTAATAGATTTGGTTTAAGGTTTAAAAATTGAACAAGGCAACTTTCACACTTAAATTTGGTGCACTAAAAAGAAGTCATTTTGCTTTGAGGGATAAAATTGAACAAATGCTATTTTGTTTTGTAATTGTTTATTCAAGTTAATATCATTGAAAGGGCGTATGTGCTTCTCTCGCGTCTTACGGCGATCTTGAGAATCAAAAAAAAAAATTTTGATCTTAAGTTGAGAAAAAATAATTGCCTCCACATTTCATTTTTGGAATTAAAATTGAACCAAACATGCGAGTGTGAGCACGGCATATTGCGAGTGTTCTCCCTTTATTTTTTAACAAAGGTTGATTGAACTACGGGATATGCTAGCTTGCTATTGTTTATCTTAGAGGGTCTGCCTTGTGGGAAAAATTACTCACCCAATGGAATGACCCAACCGGGAACACGCTAAATCCAAGCGACTTCCAATCGGTATATAAGCGTGGATTCTTGAGGAAAGTTCAAGAATCACGAGGATTATTTCGACGAGAAGGGTAGAAATGGTCTCTCACCACATGGATAGTCCCCCACAAACGGAATGCCCGAATTAAAACCTCTTGTTTAATAAGGCCAAATCCTATCTATTTTTTGGTGCAAAAGTCCATGTCCTTTGAATCCACCCCACGTTATACATGCGGTTTTTTTGTAGAGATGAAAATTATGCCATGGGAGATTCACGGGTACTAATGCTTGGCTGACCTGAGAAGTGAGTGCACTATAAGGGGGAGCCTGTGTGGTCAAGCATCTAATCATCCGCATTGAATATGCACAACTAGATTCGTCCAAGTGGTAACCCAACAAATATTATCTTTTTAGCCTAGGGTTGTGCATGCTATTGAAATCAAAACACCTTGCTTGGTTCTAAAACATTGAGAAACAAACATTCACACAAGCTTCAAAATTTCAAACCCTTTGGGGAAACAAATATCCTTTGATGAATCTAAGTGCTCTTGCTTTCCCTAGGGATTATATCCTTAGAGGTTTCTAAGTACTTAGGTTTAATCATCATTTGTTTTCACCAAAGTCAACACTAGGAAACCTTTGCCTTGATTTCCTTGATTTCCACATAATGCACTTTTTGGGATGAAAGAAAATTAAGACATTGGAAATTCAGCTTGAAACATAATCAAGAAAGTGTTTGTAGTAAAAACAACCATACCTAAGCAAGATAAGAGACAATTGAACCATACATGTGCTTGGTCTCTTTTGGGTCATTGGGTTTTCATGCCAACATTGGTCTTTTGGTTTGAACCACTTTTAAGGAAAAACATGTTCTTCATTACCTTGGTCTTGTAAGAATGTCCTCGTATGGTCATCTAGGATCAAATCAAACACTTCACCCATCCCTCAAACATCAATCAGATCCCATCTCACCAACTTTTGGAATCTTGGAAACATCACTTATGTTAGAATTTTAGGAAACATCATCTTGTTTGACTTAACACTCTTAGTCAAATTATCAGTCCTATTGAGCAAATTTACCTCTAGGATAACACAACTTCCTAAGGTTTACAAGTTCAACATCACCTTTTTGGCCTAACACACCTAGCTAAATTATCCTCTTGTGTGTGAGTTTACTCTAGGATAACACAACTTCCTAGAGTTTACAAGTACATTATCACCTTGTTTAACTTAGCACACTTAGTCAAACTTTCATCAATCAAAATCAAATAAAAAACAAGTCCTAAAGTCTAGTATTGATCCAAATTTCCTAAAAGTTCAAACACCCATATCATTCACCCCTTTCATCCTTCATCTCATCATTGGTCCTAAACCCCTCAGAGGTCAACAAGGTCAAAACACAAGAAAAACATGGAGTTTAAACTTGACTCATACATCACGAGGAATCCAATTCAACCAAACTATCCAAGCCTTACAATTCCAATGGATTTTCAAAACTTTCATTTGTACAATCCATACATGGGATAATTATCTCCTACAAACCTCAATGGTACAACAAATGTGAGTTTTCCCAATCTAAATTTTGGAACATCTTTTCCTATGGTAGATTTAAATCAAAGTCAAAACTTACAAATCTATCAACCAAACAATCAAGGAATGAGTCTTCCCCCTTTACCAACCATCAACCAACCAAATCCAAGAAACACCCCCTTCATAGATCAAAGCATCATATCAAATCCTTTCATTTTTCCATCGATACAACAAATGGCAACCATCCAAGCAAGCCCAATGGTCAACACCATTCCCAATCCACCGCCACCACCACCAAAACATAACATGGTTAATCCATTCTCCATCGTGGTGCAAGTCGCTCGACAAGGTGCCCACCAAAAAGTACTCCAAAACCAACAAGTTGCACAGCTAGCTATTCAACAAGTGCAATCATAGTTAGCCACCAAACATGCCGCTCAATCTGCACAATCCCAACAAGCTGCGCAAGTGGCACAAGCAGCCCAACAAGCTTAGCAAGTTGCACAAGCAGCACAAGCAACCCAACAAGCACAAGCTCAAGTTCAAGCCCAACACCAGGCTTGATAGACGCAAGCACAATTTTGAGAAATATTGCAATCAATCAATCAAAAAGTGTATCAAAAAGTAGCACAACAACAAGCCCAACAAAAATCATTGTTGGCACAACAACAACATGACCAACAATAATCATTGTTGGCTCAAAATAAAATGCAGGCCTTACTCCCACAATAGAGCTTGCAATAGATTCCCACCACAATCATTGAAAATGATGATCATGTTGAAAATGTCTCTACATCACCTAATGAGTTAGAGGACATACCTCAAGAATTTATTCCAAATCATCATCCACATCTTTCACTGAAATCTAGAAATAGACCTTTCCAAGACATATTGACATCCTTTGACCTCATGGTTACAAATATTGAAGAAATCCTCAACTCACCATTTGATTCAAATCCACTCAAAGATCAAGAGAATATTGAGCCACTTCCCCTACCTAATAACAATGTCCAAGAACCCTTTGTAGGAAATACATCCTTTGATATTGACCCATGTCAAGAACTTGATCCAAAGCATGTTGAAAGCAATTCTGAATTTAACCAAGATCAAGAATTTGTATATCCAGGATACTACAATGAGGTAATGGACACTCTCCTATCTATACAAGATGTCGCAAATAATGATCATATCCATATAGCACATACCCCTCCATCTACCTATGAGATTCTTTCTTTAGATGAACATGTAGATGATCTTCATTCAAAACAAGAGTCTCATACTCTTGATATCATTACCAAGGAACAAGAGTCTCCTACTCTTAAAATTTGTACACATGATCAAGATATAGAGAAATCTAGAGACATATCAGAAATGGGTCGTGAAGAAGGCTTCTACAGAAGTTGTGAATCAGAAAAATCATGTGAAAGCATATCAAGAATGAATCATGAGAAAGAATTTTATGTGGACATTCAATCATCAACACCTCTTAAAGAAGAATTACAATCTAATATCTCACAAGATCAAGCCAAAGAGATCAATCAGGAGGTTATCTCAAAGATAGAGGATCCTATTACTTATAAACTTGGATCACTTACCTTTCTTAGGGAAATTTGTCTCATCAATAAAGAATTTTTCACCTTTGAAGATCCACCATGGAATAGAGAAGGATTAGCACCTTGTTTCCAAGGTAAATCATATCCTATTGCAAATAAAATGTTTCAACGGATGCATTATCAAGGCAAAGGATTAGGCCTACATGAACAAGGTATCCTAGAATCGGTGCAAATTTTTGGAAATCCTAAGCATAAAGGCCTTGGTTATTCGATAATCAAGGGATATAAACATATTAGTGATACCTCTATAAAACTGGGGGCAACTTCGTCTCAAGCAAATGTCAACATAGGGGGCATGAAGAATCCTTATGATAAAACCGATGCCAATACTACAACCCACCATGTCATGAATCTTCATCTACCCATCACCCCATCAACAAATTGGGACCAACGTCAAAAGAAAGATTTGAATCAAATCATGAAGAATTTTATCAAAGAAAAATAAGCTAAGAAGCATATCGAACAAGTTAAATACATATGGATACCAAAGAATACAAAGAAAGATTATCCCTATCAAACTCCATTAGTCAAAGAAACTATGGGGCAAAATAAAAAAGGGAAAAGTATCCATCAAAGATTTCCACAAAGTCAAAATCAAGCTTCTCAAGCAACATACAAAGTATATCAAGAAGTTTGTCCTAATTCCACGCACACTTCCGTATCTTCCCAACATTTCTCATCTTCCCAAGTTTGGAGAGTCAAAGGTTCCAAACTGTCAACCAATCTATCTTTTATTCCTAAACACACTTTGCCATCCACGCCTCCACGCATGATATCCAATCCTCACATTGACCATGTATTGGCAACGACCCTTCATCATAAGGATTCAGAAGGCACTCTATCGCGATGTGTGCACAAAGAAAAAGTTAACTCTGGTATCAACAAAGCAGATCAGGAATCTCAAAAGTTGCATTCAAGTGCACGTATCTTGGCAGAGCAACTTCTTCAAGAAGGATACCAATGGAATATTATGAAAAAAGAATCAACATCAGCAGTACCAAGTGATTCAACATCAGCTTAAAATCTCTTAGAAAATACAAAAAAATCAAAAATAAATATAAAAATCAAAAAATCAAAATAAAATGATTGAAAAACAGTAAAGAAAAAATCGTCCTCTAGTGAAAACCACTTCGGTGGCACTTTGGGACAGTACCATGATGAAAACCTAGAAATTAGGCGTCATGTGTAGAATCGAGCATCTACATGCACCAATTCAAGAGAAAGCATCTTATCACATCCATAATAAAGCCAACATTCCAGCCATATCATTCGTTCATCCATGAACTATTTATCCAATCCATTTTTATCCATCTGCATCCATACTCCAAGTTATCTTGACCTTGGAAAATTTCGGTGCACACTTTACACTTGCTTATGGTAGTCATCTTGACATGGGTCATTTTCATTTATCTTATCCAATCCAACATTATCTGAGCCATGAAGCACTATCCAAATGAGCATTCCTCTATTCGAACCCCTTATCTTATCGCAAGATAATCCTTGGCATCATTTGCATGCTTACCGTACCCATCCATCCATCCATCTATCCAAGCGTCTACCCATGGCCTTTCAAACATTGCTAGACACTGGGGGTAAATATTTACATCTTTCTTCGAGAATAAATCTTGATATATATCCTCCAGCTTATGTGGTGATCCAAACATTTGCAAACTTGAAATCAAATTGACTAAATCATTTGTGAGCCAAACATCCAAATCACTAGCCCAAGGCATATTTTGACAAGACGATGTTCCTTATCAAGCTTTGTCTTTTGTCGAACATCAATCCAACAATTCATATCAGTCACATCTAATGTGTACTTCAATGTCACATCAAATCATCAAAACAATTTTATTCCAAATCAAGCTTCATAAAATCTTGATCAATTGAATCCAGTCAATTATCACCTTGTTTGACTTAACACACTTAGTCAAACCACCCTCTTGTGTACGAGTTTACTCTAGGATAACACAACTTCCTAGTTTACAAGTGCATTATCATCTTATTTGACTTAACACACTTAGTCAAATTATCCAATCCATCATCAACTTGTTTGACTTAACACACTTAGTCAAAATACCCTCTCGTGTACGAGTTTACTCTAGGATAACACAACTTCCTAGAGTTTACGAGTGCATTATCACTTATGTTTGACTTAACACACTTATTCAAACTATCAATCCATCAATCTTATCAATCAAACTTTAGCTTGGTTTCTAACAAAATCACAAAACAGAGCACTGATATTATCACATATCCATATCTAAATCATCAAAATCATGCAAAAAAACCAAAAAAACATCAGAAAATAAAAAATCCAAAACATCCAAATCATTCAAAATCTAAAACATGTCAAAATCTGAAAAATCAAAAACAGAGTCATCAACCAAACTACGTCGTCTCTAAGCTTGAACGTAGGCAAGGTTGATCTTTGATCATCCCCCAAGACATTTTAGGTCAGTCATTTAGGCGTCCGTCGCAATGGCAATCTGTTTGCCCATTTATTTCATAATTTAGATCAGTCTTTTAGGCGTACGTCGCAATGGCAATCCATTTGCCCATTTATTTCACATTTTAGGTCAGCTCTTTAGGTGTCCATTGCAATGGAAATCCATTTTCCCATTTATTTAATATCTTAGGTCAGTCATTAGGCGTCCGTTGCAATAAAATGGCAATCTATTTGCCCTTCTATCTCATCATTGAGTCAAGTATGTCGTCATTCAAACTATGTTGTCTCTACGTATATAACATAGGCAAGGCTAATCTATGGATCAGCTCCCGAGACCCCTAGGATAGGTCTTTAAGTTAGTCTCTCCATCATAAATATTGAAAATACCAAAAACATTTGCAAAACACTTCAAAAATACCAAAAAATGTTAGAGTAAAGGTCTTAACTTAATTATGTTGATTAAGTTACTTTTATTCCCTTCTTAAGATTTCACGTTAGTTTGCATAAAGTGACATTTAATAATTATATTAATTATTAAATGTTTTCCTATTAGGGCTTCTATTAGGGTTTTATTAGGGTTTGCATGATCTCCTTTTTATAAGGATTGATCCCATTGTATTTCATATCAATCCATTCGCATTCTCTCTGATATATACATTTTCAGTTTTTAGAGAACCCTTGCTTGTTTGTCTCCATCTCTTCTTTTGTGATAGGTTATTTGCATGCAGGTGATCTTTGGGGTTTGTGAAGTTGTATTTTTTCAACTCCTACAAAAATAGCCTCAAAATCCAAAATGGTGCATCCATCTCATGTCGCTTTCACACTCGATTTTCATCATTCCTAATAAATCAATCATCACCTTCATCCTTTGGTGAAGCAATCAGAAGCAAGTCTATCAGGTTCAAAAGTAAACACCTTAATCATCAGTCTTAAGTCTAAGTCAATAAGCAAGCAAGTTGATCAACTTGGAGTATCAATAGCTTATCACCCAATCAGTCCCACCAAAACCCTGATCACAACATGTCCTAGGATGATTCCTTCCCACGATGGACATAAGCATCAGGTACCTCGTAGTAGTTTAGCCTTGGCTAGCGATATGAAGAACATTAGCTTGTTTGTTTACTTTGTCTTGGTCTTTTTGACTTATCTTATTTTGCGCTCATTCCAAGGACCTCTCGATGATGCCTAAACAAAATAGGTTTAGAGAGAAAGGAATGGGGCAACAATCATTATCTTATTTATCTGTTATACTTTTTGGATGTTCTTGTAAAATAACTTGGTGAATACTTGCTTTGTTAGGTTTGTCCTAGCAAGGTTTATGTATGTCAAGTGTGAACAAGAGCATTACTATCTGATTGTCGAGTCTAAGTCCATCACACTAGGTACAACGCCATCTTGTTCCTTTATACCTTGATGCATCGTACCTACATGTGTTATCAAACATAAATTAATTAGCCCTTTGAAAATCCCAACTCCCGGTAAGCAAATCATCATCATCATCATTATCATCATTCATAGTGTAGGCTTGTCGATCCTCCTTTCATCCTCTTATTCTTCTTATTCTTCTATCTTTACTAACATTTCTATCTAAAATCAGTGTGTTGTATCAAAATATACACGAGGCTACCCATGGTCGATGATTGTCTATACATCATTAGAATTGTCTACATCAAAGAATTATCTTTCGTCCTCTGATCAATAGAACCACTCCTCTCGCATTTTATCATGATCTCAATCGGAAAATCAAACATTTCCGCTCAATCTCTCGAGGTGGCAATATACAAGTGTAATCCTTCTCGCTGGGGCAATTGTGGGGCATCTAAAAAAAAAAAAAAAAAATGAACTTTGATCACAGCAGTTTATTCTTTGAATCAATGCAACAAGTAAATTGCTTCAAAGAGGGGAAAAATGTAGACATGGAAAATGTACAATTCAATCTGAAGTGCTTGATCCTAATTACTAATGACATTTCCTCCTAAATCATACTCTCATCTTATCATCACCTTTTCATCTCTTAATTAGATAGATCATTATTTATTTAATTATGTCTTTCTCCTTTGTTGATTAAATTAATCGATTTAATTTAATTAACCTTATATCTCTGTTTACTTAAATAATTCATTTTATTTAAATCAAGTCCTTAAATTCTTCTCATTAAATTGAATAAATTAAACCTCATTTTATTTAATCTAACATTATCCCCTTTTAGTTAATTAAATCAAAACATTTCTTTATTTAAACTCTTTCTTCTCAATTCTTGATTTAAATCATCTCATAAATTCAAGTCAAAGTTGTTACATCTTCTAATTCCTCATTAAATTAATTAATATTTAATTAATTTAATCTAAATCTATGTCACATCCTCTAGAGAATGCAACTTGCACAATAAATCAATTACTTTGATTTATTAAATTGTCTATTTTCTCTCAACATGGAATAAAAGAGGAATATTCCCTCAACTTTGATTCAAATTCAAATGGGTTTGGTCCTTCCAACAAGGCATTTAAGACCTCCTACATGTCCTTTGCATTGATCCAAGTGACATTAAATCCATTTCCCTACCCTCTAAACATGTCACATTTAAATTTCAAATTTGAATCTCATGGCATTTATCATGCATATTGACCAAAATGTGCTCATTCCTCCTCCAATCACGTGAGTACAAGTGGTCTTCTCTCATTGGTTGGTCTTTTCTTCCACATTTCTCAAATATTGCTCATTTTTCCAATTTGAAATTTATAAATGAGAGACTCTTCCTCTCATTCTAACAACCACAACTTGAGTAAACTTACTCTACTCAACTTCATCCTCAATGCAAGATCTTAGCTAGGTTATGTAGGAATTCACCCATCAAGTGGATCAATCATCATCAAGCTTAAAAAGGAGTTGGGAAAGGGTTGATTTCGACACATCAATTGGCACCAACTCCCCCATGGGATCAAGAGTTTGCATGCTTAATTAGGACTTCATTTCTTTCTTTGTTCATTTTTTCTTCATTTTCCTATTTTGAGCATTGTAGATGGATTTCATAGGGGAATCCTTGTTTTACCTTGCATATGATCTAACATTGTGTTTGTTTGTTATATTTGTGCAGGTACAAAATAGGGTTTTAGAACTGGAAGCAAAATTGGAAGGATAACTGAAAGAAAAACTAGAAGCAAAACCGGAAGCAAAATCAGAAGCAAACCTGGAAGCAAAACTGGAAGCCGAATTGGGTGTTAATTTAGGCACTATTTTCGATGTTATTTTTCGGTGCTATTCCCGACGCTAAAGGATACGCTATTGCTAGCATCATTTTTCCAACCCAAATTTTGACACTAAAATGGGCACTAAATTCGGTGCAAAATCTTGTGCCAGAATAAGCATTCCTTTTAGTTTTGACTTTTGCACCATGATCCGTGTCCAATTGATGGACTCAAATACACTAAAATTTGGTGCTATTTTAGGTGCTAATTTTTTTTTGTGTTGTTGTGAGGTTATTGGGTTGAGGGTAGATGGTTTAAGGTTTGAGGGTTGAAGGGCTAAGCGTTTAGCATTTAGGGTTGAGTGTTTAAAGGTTTAAGGGTTCAGGGATTAGGGTATAGAGGGAGGTATGGATGGAGGGGTATATTTAGGGAGAAGTGAGATATAGATAAGGAGAGAAGATTTGGGAGGGACAAAGATAGATTAGGGTTGAGGATCCAATGTATAGTGTAGGGGATTGATAATTGATGGTATAGGTTTGAGGATGTATAGGGTTGATGGTTAAGGGTAGAGAGAGAGAGACAAAGTTGTCTAGTTTTGTAGGTAGAAAGAGGGAGTGGGAGAGAGAGGGTGTGAGAGAGATAGAGGGAGTGGGGGAGAGAGAGAGAGAGGAGGGGAGAGAGAGGGTGGGAGAGAGATAGAGGGAGTGAGAGAGAGGGGGGTGGGAGAGAGATAGAGGGAGTGAGAGTGAGAGAGAGATCTAAGAGAGGGAGAGGGAGAGGGGGTAGGAGGGAGAGACTTGAGAGAGAGAGAGGGATGGAGTGGGAGAGAGAGAGGGAGAGATAGAGAGAGAGAGATAGATTTTGAGGGTTGAGGGTAGAGGGTTTAAGGGTTTAAGGGTTCAGGGTAAAGGATATAGAGTTAAGGGTAGAGGGGAGAGAGTTAGAGGGAGTGAGTGAGAGAGAGAGACCAGGGAGAGGGGGAGGGGGTAGGAGGGAGAGAATTGAGAGGGAGAGGGAGATAGATAGAGGTATTTTGTGAGAGAGCTGGAGAGTAGGAGAGAGAGTGAGAGTGGGAGAGAGATAGAGGGTTAAGGGTTAAGGGTTTAAGGTTTGATAGGGCATAAGAAAAAATTAGAGGCTATTGTGTAGAAATCATAGGGACAGGTGGGGTGATGGTCCTAGAAAAGATGTATGGGAGGTTCATGCATCAGGTCTCCTATTACAAGTTATTGTATTATAGGGAATGCCCTCAGCATCGACAATAGCCTATTTTTTTGTAGATGAGTAGAGTGGCACCGAGTGGGTCCCATGGTGCCCCATCTATCAATTGTAATCAGTCAGGTTCTCATGAGGGTGATCACTAGATTAATGGATAGCTAGCCTTGATTGTAGAAACTTTTTAGATGTACAACCAAATTATTGATGTATATACATTCATTGGATGAGTTTTTGATAGCCTGTTGAATATTATTCTAATGATATTACACACTAATTCTAATTTGTATCATGTGAAATTTAATTTTTTGATATATATATATATATATGAGATGGCTCTGATGTGGCATTTATGATGTGATGTTTCTTTTATTTCATACTTTATGGATGTATCAATGCATGTGATACACTATGGATGTATGTACCTTTATTTAGGCTTATCATCTGTTGTTCATGATTTATGATGTGATGTTATGGATGTATGTCATGGATACAAATGCAATGCATGGTTTACTTTCATTTTGATTATATTTCTCTATGTGATATGTTTTGATGATTTGGGATGTATGGGTAAGTGCAAAAATATAGGGTCCAAAAAGAGGGCTTAAGTGGCCACTTTTTTTCTAAAATCAGGAAATACTGACCTTGGACCTGAAATTGATGATAGTTACACTAAAAATTTAGAGATGCAACAAAAAAAGGATCGTAGTGCTTCAAGTCTACTTTATAAACTACTAATTTTTTTTTAAAATGGTTGAGATTAAGAGGTTCAAAAGAGGGGACCACATAAATTGGTTTTTTTGTCAAAAAAACATAACATAGCAACTTTTGTGACTCCCTAGCACAATTAACTATTTTTTTAGTATTTTTAAAATCACTTTAGTGAGAAATTAGCTAATAGCATGTAGTTTATGCTTGATTTTTCTGGTAATTTTTTAATGAATATTTGATTTTTTACTAATTTTCAAAGTGGACACTTCTTAAAAAATAGAATTTTGGTCATGCTACCCCTATAAATTTTGGAAACTAATTGAAAATTATTATTATTATTTTAATATGTGTAGAGTGGAATGCAGTTTCTAAAAATGTAAATTATTTCAAATTTTGATGAATAGTTAATTTATTACGAAAAAACACCAAACATTGGTTTTTACCAAAAAAACAAACATGCAAAATAAGGAAATTATATATATCAAATGTTTAACATTGTCAAAATGTGAAAAAAATACATCTTTAGATAGATAAGATAGAGCTTAACATTACCAAGGTGTTCAATTTTTTTGACATTGAAACACGTGCAAACTTGATGCTTAGCACGAACACAATAATGTGAAATAATGTAGAATTTGCAAAAACACATCTTTGGACATTGGGAAGATAATCCAAACCTTTGGTTTAGTATTCCAAGGAAAATACCAAGCCCAAGGCTTGGGGATTCCCAAAACATGAAATAACATGCTCACATTATTTCTTAGTTTTGACATGGTTTTTGTGTTTGTGCCCAAGACATGTCTAGCAAGACATAATGCAAGTGTGTTATAACACACTCACATTATGTCTTGCTTTTTTTTAATTGTTGCTCTATTGAATGTCTATATATATTTATATGTTTGTATGTATGTATGTTTGAATGAAATGTATGTATGTAGGTAGGTATGCATTTATGCTTGTATGTATGTATGTATGTATGTATGCCAATATGTATGTATTCCTATATGTATGTATGCCTATATATATGTATGTATGTATCAGTGCATGTATGTATGAATATTGTATGTAAATATGTACATGTATTCATGTATGTATGTAAGATTGTATGTACATGTGTATATATGCTTGTATGTATGTATGTATGCCTGCTCATATGTATGTATTTATGTATGTCTTTAGAGGGAGGGATAATTTTAAGAGAGAGAGACAGTTGTCTAGGTAGGGTGGGAGGGATATGGAGGGAGAGACCTTAGAGAGAGAGGTAGAGAGGTAGTGAAATAGAGACTTGAGAGAGGGAGAGGGGGTGGAAGGGAGGGACTTAAGAGAGAAGGAGTGGGAGAGAAGGGGTTGGAGTGAGAGGGACATAGCTAGGTAGTATGGTAGGGATAGAGGGAGAGAGAGAGAGAGAGAGAGGGAGAGAGGAGAGGGAGAGGGAGAGGGAGAGGGAGAGAAAGAGATATTTATGTAGGTAGGGTGCCAAATGGAGATACTTGAGAGATACATAGAGAGAGGGAGTAGGAGAGAGAGGGTGTGTGAGAGAGAGACTTGAGAGAGGGAGTGACCTGAGAGGGAGAGAGAGAGTGTGTGTGTGTGATAGATGGGGGTGGAATGAAAGGGACTTGTCTAGGTAGGGTGGGAGGGATAGAGAGAGAGATGGGGGGAGAGAGAGAGAGAGAGAGAGCTACCTAGGTAGGGTGCCAAAGGGAGAGACCTAAGAGAGAGGGTGGTGGGAGGGAGAGACATGAGAGATAGGGAGAGACAAGGAGTGGGAGAGGGAGGGAGTGATGGAGAGGGAGTGGGATGGAGATTGAGATAGATATAGAGGGAGCGAGAAAGAGAGAGAGAGAGAGTTAGGTATTTATTGAGTGAGAGTTACATAGAAAGAGGGAGAGGGTAGATAGAGACAATTAACTTCTAGAGGGTAGGAGATTTGGATGGAGAGATAGGGATAGAGGTTGAGGTTCCAATGTACAAGGTAGAGGGTATAATGTATAGGGTTGAGGGTTGAGGGTTTAAGCGTTTAAGGGTTGATGGGTTAAGGGTTAAGGGTTTAAGGGTTTAAGATTTGAGGGATAAGGTTTAAGGTTGAGGGTTGAGGGTATAGGACCGTTGAGTATATAGGTTTTAGGGTATATGGTTGATGGATTATGGTTAAGGATCCGATGTATAGGGTAGATGGTTGAGAATTGAGGGTTCAGAGTTTAATGTATATTGTAGAGGGTAGAGGGTTGAGGTTTTTAGGGTTTTAGCGTTGAGGGATTAAGGTTTAAGGGTTGAGGGTTGAGGGATTAGAGTTTAAGGGTTGAGGGTTGAGGGTTGAGGTATTATGGTTGAGGGTAGGTGGTATAATTTTTAAGGATTGAGGGTAGAGGGTAGAGGGTAGAGGGTTTAGGGTTTAGGGTATAGGTTTGAGGGTATATGGTTGAAGGATTAGGGTTGAGGGTTCAATGTATAGGGGACAGGGTATAGGGGTTGAGGGTTTAGGGTTTAAGGGTTGAGGGTTGAGATATTAAGGGTTGAGGGTTGAGGGATTAGGGTAGATAATTTACTTGGGTTTAAGGGTCTAAGGGTTGAGGGTATAGGGTTGAAGGATTTGGGTTTAGAGTAGAGGGTATTGGGTTGAAGGTAGAGGGTAGAGGATTTAAGGTTTTAGGTTTTATGGGTTGAGGGTTGAGGGTTTAAGGTTGAGGGTAGAGGGTTGAGGGTATAGGGTTGATGGATTAGGGTTGAGGGTCCAATGTATAGGGTAGAAGGTATAGGGGTTGAGGTTTTATGGTTGAGGGTTGAGGGTTGAGGGTACAAGGTTGATATTTTAAGGGTTTATGGATTAAGGTTTGAGGGTGGAGGTGTTGGAATATGTTGTCATTTATGTCAAAAGGGGATCAGAGGAAAACTGTGTTGATCCTATACACAAGCACATAATATTGTAATTGATGTAAAAAGGGGAAATCAGGCAAAGGAGATTGTTGTCATAAAGAGATTGTTGGTATGATGATAGTTTAGTGGTGTGCCTAGATGTTATGGAGATGCTGTGGATCTAATTATAAAATTATGTGGATTGGTTTTTGGTGCAGAAGAGCAAGCTATTCAATAGGTTGCATAGTTGACAAAATGTTATCACCACTCCGTAATAGTTGCTTCTAGATGTTTGATGGAAAATTATGTACCATATTCGACATGGTTTTTTCAAGGGAATTCCAATGATGTGCTCTACAGGTCCAGAAAGTGAAGGATGCACCCAGAAATGAATTATATCCATCTTCAGGTGTTTTAGGGTTTATCAGTTAAACCCTAAGTTGTTGCAATCATGGGTGCCAATATGTTCTTCTATTTCAGTGTTGACTATCAACAATAGGTAACTAGTCACATAAGTTACAACTTATGTCATTCATCACATGGAGTTGATGGGCCCCCTCTAACTAGCGCTTCAAGGTTATACATCTCTAGCAGATCAATGAGACAATTCAATGTCAGCAAGAGTCAAGCAGGTGTCTATTCGATGACCCAATGATCATGTTGTCGATGAGTCACAGGCTTTCAAAATTTCATAACCTTTGACATGAGGTTCTTAAGTTCAGACTTTATGTGACATAGAGACAAGGATTGTAGTAGTGTTATCGACGAGACATTGATGTATCGACAAGAGTTTGGGAGAAGTCTCCTCGATTGAGTGATAAGGAGTAAGGAGACCTTTATCAGTGAGTCATAGGGTTTTATAATTTCATAACCTTCGACAAAGAGGTTTTGAATTTTGGGTTTGTAGTGACAATGTGATCTTGCTTGATGAATGGTAGACATCGAACGAGAAATATTTGGCGGTGCCCACAGTGTATCTTGGTGGGACCCAACTGGGGCATGAGATGACAGATGATTACAATGTAATGACATGGCAATGAGGTGGACAAGTGAAGTCATTGATATTTTTCATTGGAATAAAATTCCATCATCGATAGGACTCTTAAGAGGTTGTCCCTCTCATGCAACGATGACCTTCCCATCGACGTGACAGTGTGATAGTTCCTAGACCTTGAAGAAGGTCTCCCCGATGTAGCGATGGCAATCCATCAATGAATAAAAAGTAGTTTCAATTGGACTTTGAAGGATGTCTCCCTGATAGCATGATGACTATTTCATCGGTGAGATATTAGCATATTGCCAAGACTATGGAGCTAGTCCCAACGATAGGGCGATGGGAGATTGGATGTCGGTTGTGGTACCTAGTAAGATGGACATGGTAGTGAGACTCGATAAGTTACATGCATCCATGTTAAATTCAGAGAATGAATGATAGGATGACATGTGGAATGAAATGACAATGGACAGTGACATGTGGTGACATGATGGCATGGGGACCACTTGTCTACAATAGTGAATGGTATTGGTGTGACAACCATATATTGATGGGAGTGGAGTAGATGTCTCATTAATAACCCGATGTCTATTTCATCTATGTGACTTTGGTCTATCAGCAAGATTGTGAATCATGTCTCCTCGATGAAGTGATGTGCTAAGTGGGAACCAATAAGAAGGTGATAGTGTTGGATGGTGATGAATGCTGATAGATGGTGACCACTGATTGCTCAGTAGACAATGCATATCCTTGTGAATTTCATCGCATATGGGCCCGTATTTCTTCTCATGTGTTTGAAGGTGATTCATATCAAAGAGAATGATGGACATCGGTGAGACTACAATGGACGTCTCCTTGACAACCTAATGGTGGAAATAATGAAAGAGATAAAATGTTAACTAATGACTTGTGTGGTGAAAGCAAATAACATGATGACATTTGGTGATCGATGATTCATTGTTTTGCATCCTTGTTGCAAAACAACACTTGGTCAGGGCATGACTTTAATGATGGTGTTCTATAGTGAATAACCCTATGAACAATGGTGGAGATAAAGTGGTCAAGACCATATGACAATAAGTGATTGGAATGAGGTGAGTATCTTTGTGCAAGAGAGAAGATCAACAGCTAGTATTAAAGCTTGACGATCTACAATGGTTTGGTTTGTGTGAACAAGGGTTTTTCTTGGTAGTCGACATGGGAGAAAGAATTAATTGATCCAGCTACACCTATGACCAATGTTGGTGAATATTTTATCTTCAAGACAGTAGAATAGGTTGTAGGATTTATCAAGATCAAATCAAATTGAATGGACAATAGAATGTATTGAATGCATAATCAGATTCTAGAGTTGACAGAGAGCTAATTTGGGAAAATTCTCTACAATTGAATTAAATGTTGGGTTGCTCGATGGAAGATATGAAAATAGCTGGTAAACACAATCAAATATTTTTATGTTCAGTTGGACAATGGTGTGAGTTTCTTGAGGTAGATGAAGCTTGTTGTGAAGATAGAAAGTATGGAAACCCTAATAGATGAATTTAGTGGTGATGTAATGCATGTAATGAGATTGGACAATATGGATGGTGATGTGTATCTCAAGGTAGAGATTGTAGGTCAGTGGAGTTAAGCAAGAAGAAGGAAATTAGATAATGGTTAATTTGGGAGTAACCTACCATGAGTGAGAAATGAGTGTAATCTACAAGAAAAGAGATAAATGAATAGAGTAATGCATAGTTGAGTTGTAGCTAAAAGGGAAAGATATGATGAAAGAATTCGGAAGCTATATGTATCTCGATGTGGATTCTAAACTGTGACTAAAACTAATCCATAGGAGGAAGTACCATGAATATTTTGGAACATTAACCATAAAATGAATGGCCCTCAAATTGAGATGTGACTCGATGAGAATCTGATGTGATTTAGGATCATTAACCATAGGCTCTCAATCTAAGACCGAATTGATGCAAACCAAAATGTTTCAAGTTATGAGCAATATTGTGGCCAAAAGAAACTATAAAATCCAAATACAACTCATGTGATTTTTCATCAATATGAAGGTGGGATCAAAATGCATGTTTCTCTATTCACCTAGATACATTTAAGGGGGGGTGTCAGTGTAGAATATTCTGCCTAAAATATTCCTTTAGATAAGTTTTCTATTTGTTAAATTTTTAAGATAATGTTAGTTGTGAAATCTTGCATGGAGTTGCATGCCTATTTTCTAGTTGGCAATTTCCATTCTAGATGGCTCTTCTTGTGCTTTATATATTGTACTCGTTCTGAAGATATTAATCAATAAATTAATTCTATTAGGGAGAAAAAAAAAGAGAATGGAACCAAGTGATGAAAGATGGAGGACTCCATAAGACCCCCAAGTACACCATCCATCACATAGATACATAATAAATTCCCCCATAAGAGGGAAATATATGATGAAATCATTTGGAAGCTATGTGTATCTCGATGTCGATGCCAAACTGTGACTAAAACTGATCGATAGGAGCAAGTACCATGAATATTATAGAACATTAACCATAAAATGAATGGCCCTTAAACTAAGATGTGACCCGATGAGAATATGATGTGATTCAAGATCATTAATCATAGGCTCTTAATCTAAGGCATAAACTGATGTGAACCAAAATGTGTCAAGTTATGAGCAAGATTGTGGCCAAAAGAAACTATAAAATCCATATACAACTCATGTGATTTTTCATCAATATGAAGGTGGGATCAGAATGTGTGTCTCTCTATTTACCTAGCTACAGTTAAGGGGGGCGTTAGTGTAGAATATTTTGCCTAAAATATTGCTTTATATAAGTTTGCTATTTGTTATCTATTTTTAGGATAATGATTGTTTATTTGTGCAATCTTGCACGAAGTTGCATGCTTATTTTCTAGTTGTCAATTGTCATTCTAGATGGCTCCTATTCTTTTTTTTATATTGTACTCATTCCTAAGCTATTAATCAATAAATCAATGCTATTACAGAGGGAAAAAAAGAGAATGCAACCAAGTTACAAAAGATGGAGGACTCCATAAGACCCCCCAAGTACACCATCCATCACATATATACATAATAAATGCCCCCCATAAGAGGGAAAGATGTGATGAAAGAATCTAGAATCTATGTGTATCTCGATGTCGATGCCAAACTGTTACTAAAATTGATCTATAGTAGCAAGTACCATGAAGATTTAGGAACATTAACCATAAAATGAATGGCCCTCAAACTGAGATATGACCTGATGAGAATATGATGTGATTTGGAATCATTAACCATAGACTCTCAATCTGAAACATGAATTAATGCAAACCAAAATATGTCAAGTTATGAGCAAGATTGTGGCCAAAAGAAACTACAAAATCTATAAACAACTCATTCGAGTTGTCATCAATGTGAAGATGGGATCAAATTGCATGCCATGTGACTACACTCTAATCAATTTTTTATGCAAGAATCCCCCCTGATGGAACTTTATTTAAGTTCATTTATTACAATACCCCAAGATTGTAAAAAGAGAACATGCAAATCATGCAGAAATCAAAGAGAAAATGAAAATATAAACCATGCAAAAAGGAAATATTGTATGCAAGGATTAATATTCACATATGCCTCCATAAAAAAAAATGACCTCAAATCTATGTAGAGAATGAAATCAACTTTTTGAGGATATAATTTTTTTGAAAAACAAACACCCTATGCTCAAGTTATGAATTTTCAAAAAAAGGGTAAATTGTGCCAGCCAACAATGCAGACACGACCCTTCTGATTTTATTTCTAAAAATTTTACTTGTTGCATGCAAAAACTAATGGATAACCAAATAATATTTTGGTGTTGCAAACAAAACCCAAAAGGCATTTTTTAATCCAAAAAGCAAAACATGTAATTTGGTAAAAATCAAAAATTTCACATGATGTAAAATAACTGTGATTTTAATAGTCATTTTTTAAAGTTTTTCTCACTATCTATAAAATATAGCAAATACTTGAAGGTATTTCATGATTTTAAGCAAAACCAAAAAAAAAATTTTATCAAAAATACATAAATAAGAAGATATTGGTCATTTTTATCCAAAATGCAGTAAAAAATTGCTCAAAGTCAATCCCTTGAGGATCCCCAAAAAAAACTCTTTGATTGAATTTATCCCGAATTTGAGAAGGGGCTTGTAGATCATTGCTTTGATACCATGTTAGAGTTTCCAATAAACTCCATAAAACCAAGATCACCTACAAAACCTAGATTAGCCTTCTACAAGGAAAAAAAAACAAAGATGCAAGAGAAATTTTCATAAAGATGTGCAAATAATATCATTGTGAATAAATAATTACATGAGATAACTTTCTTTTATAGAGAAAGATGAAAAACCCCTAAAACGAAAAACCTAATTAGGACCTAAGTAAACTTGATAAAGTGTAATTAAATATTTAATTAAACCAACAAAAGAGTAGGTTGGAGAAGATTGGGCCTACAAATAATTCAAGAGAGGTCAACTTATGAAAGTTTATCAATATTTGATATGTATGTATCTCTTAAGTGTGATGGAAAGATTATATGTTTGATGATTCTTGTGCATGATATTTTAACAAATTGGATCTTGAAAATCCAAGTGAAGTGTAGTGGCTACTCCCTTGTTGAGTGTATCTTTTGGATTTTTATATTCCTTTCGACCTTTGAAGAACTCCTTGGAGAATTTATGTATATGATCTTTTGATTTGTTTTGAGAAGTTAAATCATCAAATTTTGAGAATTTACTATCCTTATAGTTGATTAGAATATGAGCTCATGTTATACCTTATTGATGGAATGGATACATTTATTTACCTTGGAATGGATATTTATTCTACTTGGTGTTGCTTCCATATTTAATAAATTTATGTTTGAATGTTTCAATTGGTATCATGAATCTTGAATATTTTTCCTTTTACATGTTCATGAAAGACCCTTAAAGAAGATGTATAAGTGGACATATTGTGAAGAATTCATTTAATTACGATGTGGATATTGAGTAAGTGGTGAATAACCTTGATGGTTGAAGGTTTAAAATTCTTAATAATATTGTTTATGATAAAATAAGAAAAATTTATAGGGTGTTGTACCCTTTACACAAAAATCCACAAGGGTAGGAGATCACCAGTTCATAGAAAGCAAAAAATTGTACAAACAACAAATAAACAATGTAAAGACAAAAACTATAGAAACAACACAATAATAGAAAAGAATATTGAGAATATATATAAAAACAAAAATATTAGATGACTCTAATAATGAGATCTACTTAAATGATTGAGTGGGATGTATCTTGAAAATTAGATGTTTTACTTACCACGGGTGATAATTATATTGTATGCAATCTTATTTCTATTAATGTTCTAACCTTAAAGAGGAGGAGCGTGATATTTTGATTAGGAAACATAGAATATATCATTTGGTCAAGGGTTCTCGGGAAATAAAGGATGGGGATCATAATATTATTCTAGAGGATGAAGCATATCAATCATTAAGAGCAACAAGTATGTACCCTTGAGCCACTTGATTTAAACATAACTCCATTATACAAATAAGGGAGTTGTGGAAATATTCTTATAGGGTGAGCTAAGAATATCATTTCCAATTGATTCTTATGGACTTGATTCATGGATTCTATGATTAACTTTTGACCCTTAGTATTTTATCATATTATGCTAACTAAGCATCTTATGAACCATGAGTGGAATTTATGTTGATAATAATGTGAATTAGTTAATATATTTAAAGAAAACCTTATTTAGATAGGCAAATAAAACAATCAAATTCAATGAGGAGTGACCTCTCTATATTTTATACTCTCATATCATAGGTGTCTTATGAATGGCAATTTCCTTCTTATAATACTTTTGTTTTATGGTGTGTTGAGATATGACTATGGAGTTATGATGCATACATAAATATATTTATATCAAGTTAATTAAAGTGAAAAGTGCTTCACCAAATTTATATTGAGACTTTATTATGCATACATAAATATATTTATATCAAGTTAATTAAAGTGAAAAGTGCTTGACCATATTTATATTGTGACTAATGAATATTTTACTTCTTGTCTATCAAAAAGGAATTGTTTTATGTTTCATTAATTAGCGAAGATACCAATGATAATTTTAAAATTGTTTTCTTTATGGATTTCCGACATGGCCACTAATTGAGATTATTTTATTTATCCATGATATTTTGAAAATATTTTTTATTGTTGGATATAGGAACCCTATTATCATGAATTTATAGGTACATTATGAAGATCATTGAAGTTTCAATTAATTATAAGGTATGATGAATTTAGATATGAAAACCTTGTTAAGCTTTACATTTTGGTTTAGTGACAAGTTAACTTATATTGAATTCTTGTTGGTCATTATTTGATGCTCAAATTTGAAATTTATGTGCATGGGGATGATGCACAATTTAAAGGGGGGAGAATGTCAAAACCCTCTTTTTGAATGTCTAATTAATTAAGATTGATTTTTAAATTAGCAATTATCAAATGAATGATATTATTAAGGTAAGACTATTTTGATAATCAGAATAGTTAAAATTCTTTGGAAATAAATTAATTATTTAATTATTTTAATAAATAATAAATATTATATATATAAAAGAAGAAATTGTAATTACAAGTGATATAAATAAATAAATATTATTGTTTATCTTTTATTTAATTTGATTTAATAATTTAAGATTGAATGACAGTTAAGGACGTTGGTCATTTGTAACAACCAAAACAAAGAACGGAAGTTACATCTTTGCATGTTGGTTCCAAGATAGATGGTAGTTGTATAATGGCGTATTTCACAAGTACTAATGGTCGGTTATCTGTCATGTTTAAAAAAAAAAAAAGAGAACTGCCCGTTTAACTGGGAGGAATTATCTTACCTTTTCTAGGGGGCATGTTTTCAATCAAAAATTTTGGTTCAGTTGATGTCTTGAATATAGAGGGGACTTCTCTTTCTGTCATGGAATTCATTGCAGAAAGTAATATGTTCAAAAATAGAGATGGATGCATGGCGTTTTTAACTTGAATGTCTGTTAAAAAAAGCCAAAGTCTATCATTTTACTAAATTCCAAAACTTCATTGTTTCGATAGGAAGGATCTTGATTCGGATGGAATCATGAACATGCATAAAACTATGAACTCTGTTGACGATTTCTTCTTCACATTTGTGGTGGTCATGCCTTGAGGAAGTTTAGTAATTTTTTAAAATAATGGATTTTAATGTTCAAAACAGGGGGTCATGGTTATCTGCTTTGTTGTTTATATATTGGCGACTGATTTTTGCTGCTAAAAAAAATAGACATAGTTGTAGATGATAGCCATGGAAGACGGCAGACAAGTAAGGAGAGCAAAGGGAAAATTTTGGGCTTTTGGATCAGAGATAGTGGAGAATGAAAAGAGAACAGTAGGGTAGGGAAAAAGTGTTGGTTGTATCTTTTGTTTATAAAAGTTCATTATAATTTGAATGATTTTTCAAGGTAAGGATTGTTAAGTCTGGGTAGGATGGCTGTTAAGTCTGCAATTTGATTTTATTTGTGTGGACGTAGTTGAAGTTTATAAACTTTCTCAATAGTAAATGGGGTTGTACATTAGGGTTCTTTGTTGTAAGGTTTTATGATTTTGTTTGTTAAATTCCAAGCTTTGTGCATTAATAGTCTCAG
Source organism: Sequoiadendron giganteum (assembly GCA_007115665.2). Lineage (NCBI taxonomy): Eukaryota > Viridiplantae > Streptophyta > Pinopsida > Cupressales > Cupressaceae > Sequoiadendron > Sequoiadendron giganteum. The sequence continues at coordinate 73,011,075 of CM021108.1, read as the reverse complement.
CTGTTCTTGTAAGATGATAATGCCAGTTTGATAAATTTGGAGTTTTCATGGTTGATATTAGCTCACTATTGAAAAAGAATGGCCTGTATGTTAGAACTTACAAGAGTTGCACTAGAGCTCTTAGTGGAAAACAGTCCAAGGATTTAAATTGTCTGTTGTACTCATTCTCACGTGCATTCTTTTAGGATGTATGTGGAAGGAGGAATTCATGTTTTTATTGGCAATATCTCTTTGCTTTAACTCTCTTGGATATGTTTGAATTCCACCTCTCAGACATTCTCATTTCCACTATAGCAAGTTTGTCCAAGCTTTTCAAATTAGATCGAAGGTTTGTCAAATGTGATCTATAAATACACAACCTTCTAGGTGAGACGATCCCTCGCTTGGGGTTAAATTTCAGTTAAAAAGTGAACATTACCTTTGATATATGTTGATCTTTCCTACAAGTTGAAAAGTTCTATTTCTCCCATGTTGTAAATTATCAACTTTGTTGTTATTTTACGTCAAGTATGACTGTTATTTTGGAATCTTCGTCAATCTCTATCAGCATGAACTCAATCTTATTTGGTTATATTCTTCAAAAGTTAGTTTTTGAAAATTGTGAAATAGTAATGCATATTCTATTTTGTCTAGGATGCACTCGTTGGACAGAAATATCTAGTTTAAGATTTTATCCTTGGTTGTTGGAGCCCTTTTAGAACTCTTGATTGTTGTGATCTGTTGAAGTTCTATTCGCCTCTTTAGAACATTTTATTGACCTTTTTGATCAGTCGTTTACATTAGTATAATTTATTTATCTTTTTGTGTGTTATCTTCTTAGTAGCTTGCAGGAGATAATGTTTTCATTGGTTATGAGAGGGAATATCTATGTATTATTTTGGATAGGAATTAACCTCATATCTTGTTGATCTCTATCAGTATTTGTTTTGTCTGTGTTGAGCTTTCATACATGTCTAACATGGTCAAAGTGGGATTCACTATGCAATACATTTATCTTATTGATCTAATATGAAGAACTTGTTTCTAACAGGTCATGATGCTGGGAGGTCCATGGTGTTGAGTTAGCATTGCAACAAGAACAACAAAAAATAAAAATAGAATAACACTAAAAATTATAAAAAAGAGACAAGAAATTGACACAGTTATTTAACATGGTTCATGTTGTGCATATTTTGCACACACACCTTGTCGAAGGCAAGGACCCCCTTTTTTTCACTTTCGCCTTGCTCCTGCTAACTTGGCCCCTACTCACTTGCTTCGCTTTCGCCTTCATTTTTTGACTTTGGGGACAAGTTGTCTATGGATTTGGGATGTTTTCATAATACCTAAGTGAACTTCCAAGGTTTCGTTAAGTTTTGTGAAGTTGTAGAAATTCCTTTACGGGTCAGCATCCCTTCGTCACCGTCTCCGAGAATTCTTTTGCAGGTCGTCATCCACAGGAATTCCTTTATAGGTTGTCGTCCGTGGAAATTCCTTTGTGGGTCGCCATGTGTGGATTGTCATTTTTTTTAAAAGGGCGACAAACCCTCCAGGTTCACCCTTCCAAATCTCCACATTTCCAAAAAGGGTGCAAACTTCAATTTTTCATCATCTAGGGCTCGTAAAATGAATGTCTTCACATGCTTAAAGGGGTTTGCATCAAATTTTTCATGTGTTTAGACATTGCGAAATTTTGCTCGCAGAAGTCCGTTTCAACAATGTCATTGAAAAGGGTGGCGGACCCTCCGGCTTTCGCATCCCAAATTTCCGCATTTTTCAAAATGAGTCAAATCTTAAGGAAATATGTCTTGGCACTCTTTCCACCCCTTTTCTGATGCAGGAGCATCTAGTGGTGTCAGGCCAATCCTGCATCACCCAAAAATATCTTTACTTTCATTTAGCTTTTTGTAGATGTTTTTGCATTTTTGGATACCCTTTTCATCAAAGAAAAATTCCCAACTTTCAAAACTATTTTTATGCTTTTTCTTCTCAACTGCTATTTTTAGCAGGTGTGAATTTGAAGGCGTGAGGAGGCAAAAATTTAAAAATCTCAAATTTACTAAGTTTTGTCAAGTTGCGGGAATTTCTCTGCAGGCTGTTGTCCCTCTGTCGCCGTCCACGAGAATTCCTTTGCAGGCGGCCATCCCTCCGTCACCGTCTGCGGGAATTCCTTTGCGGGTCGTCATTCATAGGAATTCCTTTGTAGGTTGTCGTCCCTCCATCATTGTCCATGGGAATTCCTTTGTAGGCTATCATCCCTTTTATCGCCATCCACAGGAATTTCTTTGAGGGTCGTGGTCCCTCCATTGTGGTTCGTAGGCAGGGATTCCTTTGCGAGTCACCGTGTACAAGTCGCCCCTCCTCCATTGTTGTTCCCTAACATCCAAGCGCCCACTTTCATCTGCACTACAAATCCCACAAGGGTGGTTTCCCTTTGTTCTTTGAAGCTCATCTAGGCAAAGCTTAAGTCTTTGGACTCACTATGGTTCCACCTAAGTGAACTGTCGCCTGTAGACCACCATCCCTCCAATGTCGTTCCTAATGACGAACATACGATGGAGGCTTGGTAGCTCCCTCCCACATCTCCTAAATTTTTCAAACTTTCACACGTAGCCCTTAACGTCTGAGGCACCCACAAGTCCTCCAATGTGGACTTCTACGTGCAGGTTTCCATGCTATAAATTTCATTACTTAATGACGGAGACTCCAAATGTCCTTTGAGCTTCTTACACCTGCATGCCTCGGACCCACAAATGCATCAAGCTTAACATGGTAACTTCAAGTGCCTTACAATTGATTTCTACACGTGCCAAAGCACCTCACATGGAATTTGATCGCCAAGATCACCATGCAAAACTTTTGTTGCGGGTGGCTGCTTACGGGTCTCTGTCCCTCGGTGTCATCCTACTCCTAATGGCTTCTACCTAGGGTAAACCCGCACCCCTGGGCCTACAGTTAGTTAAATGATCCAAATGAGCTCCAAATGTTGAATAATGATGAATATTATGATTTTTCGGTAATGTATTAATGGATCTAACGCTCTATTTGTAGGATGTGATTAATATTCACCTCAATTTATATGTAAGTGCACTTATTGCATCTTTTTCTTGTATGATTTATGGGACCTACTACGGGTCCATCAAGAAGGCCCATTGAGAAGGTTAAACAAGGAAAGAGCACATTGCTCCAGTCACCATTCATTTTATGCTCGTTTGTCCTCCTAGCACCCACCAACAAAATTGGCATTAGAAGAAGGCCTATACCAAGGAAGTCATTGACAAGGAATTGCAAAAGGGAGCGAGAGGAGCTACTTTATCTTTACCGAATAACGATCATGATTTGTCAAGAGATGTCCCGCAGGATCAGGAGCAGCTTATCTTCTTCATAGTGACACAAATCTGTGAGAAGATGCACTCGATTGGTTAAAGGAATGTTGCAAACATATCAGACAAAGGGAAGCTTTTAACATTTCAAATAAGGCAGCCACTACAAGACAAAACTACTACAGTGCTATGGCCACTAGAAGATGAAATAGGCTACAAGACAAAACATAGAAGAAGACAAAATAGTGTAATTTTAATTATGAAATATTTGAGGGTGGGTGAAACCCTAATCTGTAAGAAATTTGGGCCACATTGTAATTAAATCATGGCCATTCATTCTCCTTTTAAAAAACTATAAATAGGGGCTTGCTCCTCATTTTTAAGTGTTGGTAAATTGGTGTAAAGGGAATTTTGCAGCAATAGAAGGAAGCATTGCATGGTTTTATGAGTGTTTTCTTTAAATTTGTTCATTATGCATGCATGATTCAGCTTCCATGTTAGATTTAGCTTGTAGTTTCTTGAATGGATTTGATAATGGTTGTTGTTATAGTATTTGATGGACTTCCAACTCATACTTTTGGCATTTGTTTATGACAAACTATTGTATAAAATTAGCCTAGGCTTCTTTATTTCATTGTTGCAACTTAGTTCAATTGTATGTTCATGAAGTGAATGCACAATTTAAAAATCAATAGACCTTAGGAGATTGCATTAGTTTTGTGTAGCTATAGGTTTCTCTTGGTCAAGGAAAACTTAGTTTATGGGAGTCTATCTATTGTAGCATCCTCCATTATTATTGTTCATTCATAGCTTAGATTTAGAACAACTTCTCTCACCCTTTCTCCTTTTTCTATTTCTTTTAGTTCTTTGTTAGAGTACGATTCCAAGCACCATAACAAATAAAAACTTGGTGATTGAGTTGAGTTTCAGCTTGTTGTTTTGAGTGGGAAGTCATTGTTCATTCACTTCCAACACTTTGAAACTCCATAAATGCATACCCAACATCTCATGATTTGTAAACCATAAAGGCCACCTTGTGATTACCAGCAAATCACATCAACCAACTGAACTATTCCAAGCATTGTCATGATCTTACACCCGAGAGACCTTGGGGTGATTTCTAAAACATTAGTTACATAAATTACCTTTCAAGAGAGGCATTGCACTTGTGTAGTGTTTGTGTTGAGAAGGTGAAAAAACACCCATCAATAGTTCACTATTAAATGACTACATCCACCAAGGAAAGCAGGTCACACTATTTTACTAATTAACAACTTTGTTGCAATTTTTTTCCAACATCCCAAAAGAAAAATCAAATTGAATTATCTACAACTCTCCCAGCAAGTGAAGATGCATGGGAAGAGGAAAATGAAAGGGAAGTAATGGTTGGACTTCACTTTCAACAATCTCCCACTTGAAGTCCAAACCATACTGTTGTCCCCACTTTCATTGAAGCTCAATGTCACTTAATTATAATACCAAGAGAAGCTCTGTTGAGTTCAAGCTTCTCTTTTGAGATAGATTTTGTGAAAATATCTACAAGGTTACAATAAGTATGAATATTCTCCAACTTGAGTTTGCCATCTTCAATGACACTCAACATGATATGATACTAAAGCTCAATATGCTTAGTGCAATTATGAAAAGTTGAATTCTTTGCCAAATGAATAGAACTATTACTATCACTAAGAAAAGTGAAAACTTGCTATTTTGAACCCAACTCTCCCAATAATTGATGCAACCATAACATTTCTTTATCCCTTTTGATCATTGCAATGTATTTTGCTTCAGTAGTGGAGAGAGCAACTACTTGTTGCAATCTAGAAACCCAATTGATTGCTTCCCCTACAAATGTGAACACATATCTGGTGGTAGGATGCCTTTTTTCTAAATCACCAGCCATGTCAGAATCAACATATCCTTGCAACTAAGAATCCTTACCTTTAAACCATAAAACATAATGTGAAGTGCCTTTAAAATATCTCATAATTCATTTCACTGCTTGTCAATGAGGCTTACTTGGATTACTCATGTACCTTCTAACTACTCACATTGCATGAGCAATGTCTAGACAGGTACAAACCATCGCATACATAAGGGTCCCAACTACAAAGGAATAAAGCACGTGTTTCATATAGTCCTTTTCTTCTTGTGTCTTGGGACACATTTTGGATGAAAATCAATAGCGATTAGCAAGGGGTGTGCTTACAGCTTTAGCACCTCTCATATTAGATTTTTCCAAGAGTTTATCAATATAATTTTCTTGTGATAATTTGATCCCTTTTTTCTGCCTATCCTTGATTATTGGCATGCTAAGGATTTTCTTCACATATCCCAAATCCTTCATAGAAAACTTGTTGGCCAATTTTTGTTTCAAATTTGTAACAACACTCATACTAATGCCAGTCACCAACATGTCATCAACATATAATAGCAACAATACAAACTCACCATTGTCTGAAACTTTGTAATAAACACACAGATCAAACTCACACCTGGTGAAGTTTTGTTCAACCATGAAGGAATCGAACTTGAGGTACCATTGTTGTGGGGCTCGCTTCAGCCCATACAAACTTCTCTTCAATCTGTAGACTAAATTTTCATACCCTTCCTTTTTAAAACCTTCAAGTTGTTGCATAAACAATTCTTTGTCTAAATCTCCATGACGAAACTCAGTTTTGACATCAAGTTGCTCCAACTCAAGATCATAGATAGCTGCTAAACCCAAGATTTCTCAAATGGTAGTTATTTTCACAATAAGTGAAATTGTTTCATTGAAATCAATGCCCTTTTCTTATTCATATCCTTTGACCATTAATTTGGCCCTGTACCATTTCTTGCCACCATCCTCTTCTTTTAACTTGTAAACCCATTTGTTTTTTAATGCTTTTCGATTTGATGGAAGAGGTACCAAATCCCAAGTGTTATTTTTCATTAATGAAGACATTTCATCTCTCATGCAATCCATCCACAATTTTTTATCGAAAAAATTACTTGCCTCTTCAAAATTTAGTAGTTCAGCTTCATCGAAAATAAGTAATCGATGGATAAAATCATCCAATTTGGATGGAGGTCTACGATGTCTTATTGATCTCCTCAATTGCGGAAAACACTCATTTGAAATCTCATCTATACCACTTTGAGAAGCATCAAAATCTCTCCTATTAAATTGCTCACATTCTTTGTTTGTAACCTATGTAGCATTTGTAATTGTTTGTATAGACATATTAATAATGCCTTTTGTAATGTTTGTGCAGCATCCTCGGAGGTCTACATGGCCTTTCCTAAGGTTGGGAAACCTTCCTAAAGGCATGCACAACCTCATAGGATTCTTTCACAACCTCTCCATGGGCTAGCGTAGCCTTATGAGAGGCTTGCCCGACCTCAAATAATTTTTTCTAAGAAATTTCATGAGTATGCCTAGGCATTTGAGGATGATGATGAATTAACATTCTCTAGAAAATATTTAGGTAATGAATTTGGTAAATTAGATGTCACGATGCGACTTAAAATATCACTCACTAAGAATATCATTTATTGGCACAAATTCTTTAACATTCCTCTGTTCTAGACCCAGAATTAACTTCTCATTAAAAATAACATCTTTGTTGTGAATTAGTTGCTTGGCCATCAAATCCCACAAACAATAACTATATGATAACACATCTTTAATACTTCACTTCCATCTTCGTTTGTTTCATTAGTGGAATGAGAGCGAAAGCCTCACACCTAAACACTCACAAGTGCTCACAAGAAATTTTCTTTTCAAGCCATTTCTCCTCTAGAATTTGAAAAGATGAGTGAGAAGACGATCCTTGATTAATCAAATAAAATTTTGTATTAATAGCCTTTGCCCAAAATTCTTTACCCAATCTGGCATTCGAGAGCATGCTACAAGATCTCTCCAAAATTGTCCTATTTAACCTCTCAACTGGACCATTTTCTTGAGGGTGAAAGACAATTTTAATCCTTTTTACATCATTTTTTTGCACAAAAATTGTCAAACTCCAATGAAAAGAATTCTCCACCATTATTAGTTTTTAAAATTTAAATCTTATCACCGATTTGATTTTCAACTAATGCTTTAAACTTTTAAAACATGCTAAAAACTTTAGATTTCTTCTTAAGCATGTAAATCTAGACCTTTCGAGAATAATCATCTAAGGACACAAAATAATTTGAACCACTGATAGAAGTTACCTCTGTTGGGCCAAAGACATCTAAATGCACAAGCTCTATCGATCTATTTTTATATCATTTTCTTCAATGCAAAAACTAATTCTCTTTTCTTTGCTAAAGATGAAATGTTCACAAAAATCTAAATCAACTAATTTCAATCTTGGATGTTGATCCCTTTTGAGTAATATTTTAAGGCCCTTCTTGCTCATATGATCGAACCTCTTATGCAAAAGTTTTGTTTTGCTGTCCACTATTGCAATCCTTTTGGCCCAAAAACTTTTTGATTTTGCAATCCTCCATCTTTCCTCAACTCGGCTTTGATACCACTTGTTGAGTTAACCATGCAACAAGAACAACAAAAAATAAAACCATAACAACAATAACAATTGCAAAAATGAGACAAGAAAATGACAGTTATTTAATGTGGTTCACCATTAAATGAATACATCCACCAAGAAAATCATGTCACTCTATTTTATTAATAAAGAGCAACTTCATTACAATGTTTTTCCAACACCCAAAAGAAAAATCAAATTGAATTATCTACAAATCTTCCAAAAAGTGAAGAGACATGAGAAGAGGAAAATGAAAGGACAGTGATGGTTGGACTTCACTTCCAACACATGGGACCCTTAGATATGATTAGATTTAATAATTTTAATGGTCCAAGGCCACCAATATCTTGAGAGACATTGGATGAGGATATTTCGAGGGGAGAACCAGATCAGTACCATGTTGAGGCTACATTTTCCATAGAATATAAGGTCCATGGTTTAGACTTTGGGCCTAACAAGGAATTAGAAAATTCCATGGATCCATTTAATGAGTTTGATTCATACAGGACAAGATGAGAAATTGAGAAGGTCAGACTCCACCGCCCGTGGGGTCTACAACCCCACCGACCATATATTCCTTAGGGTGGGAAACTATAGAGGCGGAGGAGATAGATGAGAAGTGGGCCCCCTACTATTCTAAGGGCTTCGAACTAGTTGGTTCAGTCGGTTCAATGCCTACTGTATCGGAAAGTTGAGTTGGTTCAATTTCTATAGTTCCCGACCGATGAACTCTACTCTGATAAGGAATGGAACTTAGAAAAATGAAGAGGATGTTGACATTTTTTCATAATTCGGTTTGATAGCTGTTCTCCACTAACCATAAGGATATAGGGACTCTCCATTCAATCTTTGGTGTCATTGCTGGAGTGATGGGCACATGCTTTTCAGTATCAATTCGTATGGAACTAGCACAACCCGGCAATCAAATTCTTGGTGGGAATCATCAACTCCATAATGTTTTAATAACGGCTCACGCTTTTCCCATGACCTCTTTTATGGTGATGTCGGCGGTAGTTCTATGGAATACAATATGCTTAATTTGGAATCCATGGAAAAAGGGTGGGGAAATGAAGATATTTTAGAAAAATTCAATCACAAGTTGGATGTTGGAAAAAAAAATTATGTTGAAGATAAGCGGCATTAATATACAGAGGAAAATAAGAAGATAGAGTGTAAGAAAAGAAATTGTAAAACAGGACAAACATGCCACAAAAATCTGCAACAACATTGTGAAGACACTCAAATTTCTAATGTCAAGTAAGTTTTTATTAAGAGGGAAGGTTTTGAAGGGAACCCGAAATCCTTTACAAAAAGTATGTCAAAATAATATTTTAACACTGCTAAAACAAAATATACAATAGGGAACCTAGCACCCAACCGGCAACCAAAAAAAAACCACACAATAGCAAACTAAAAGACTACAAAGAGGGACACTATCTCATTTATTTTAAACTTTTAGCAACCTCTAGCTCCTGGTTGTAGTGGAGGTTGATCATGAACAACAACTTCTATTTTCCCTTTTCAAAGGACTTCTTGAGGCTAGCCCTTATTCTAGCACTCAGACCCTCATTCCCCTAGTTCTTTGGACTTTTTCCTTGGAGAGCAACGCACTTATCTGGTACTCTGCCATCTAGTGCTCCCTAAGCTTGCCAATTTTTTCCATTAAAATTTTCAAAGAGTCCACACTATTTTCAATGGACATATGGTTGGCCTCAAAGAGTTTTTGAATTCCCTTGTCCAACCCAACCACTTTTTTCTCCAAACCTTGTAGTCGTTCCACTTTCTTTTTCAAATTGTGCAACTAATTAGCACATTTAGACTGGAAGTCCAAAACCGAACTTTCCAAGTCCACAATTCTTTCAATGAGAAGATCAGAAGTAGAACCCTTGGGAATACTCTGAAACTTTTATTTGAGGCTTCTAATTTTTATATTGACCTTATTGAATTCAGTGAGGACCCATTTTTCCACTCCAAAATTACAAGTAGCTCCCTCTTTGGCCATGATCAAGAGGGAAATCTTCTCAAGGTTCTCCTCATCCAAGTAAGAAAAATAAGAAGATAAGGAGTCAAACCTCCTAGAGTCCTTCAAAATATCTAATTTTGTTCATTTTTTTGGAACTTTCTCCTTACCTTTGTCGTTAGCAGTAAGTCGAGAAGACACCGCTTCCACATTCCTTTCCACACCACCAACCAAAATAACATCTTTGGGATGAGGAAAGTTTTGGGCTTCAAACTCTGTCATGTGGTCACCAAAACCAAAATCTTCGGACATAGTAATATGTTCCTTGGATGGCATGTGTGCAGGCTTCTTGGAAGTATGGGTAATCTCCTCACTCCCTATATCATACCCACCAATATCCCTGTCATGGGAATGAATCCCCTAGAGTCTTCCTCCTCACCCTTGGACTTCTTGTATGGACTTGGCACTTCCTCCTCTCCCATCTCATATCTAGCATCATCTTCATCTCAGGGGCTAGCCACCTTCTTCTTAGAATTTTTCTTGGGCACAAATTTGTTCTCACACCCAGATTTCTTTTTTATGTGGCTTTGAGCTTGAAGAGGGATATGTGGAAACCTCAATGGAATCTTCATTTTCCTTCCACTCCTCTTCCTCCCCATCATCAATAGCATACTCCATGGAAGGGTGTTCAACAACCCTAGGCAGAGGGTCTTTACCTTTAACAAATTTAGTCAAGGAATGAACCTTGACATACTCTGTTATAAGAAGAATCAACCCCTCATGAAGAGGAGTGTGGGGATTCATCAAATGGGAATAGATAGAAGTCTCCAAAGAACAAAGCAGGAAAAAAGGAAAGGAGACACGTAACTTGTGATGGAAATGATTCAATAAAGTGAAATGAAACCCCAAGATGGCAGTGAAATGACCATCGAAGGTTATGTACCTCATTATAACCTTTGCCACCTCAGCCCAAATGGCCTTGATTGAAGAATGGTCATAGCCCTAAGATGCAAGCTTTACAATTTTTCTCTTTTTATTATCCATGAGAAACTGCTCCATCGCATCTTCATTTCCCTTCCGCTCCTTGAAGAACTTTCTTCCATAAACGCTAAGGCCAGTAATTTGTGCAATAAACCCTTTTGTGACGGGGAAAACAACACCATTAATAATCAATGATCTATTGTTCCATTCATGAACAAAGGTTTTGGTAGTTGTATACACCTAAAAATGGTCTAGAGAATCCGATTAATTAAATACAAATTATTTGATCAATTATCCTAAATTCCTCTGTTGTTTAAATAAATAGAAATATTTATTTATATAGTTCACATTTAAATTCTTCTAAAAAATTTCTAAATCTCATCTTAATTAAATTTTAAAAAAAAAATACTTTGTTTGATTTAATTATCAAATCCCTATTTTATTTTATTGCATCGATCTTAAATTAATTAAATAAAGATCAAAACGCTTTATTGATTAATTGTCATATTCTTCTATTTAATTTAATAAACAACTTCTATAGTTTGTTTTATTAAATTATTTATCCCTCTTTTACTAATTTAAATAAATCAAAAATATTTAAATAAAGGCATAAAGAATATTCCATCTATATTTCCTCAAAATTGAATTAGATATCCTATGTCTAATTTATGTCTAAAATCATGTAAAATTAATTGATTGAAACTTCACGGGAAGAATTGGAGACAAATTGCAAATTTATCTCTCAATCCTCTCCTCCATCAGTCTTTCCTCTTCTCTTGCCTGGTGTTTTCATGGGTAGAGACAATCTCCAAAATTCTCTCAATCTCCTCCATCTCTCACCATTCAATCCTCTGGATTGAATCCAAGCCTCTCAATGCCATCCCTGTGCATTTCTACAGCTAGGAAATCTATAAATACAGCCTAATTCAACCAAGAAAAGGATCCAGATTATCTAACTTATGCACTCTTATTCTACAGGAATTCAAGCATTCAAGCATCCAGCAATCAAGATTTCATATCATGGTTGCCTCCTATAGCTTTTCATTTATCAATAATTTCATGTCAAGATTGAATTAGTTTCTTTTGTTCATTTAGAAATCATCATATAGGATTAGTTTCCTCTTTTTTTAGCATCCTTCTCGTTCTTCAGATAGTCATTTTAACAGTCACATTGCTTACACGATCTGAGAGCCACAGTGATTTAATAAATCTTTGGAGATAGAGAGCAATATGATGCTTTCAGTAGATTATTGTTTTGAATTAATTCAATTTGATTTGTCTTTGATATAATGTTGTATTAAGAAGTGTCTTATTTTCTTTACACCTTATTCAAACTTACAATTTGGCACCCACCGTGGGGCATTAACCCCAATTTTATCATTTTTTTCTGAAAAGTGTCACGCAGTTTCAACGCTTTTGTCAAATACTATAGCACATCTGTGGCAAACTATGGCGCTTCTGTGCTCTGTTTCGGTGCTTCCATGATACTATAGCACATCCATCAAAAATTTTAGTGCTTCCATGACCTTTTTCGATGCATCAGTGATCCATTTCCAAAATATTTAATTTAGCGCTTTCGTGGCAAAATTTGGCACTTCGGTGCTCTGTTTCGGCGCTTTCGAGTTTAGCGCATCAGGTAAATGTTATAGCGCTTTGGTGGACCATTTTGGAGCTTCTGTAAATTCAATCTGGATCCGAAACGACCACGGCTAGAATTTATTTTTTTCACAGTTAGACTAAAATTTTTATCAATCCTAGGGTAGCCACTTCTAGTTTTCTAAAATTTATCAATCTTAGGGTAGCCACTTCTTGGTTTTTAAAATTTATCAATCCTAGGGTAGCCACTTTTTTTTTCCTTAAAGAAAATTTATCAATCCTAGGGTATTCATCACACTTTTTGCAGTATCGATTAAAAAGAACATCATGATTTTTGTGAAGCAAAATCTTCACATAGATTAGAAAGTTGTCTTTTTGGGCTTAAAACAAAACAACTTATATGTTGTGCTTGTGGTAATTAGGCTTATGCTCTCCTCTTAACTGGGTGATCAAAGCACCAAATTCATCTTTATTTCATGTTATTTATGCTTTATTAAATCCTTTAGAAGGCCTGTAGTGGGAAAAAGTACTCACCCTACAGGAACGACCTAAGTGGGAATGCCTAAAGCCAAGGATTCCAACCCACTATAATCAAAATGCAAGTTGTTGATGAAATTCCAACTTGATGGTAGTGAGCAAGATAACCATCCCCAAAATATTTGTTCTAAAGATTGGGAGGTCTCCTGAGGAATTTTATCAATTGCCGCACCACACGGAAGCCCTATCTACGAACCATAGAGTAGTATCCCGTCAAGTCAGTAACCAAACATTGGCATACTCACGATGCAAGGGGAGGGAAGAATCTGCCCCCAAGACACTCACCATATAATTTCCAGGGATCGTTTGCTCAAAGGATGGGAAATCCAACTCTAAGTACACACCTTGAAATGAAAAAAACATGGGCCCCTTTAGGGGGTGACACGGCTGTGTGCGTCAACGCAATTTCAAGATGTGGGTTGTGAGTATAAAAATGACCTATTTGTCCTTAAGTGTGAGTCTGTTTGATTTGTGTACATTTGTCAAAGCAACTCATGAAAATCAATAAGGACCATTCGTGGTTCTTGAACATACATGATCTATTTAGTTTAAAAAAATTATTCACAATTGCTTGCTATGTTTGCACAAATTCATTAAAATCAGATTAAAGATCATCCTGAAAATGTCAAGTCAAAACAGGTCAATAAATTCATGATTTGAAAGTGGAAGTCCACCACATTTGTCAAGACAACAATCAAAATCAACAAACCCAAGAAACCACTCAGTTATCATGATAATTTAAGAAGAAGGCGTTTTCTATATCAGAATCAAAAAATATTTCTACAACATAGAACCTTCATCCACAGATATCATGAATTTGCTTGGGGCCACACTCAAGATTACGTAGTAGAATCACTCTATTCACGAGCCTTCTTCCAGAGAAGAGCTCTCACACAATATCACAACCATAGTCAATGCATACAATAGTCCTATTTTATGCAACCCATGATAGAGTATGCCACAAGGCCAGATCAAATTTTACAATAGAGAGTCTTAAAGTCCTATTTTTAGCGCTCTGGAAAACTGCTTCAGCACTTCGGGTCACAATTTTAACGCTTTCATAGAATAGCGCTTCCAAGCATTGTTTTAGCGCTTACAGTCATTGTTTTAGCACTTTCATCATCTTTTTCAGCACTTTCAGGCACTGTTTCGGCACATCTATAAAGATAGCGCTTTCATCACTTTTTTCCAGTGCTTTCGGGCACTGTTTTACTGCTTCTGTCAAGATAGCGCTTCCAACGCCTGTTTTAGCACTTTGGGACTCTGTTCTAGTGCTTCTGTGAAATAGCGCCTTTGTACTCTATTTTAGCTTTTTTAAAATAGAGAGTTCAAAAATCATACCAGTCAGTTCGTCTGATATTTATCCATAATTTTTACCAAAACATAAGTTTCTTTTTATTAGAATCACTGTCTAGAAACCAAAATCAGATAGGTTTATACAAATTTCCAAATCTTATCAACTAAAACAAGATCTTGCAAATTAGAGGTGTCAAATCAAATACACAATCGATTACTACACTGAAGTTTCCTCATCAGGATATCATCATCCTTTATCATGAAACAAAGTATAGTAATCCAATTTTTAACCTAGTCTTATCAATAAGATCAGTCATCTTATTCGACTTTGTTAAAAATTCAATTGACATTTTTCCAGCATAGAAGATCAACATTTCAGAAGAAAGAGCAAAAATTTGTACGCCAATCTTCACTAGGTCCCAAAAACAATGACTCTTAGAACAAGAACTTAAAACATCACAAACAATGGCCGAAGAAAATCCTTGGAACACTCTGCACCAAAATGATAAGAACGAAAAACTCCAGAGGATATTCAAACAACCCAACAAGATCCCAAATTCCATAAATTTATGGAAAAGATCTTAGAACAAGACATGGAAAAATATCTTTTGATGTTGGCTTAATCGGGTGCTAAAATTCCTAAGTACTTTGATGTAAATCGTCTGAAGGAAGCACCTGGAACAAGTGAGACTAAAATACTGCAACCCACACAAGCAATAGATCCAGTTGCTACTTTAACATCCCAAATGCAAATGTTACAACAACAGATACAGGATATGACGAAAGGGAGTACCAAAAGGTATGCGATACAGGACATTTGTCCTTATCCTTTCGATGCAACAGTTAATATGATACCTTTTCCTAGACATTGTGAATTCCTAAAGTATGATAAATACAATGGAAGAACATATCCAAAATATCATATCCGGGAATTCAAAACAATGAGCCTTGAGTTTTCCCAAGAGGAAACTTACTTAATGAGATTATTCCCAAGAAGTTTGGAAGGATCATGTATCAAATGGTTTTCAAAATTACAACCAGGTATCAGGACTTTTGAGGAACTTATTAACAGGTTCATCTCCCAGTATTCCTTTAACATCCAACACGATGTTACAATAAAGGATCTTTATAACCTAAAACAAAACAAAGGGGAGACATTCTTGTCTTTTCTACAAAGATGGCGACCACTGTTCACTAGATATCCTCAATCCATTCCAGAGGAAGAAAAGATGGAGTTTTTCATTGACAACTTAATGGAGGAAATGAGTTACAGACTTGAATTGCAATGTCCTCCTACATTTGAAAAAGTAATAGAAAATGGTCTTAAGATTGAAGAAGCGCTAATCAAAAGAGGAGTTATTAAGCATTTCAACGATAAGTCAAATAACACAACTAACTCCTCCAATCAATACTCAAGCAGTGATAAACCAAAATTTTGGCAAAAAAATCAAAACACAACTATCAACGACACAACAAATGATTCCCAAAATGTCAAACCAGTTTTTAACTTGACTGCATCTACTCCAAAGAATCAAAATAATGATCAAATTGTCAAGTCGAATGTCATACAGAACAATGAAATCACAAAACCACAGTCATATTAAAAACCATCAAACTAGCAAAGGTTCACACCTTTAGGTCAAACTATGGAATCAGCAATGAAAGAATTAGTCGCTAGTGGTCTTATCACTGCACAGGAAGAAAGGTTTTGGGATCCAAAGGTCAAACCACCATGGTGGAATGATGTGGATTATTGTAAATTCCATAACAACAAAGGTCACAAAACTAATGATTGCATGGAGTTGACACACATAGTACAAGATATAATCGACAACAACAAAATATATGTAGAGGGACCACAAAATAATAACGATCATTCGGCCTTCAAAGACCCTTTCCCAAACTATGAAAAAAGAGCATCATCCTCTTCGAATAACAAAGCTAAGAACATCAATCATGTCTATGAAAAAACAATCCTTTGTCTTTCCCAAGTAGAGATTGATCATAATGTTGGTCATAACATGAACGAAAAGGAAACCAACAACACTACCCCTTTGGATTTTCTACCAAGCATACAAATCTTTGAAAATCAAATCATTGTCTTAAAAATTAGAGAATGTCAAGAATATCAACCAAAAAATGTAATGACTAGGGGGCAATCCAAGGTAGTGTTAAAGGGAGTTGGGTCCAAAAACACATATCCACCTCCATCCCATTACAATATTGTCGATCAACTTCAAAACATTTCAACACAAATATCGATACTAGAACTCCTTAAAATATCACCATCGCATAAGGAGGTTCTAGAACAAGCACTAGTTGCCACTACGGTACCAAAGAATCTGGATGTTTTCCAATTCCAAGCTATCGTGGGGCATTTGACTACCCTACATTGTTTATCATTCTCTGAATAGGATGATGTCTCACTAAACCATCCCCATAATACCGCACTCCATATCGAATTCTTAATCCATAATCATCGTGTCAAGAGAGTCTTAATAGATGGGGGAGTTGGTCTGAACATTTGCACTCTCAAGTTAATCCGTGCACTAGGGTATTCTGATGATGCTATCGATGCCTGAAGGAAAATGACTAGAAAAGTATATGATGAGGAAGAAAGATCGTCTAAGGGCTTAATTGTATTACCCATCCAAGTGGGGCCAATGATGAAACATATAGCATGTCAAGTATTGGAAAAAGAGTTAACGTACAACATACTCTTAAGAAGACCATGGATCCATGAAATGCAGGTCGTGCCTTCAACATATCATCAATGTTTAAAGTTCCCAGTAAATGGACAGGAGGTGACTATATCTCTTGATTATAATCATCCTCAACATTGTGACACACTTAGAATCTCTCAAGATACATTTGTGCCTCACAACAGGGAAGCATCCAGTTCAAAATCATCAAACGAGGAAAAACGTCCAAGTATCACCACCAAGTGGGTGGAGAAGAGGGATAAAGAAAAATAAAAAATTCTTGTTGACACTCAATCAATAGACAATCCAGATCCCCAAACTTCTCTATCACAAAAATTTCAAGAGCAAGTTCAATTGACAAACAAGGGCATGGGGCAATATTTTATGGAGCGATCGCTTAACCTTTCACAGTTAATACCATCTCCTAAGACATATGGTCAACCATCTATGATCAAACCTCAAACATCATTACCTGTCACAGTTCTTGAAGAAAGGTTCATAAAATTTGGCACCATAGAGGACAAATCAGATAACAAAGCAATCCTGGATTGGATATACAAGGATGAGGAACCCTCGACATCAAATATTAGTATCAAGAATGTCAATATCAACACTGAAAAGTATGGAAAAGGGAAAGCTATCCTAGAAAAAATGGGTTATGAGGGACAAGGACCTATTGGATTAAGGAAGGATGGAATCATAGAGCCTATTCAGCCTCTCACTCTACATTCAAAAGAGAAACTAGGACTGGGATATTCTGAAGAACAAAAACAAGAGATGACAAAGAAAGTTGTTGAAAGAATCCTTCAGCTTAGAGATAGCTCTGAAATGGATTCAAATGAATATGAGTGGGATCTGGGTTCCGATGTATCTTTCACCAATATTCAAGTTGATGTAATCCAATAATATGCACCTCTGCATGAGGAGGGACAAGGCTCTGGGTCTATACCATTCGTAGCAAGATCACTAAATATCGATGACTCAAGTGGGGACGAACAAAATTTTAGTGAACTAGACGATCTTGAAGAGGGTACCATCATTGATCTCGATATCCCTAATAATAACTATGATGACATTATTTTCCTAACCCTCACTTCCATCGACCTAAGTCCATCTGATGACTTCATGCCTTTAATCCATCCCGAACTTATTGATTGGGAACCTATCAAACCTTTGACTGTACCACAATTTGCACATGATGATGCCATCGTGAATTTCCTATGTCATGATGAACCAAGTAAAAATTATATCTGTAATACTCATAACAACATGACTCGATAGGAGGGTGTCAAATCTTCCAGTTGCAAAAGTGAAAACAGGGAAAATAGATCTAATGGTGAAAACCATTCTATGGTAGCATTAGATCTGGAAAAAGAAAAAATAAAGAACACATTTGACAGTGAAAACCATTCTGAGGCACCAAAATATGGGAGATTTGACAACCTTCCAGAACATTATCATGAGCGATCATCAGTTCTGGTAGAACCAACACAGTCTGTGAACATCGGCACTAAAGAAAAAGCAAAAATCCTACATCTAGCAGAATCCATGACAAATCAAGAGAGACCAGAATTCATCAACTTCTTTAAGGTAAGAAGCATCAACTTTGCTCGGTCATTCCAGGCTTGGATCCAAATCTTCTCATGCATCATTTTTCTTTTCCCATAGGAATCAAGCCTATCAAGCAAAAATTGAGAAAAATGCATCCCCATATCGCATTAATGGTAAAGACTGAGTTAAAGAAATTGTTGGATTCTGGATTCATAAGGTCTATAGACTATGTCGAGTGGATATCAAACATTGTACCTGTTTCAAATCTAGACAATAGCAGCAGGATATGTACGGATTTCAGGTTCCTAAATAAAGCATGCCCGAAGGATGATTTTCCATTACCAAATATAGACATCATTGTGGACTTGATGGTAGGGCATGCCATGTTGTCAATCATGGATGATTTCTCTGGGTACAATCAAATAAAAATAGCTTTGGAAGATCAGGAGAAGATGGATTTTACATGTCCATAGGGAACCTTCTACTAAAATGTCATGCCATTTGGTCTGAAAAACGTAGGAGCCACCTATCAAAGAGCAATCAAAACAATATTTCATGATATGATGCACACCTTCATGGAGGATTACGTGGATGAAATCTTGGAAAAATCTTGTACTAGGGAAGGACATCTGCATATTCTGGGAAAAATCTGCACACGGCTAGAAAAATTCAATGTTAGGTTAAACCCCAAGAAGTGTGTCTTTGG
The DNA here is from genome assembly GCA_007115665.2 of Sequoiadendron giganteum. Taxonomy (NCBI): domain Eukaryota; kingdom Viridiplantae; phylum Streptophyta; class Pinopsida; order Cupressales; family Cupressaceae; genus Sequoiadendron; species Sequoiadendron giganteum. Next base: position 72,991,930 of record CM021108.1, on the reverse strand, counting down.
GGTCACGTCAACGAAACTATTGGGATACATTGTCTCAAAAAAAGGCATTGAAGTGGGTCCAGTGAAATTCAAATCAATAATGGAGATGTCGCCTCCTAAGAATATCATTCAACTTATATCACTATAGGGAAGGCTCCAATCAATCAGGAGATTTATCTCCCAGCTGGTGGAAAAAAGTCATCCTTTCAATCATCTGTTGCATAAGAATGTGGTTTTCAAATGGGATAATGGGTGTGAAACAACATTCAATCAAATAAAACAATATCTAATGCCACCGCCCATTCTCATGCCACTAAAAAAAGGAAGACCTTTGATATTGTACATTGCAACAATCAATATCTCTTTGGGGGCACTATTAGCGCAAGAGGATTATGAAGGAAAAGAACACACCATCTACTATATCAGTAGAACTTTAAATGGCTATGAAAAAAACTATACTTTTATAGAGAATTCTTGTTTAGCGGTGGTGTTCGCTACTCAATAGCTAAGACACTATGTGTTAACTCATACAATCTGGCTAATAGCAAAGATCGATCCTTTAAAATATCTACTCAATAAAGCTACCTTAACAGGTAGACTAGCAAAATGGGTCATGCTCCTAAGTGAATTTGACATTCAATATGTGGAGAGAAAAGAAATCAAAGGTCAAGCAATCACTGAACAATTAGCTGAAGCTCCTCTACTAGATGATCGACCAATGACAATGGAGTTTCCGGATGCAGACATTCTGACAATGATGCCACAACAATGGGTATTATATTTTGATGGATCGTACACACAGGAAGGATCAGGAGCAGGGATTTTGTTCATCAATGCCCAGGGACACACCATTCCTAAATCATACAAATTGATGTTGCAATGTACAAATAATGTGGCAGAATATGAAGCATTGATCATTGGGGTCAAAATAGCAATTCAATGGAAGATCACGGACTTAAAAGTATATGGGGACTCTCAACTAGTCATTTATCAAGTGAATGACGAGTATCAAATAAAGGACAAAAATTTGATGCCCTATAAGCAACAAATAGATTATCTGAAACAGTTTTTCGTCAATATCAAGTTTGATCAAATTCCAAGGGCGGAGAACAAAGCTATGGATGTTATGGCCACAATTGCTTCATTATTACAATTGCTAGAGAAACATGGTTGTTATGAGTTTATGGTAGAGCAAGTACCATGTCCTTCCCATAATAATTTGGAGTCCAGTACCATATTCCATCTAGAAACCATTGAAACCTCCATCTACAAAAAAACCTATGCTTACCTGAAAGACAATACCCTACCTCCTGATCTTTCCAAGAACCAAAAATGAAGTTTCATCCACCAATCCGCCCGACATATTTTGATCGCAGACATCCGTTATCGTCGAGGTCTTGATGGTACCTTACTTCAATGTCTAGAACACGATGAATTTGAAACAGCCTTACGAGAGGTTCAACAGGGTATTTGTGGCACTCAATCGAGTAGGATAACTCTAGCTAGAAAACTCCTCCATTTGGGGTATTATTGGCCATGCATGGAGAAAGAATCTTATCAATTTGTCAAAAAGTGTCAAAAGTGTCAGGTTCACAGCAATCTGATTCACACACCAGCTCAGGAACTGCATCTGTTTACAACAACATGGACCTTTTGTCAATGGTGACTAGATCTAGTAGGAAAGCTACATCCCTCTTCATCCGATGGACATAAGTTTATTATCACAGCTATAGAATATTTCACAAAATGGATAGAAGCAATACCTCTTACAGCAATCACTGGGAAGCAAATCTCCTCATTCATCTTGACCTACATAATCTGTCGATATGGCATCCCTCAATCCATTATCATTGATAATGGATGACCATTCAAGAACCAAGATGTCCAAGAACTATGTGAAAAGTTCCATATCCAACATCGTTTTTCAACACCATACTATCCTCAAGGAAATTTCCAAGCAGAGGCCTCGAGCAAAACAATTATAAAAATTATAAAGAAGATGATTAACGATGTTGGATGTGATTGGCATGTTCAACTCAATCCTGCACTATGGGCCTACAGAACAAGTATCAGAACACCAACATGAGCTGCACCATATGCCTTGGTATATGGATCAGAAGCCATATTACCCATCGAAGTAGAGATTCCATCACTCAGTGTATCACTCAGAGGAATCATTTCATATGAGGATTATAGGATATCTAGACTGTAGGAGCTGGAATTGTTGGATGAGTTTCGTCAACAAGCTGTTAATCATCTAACGGCTTATCAACAGAGAATTTCAAGGAGTTACAACCACAGGGTAAAATCGAGGGTCTTTCAGGTTGGTGATTTGGTTCTAAAAGAGAACCCTAGGAATCAACAGGTAAGGGAGAAGAAAGGGAAATTTGAGCCTAACTGGCTAGGTCCTTTTGTTGTCATATCAATGTATGGATCAAGAGCATATCAACTATCAACGTCAGAAGGAGATTTTTTTGATGAACCTATCAATAGTATTCTTCTCAAAAAGTTCTATACTTGAATCTCCTAGTGCACGGGTCAAACTTTTGAAAATGGTTTCCTTGATGAAAACCTGGCAAACAGGTGTCTTGGCAACAAAAAATACAAAAAAATATAATATATACAAAAAATAAAGAGAAAAAGAGAAAAATGGGAAAAATATACAAAAACAAAGAGTGTAATCAAAACATATTGGTGAAAACCTGGAAACAAGCGTTGTATGTGATTCAAGATCAGCTTTCCCATCTATTTTTGAACATATCAGGATCATTAGTCTGACAGTTAGTATAATTTCATATCATATCATTAGTCTGGCCATCATTGTATCCATTATCAAAATCATTTCACATGGTCAAGTCTCCCTCCAAAGCTTGGCGGAAACATCTAGATATCACTAGGGGCAACAAAAACATCAATTTCAAATAGTTATACATTTATCATTACATCCATATCATTACATTACATTATTATCATTTGTCATCAAATACATCGTGCATTACATCCATACATTTCATCACATTAAAATAAATGCAAAGCATGTCATTATTATCATTATTTTATCATTTATCATTTATAAATTTCATACATCATCATTATTATCATCATCATCACATTTAAAATAAAGTGCTTTCATCATTTAAAACATCATCATTTATTATTATCATCAACATAAAATAAATACATGTCATATCATTTATTATCTATACATCATCATTATTATAATCATTTAGAATTTCATACATTACAATCATACATCCATACATCATATATTTTGCACATGCATTCATCATAATCATCATCACATTTAAATAAAAAAATAAAAAAAAGCATTCATATAGAACATCGTATTATATCATAATCACATAATAAATACATCATCACATAAATAAATGCATCCATCACATAGAAATCATAAACCATTATAGGATCAAATCAACTACATCATATATATATCATCAATGTCAAGTATTCAATGAAGTCTAAAGTAAAGATACATCATCCAAAAATGAGCTAACTCGAAATATACATCACGTCTCGAAAAGAATATCTTAAAATCTCAATAGCCTCTATGATCTGCTACTGCCAAAATGTGTGGGCCCAACAGGACCAGTACCACCACCACCCCTAGAAGGATCATGATCTTTGGGATCTCCTGGAGGAGGCTATATCACACCCTCATTGACTGTCCAGGTGCGAGTCCGACCAGATCTTGACGGGGCATAGATGACTCTGTGATCAGCAGGCACCTCATCATGATATTTCCCCCTGTAGAACTATGCCTCTCGGCTAGCTCACAGAACCTCTCTCATATAATCGGCCACCGAGGTACCATCGACCACTCTCTGTAAAGTCTCAATTGTCTCGTGTGCCCTCTCAGCAATCTGTTAGGCACTGTCTCGCTCGGCTGTCAAGGTGGCAACCTAAGTTTGAACAGCGGCCAACTGTCCCTGTATCTGTGCTAAAGCCTGAGCATGGGCCTGAGCCTGAGCCTACATCTGAACCAGCAAACCCCGGGCCTATACCAGATGTCACTGTAGCGAATGTACCTGTGTCTGGAGACCTGCAATCTATCTCTGGTGGTCAAATGATGGCACTGCCACTGCTCGCCTCTTGCGAGGCCTACTAGATGAAGGACCAACATTGACTGGCCCTACCCCTCTGCCACCTCCACCACCACTATCACTGTCATCCCCACTGTTGTTGCCATCACTACCACTCTTCGTACTACTGCCTGACGGAGTATCACCCCCATTATCCTCTGAACCCTCGGCAGCATCCTCCTCTACGAGTAACGGTGTTGGCTGATCGGGAATGGTGATGCGAGGATGTGGAGTCAATGCCAAAAAAGTCGCGTACTCTTCTATCACTGCCGCCTCCGCAATATCTCTGCGCATGTCCCAGGCTAATGGCTACAATGCCCTGTATCCCTCTACAATTGCCTCATATGATAGACATGGCCCCCAATCTGCTACATCACTTTATCATCTGGCATAGTGGGCTACCCCCTAAAGCATACATTGTACAATGCCATACTGCCTATAGACTCGTCATAGCGAAAATCTCACTAAAACAAAGGGTGTCCTGCCAATAAGGTACATAGAATCACAAATAAATCCAAGCACTACATCATCCTCGTCCCACTGCTCACAGTCTAGATATGGCTGCCAGACAATGCTCTTTGTGTCATCAAAAACTCGTCTCCAATGCTCCAACTTACCCATCTGAGCTTGGGTAAGTCAACCTCTGTACCAAAAGACATATGGTCTGCCTGCCGATCTATCCATAACTGGAAATGGCCGAGCAATGGAAAAATGCTCCTATGCCCACATCTATAATAGGGTCATCCCCGCTGATAAACTGTGTGCCCCAAGGTAAACCACTGAATGAAGGTCACGGTAGAGATGTGCCAGCATACACATCCCCCACGCGTATCTCGTACCATGTATGACCATGCTCTCTAAATCCAACCCCAACCCACAGAGAATCCCTTTGACCTACGATCAAGGCAAAGGAAACCTCCAATGAATCCAGCAAGTACTACTGGTAGTGAAGTGTATGCATCAGCAATCGTCCTCCATCAGATACTTAGACCTGCAATGTGCTGATCCTGAAACACTCTGCGGAGAGTATCTCTCCCAACAGCCTCATGTGAATCATAGACCACAGTCTCTCCCATGAATGGAATGCGTAAAATCCGCCACACATCCTTAGGTGTGACTGTCATCTCACTAGTGGGAAAATAGAAAGTGTTATGGTCAGTGTGCCACCGCTCGGCCAAAGCGATAAGGAGACCCCGATTAATCCTAATCTGGGGCATGTCAAGTAAACTGGTAAGGCCACATCGACCTATGATCTGAATCTCATCTAGAGTCAGATGAGGTATCAAATCGGAAGTCCACGGAAACCGCTCTCGCATCTGGAGATTACCCAGACACTCCTATCATCATGAAAAAATTTAAAATCAGTGCACTATGTTAGGAAATCAAAAGTCATTCTACTATCAAATCTAATCAAAAAAATTGGTATGAATTTTCGATCAAAATTCATGAACAAACATCAACAAACCTCACCTATCATGAGGTTCATCAAACATTATCTAATCTCGCCTATCATGAGATTTATCAGATATTGAATCATTCCTCACCTATCATGAGGATCATCCTAAATAGGATTATTCTCGCCTATCATGAGAGTAAGTCTTATTTAAATCAAACAACATCAAACATCAAAAATTTGGATTATCAATCATACCAATCCAAAGAATGGACATGATCGGAATTGACGAAATCAAGGTTAACTAAGTCAAAATCTGCAATTCTGACATGGATGCTCTAAAATAGGCATCCAAAGCGCTAAAACTCAAAAGTGCCACTTTATCAATCAGATGTGCTAAAACAAGCATCCAAAGCACTACTTTATCTAAAGCATTATTTCAAGACTCTGATGCGCTATAACAGGCCTCTGAAGCGCTACTTTACCCGAAGCGTTGTTTTACCGCATCGATGCACTAAAATAGTCCGTCAAAGCATCGCTTTAATCAAAGCGCTAAAATATACCATGGATGCGCTAATATACTAAATCAAAGCACTAGAATATTCTAGGCGCTAAAATTCGGCATCGATGCACTAATTCTAACTACCTAAGCGCTAAATCACGAAAGCGCTACATTATCCTATGAAAGAGCTAGAGAAAATAATGCAAGTGCTAAATCTCAAATCACTAAAATAGCTACTAGAAGCACTACACTAGAGTGCAAAGCACTACAGGGCAACTTGGATGCGCTAAATTACGAAAAAAATGCGAAGAGCATTAAAAAGCATAAAATAACAAAAAAAGGGCACAAAAAACAAGGAGGATTTTGGGTACATATCAAAGGTCCGTAGGCAATCGGTCGCTGGTGATGTCAAACGCGCTCAAAATGATGTGTGTGGTAAGGGATAGACATCTTGCTCCAGTTGGCTAAAATTTCTCTCTCATTGGGTGTTGAAAGTCAAAAGGTGCAAATGACTTTTAAAATGACCTTTTGGACTTTATATAACTTTTGAAAAGGGGATTTTTGTGGGTTTTATTATATTTTGATTACTTTTATTCATGGAATTAATTGAAATTCATCCGCGGGCTCTATTTTCTTCATCATTGTCAGGAGATAAATTATTTTTTTATCAAATCATCATCAAATCATCAAATCATCATGAAAATTCAAAAATTCTCAAAAATCATCATATCATTAATTTATCTCCCAAGGGGGCATATTATCAGCAATCATTTGAAAATCAATATCTGGGGCATGTCTAGGGCACACTGAATTTTTTTTTAAATCATCGATACTAGCAGCAACAACAAAATTTTCTTTGAAGTAACGTGTAAACACATCACTTCAAAGAGGGGCAAAATGTATACACCTAAAAATGGTCTAGAGAATCTGATTAATTAAATACAAATTATTTGATTAATTATCCTAAATTCCTTTGTTGTTTAAATAAATAGAAATACTTATTTATATAGTTCACATTTAAATTCTTCTAAAATTCTTCTAAATCTCATCTTAATTAAATAAAAAAAATTAATACTTTGTTTGATTTAATTATCAAATCCCTATTTTATTCTATCACATCGATCTTAAATTAATTAAATAAAGATCAAAACGCTTTATTGATTAATTGTCATATTCTTCTGTTTAATTTAATAAACAACTTCTATAGTTTGTTTTATTAAATTATTTATCCCTCTTTTACTAATTTAAATAAATCAAAAATATTTAAATAAAGCCATAAAGAATGTTCCATCTATATTTCCTCAAAATTAAATTAGATATCCTATGTCTAATTTATGTCTAAAATCATGTCAAATTAATTGATTGAAACTTCACAGGAAGAATTGGAGACAAATTGCAAATTTATCTCTCAATCCTCCTCCATCAATCTTTCCTCTTCTCTTGCCTGGTGTTTTCATGGGTAGAGACAATCTCCAAAATTCTCTCAATCTCCTCCATCTCTCACCATTCAATCCTTTGGATTGAATCCAAGCCTCTCAATGCCATCCATGTGCACTTCTACAACTAGGAAATCTATAAATATAGCCTCATTCAACCAAGAAAAGGCTCCAGATTATCTAACTTATGCACTCTTACTCTGCAGGAATTCAAGCATCCAAGCATCCAGCAATCAAGCTTTTGTATCATGGTTGCCTCCTGTAGATTTTCATTTATCAATAATTTCATGTCACAATTGAATTGATTTTTTTTGTTCATTTAGAAATCATCATATAGTATTAGTTTCCTCTATTTAGCATCCTTCTCGTTCTTCAGATAGTCATTTTAACAGTCACATTGCTTACACGATATGAGAGCCACAGTGATTTAATAAATCTTTGGAGATAGAGAGCAATATGACACTTTCAGCAGATTATTGTTTTAAATTAGTTCAATTTGATTTGTCTTTGATATAATTTCGTATTAAGAAGTGTCTTATTTTCTTTACACCTTATTCACACTTACAGTAGCTTCATGGTCGAAACCATGTAGCCTTTAAACCATATAAGGAGTGACCCCTCCCTCCTATAAGATCCTCCAGACCTTCTACTTGTTTATCCACCTGTCACAAGATATGGGATCCACCCAGTTGCAATCACCCTCCATTCTTTGCTAGGAATTACCAGACTTTGACCAAGAACTCAGCTTACCATCACTGTAAAACTAATTTTTAAAATGGCTTTGGAAATAAGCACTAAAATACCCATAAAGTGTGGGAAAGGGTAGCTGATGATTGCATCCCACTCATGCCAAATCTCAAGGTTTGTGTTGAATATTATATCAAATTAATAACAATGTACTCTTGGTTATAGAGTTGTACACATCCCATGTCTTGGAAATCATAAGATTAACCCCTTCATTGGCAAAGAAATCTACCAATGAGTTTCCCTCTCTATAAATGTGGGTCACACAGACTTAATCAAATTGATTCATAATTGCATGGGAGTCTTCAATCAGATCCTTGAAATTCAACTAGGATTTGAAATTCCATGCAATCAATTGGCAATGTTAAGGGAGTCCCCTTCCACCCAAACTCTTCTAAAACCTTTATCAAATGCAATTTTGATGCTTAGATAGGCCGCTTCAACTTCAACATGATGATTGGACTGGGTTCCCAATGGGAGTGCCATCACAACCAAAAATAAGGTCAAGTAAGTTATTCATGCTTATTCAAATATATTTACTTGCAAGCCTTATTGCATTAAATTCAATATCACTCTGTTATATATCAATCCTTGACCTCTACATTCTACAGAACCAAAAAGGCACTTCATTTACTTTGGCAATTGTGTATTTTCTTGTTTGTATGCATTCATATTAATAAATGTTTGGCTCTTGAGAATGTAATTCCATAATGGAGTCATCATGATACTCCTAAAGTGCATTGTCACAATTATTGGAACAACTCAAACTCCACTATAGTTATTGCACAAAATGTTGGATAGACCTGTAAATTAGTTTACCTTTTTCTTTCGAATTCTTAAATAAGAAAGTTGAATTTTTTTTAGAGATATTGACCTATCATGCAAGCTATAAATTTTGTATCGTCTATTATAACAAATTTTAGCTTTGTACCTTGATATAAATGTAAATCTGGACAAAATTGAGATTATAATTTTCTTCAAGTATGATTTACAATGAAAGCTAAATGTGTAATTTGCATTGTAGGAGTTGTTATACTTTTCTTTAAGCAGGATTTACAAGGAATGTTGAATATGTAATTGCATTGCAAGAGTTGATGTTGATGACCATCAAATGCTTGTAACTTATTTTATGGTATTGTTTTATTATTGCATTCTTTAAATTATGTGCAAGTGGAAACTTCTCTTTGGGTTATTTTTCTGATTCATATCATCAGTTGCATCCTCAGATAATTAATACATCAATTTGGGAAGAAATTTTATTTGGAACAAAGGTTCAATGGACTTGGTTTGACCATTTCAGATTGTTCTTTTACTGTCATTTATTAGATGTAGCCCTAATGTTGTTTGATCACTAGAACACTTGAGTAGGGAGTTGATGTAGTTTAATCAAAGTGAATGTTTTGATAAATTAATAAATATACTCATCAAATGCAACTAACCTATGACTATTATGAACTCAAGTTCTATAGAATATTTGGCAACTATTTATTTTTGTTGGTAAGTCTTTATTCAGACTTGAATCATGGAAAAGGGTTATATATTAAATTAGTGAAACATGTAGCTTCTATCTGAGAATATCCTCATTAACATGTGGTCACTTTGAGAAAATCCATTGGTTTAGAAAACTTTCTCGCTATTTCCAATCAATTATTCAATCTAATAGTGATACTATTTACTATGCTTTTCAACCTTGTGTTCCATTGGATTTGTAAATTATTGTCCATGATTTATCTGGCAGTTATTTTCTTATATGCAATCCTTGTAAACCTTGGTCCAAATCACTTTTTCTGGTTGGTGATGCTAATTTATACATAACTGAACATTTTTATTCAGTATGCATATCAAATTGGTGTTAATCACTGTGGACTAAAAATTGGTTCTCATAAGCATAAGAATCAAGATAAAATATGTTATTTGTATACTAAGAAGGAATCTTGGATGGATTCACTTGACTCCCCAATGCTTTAGGATAAATTATAAGGCAAGAATCAAGCGAATTATTTATTCTAAACTTGTAGAGGTCTAAAAAATTCCTATTCAATATCACACACCTAATTTCGATTACTAACACCATTTCTATACCGAGTCATCCATTTTCATCTATTTAATTAAATAATGCCAATTGTTTAATTAAATTCATCATTTTACTCTATTAATTAGATAATCAATTTTATGTGAGTAATTCACCCTTTTATGCTAATTTTCATCATATTTGATTAAATAATCCAAATTATTTAATTAAATCTCCTAAGTCCTCTCATTTGATTAAATAATGTAAATTATTTAATTGAACGTCTTAAATCCCACTTTGATTAAATGATTCCAATTGTTTAATAAAATCTTAAATTCCCTCCACTTGCAATTGAATTGTTTAATTATTTAATTGACTAATTTCTTCTAATTCCTCCAATCATCAAAAGAATATTCTCATGGAATATTCCTCCAATTTGAATTCAAATATTTCCCTCCAAATGGAAATATCTTCCACATGCTCCTAAAATTAAGGGATTGAAATTGTCTCAATCAATTTGAGCCTTTGATTAATATCATTGATCCATATCAATGTTCAAACTCATCCTTTGATGTTATCTTTGATCCATGCCATCTCCTATCATGGACTTGCATCCATTGATTAGCCAATTTGATCTTAGCCATTCATTTCTCCAAAAAGAATATAAATAGTTCTCATTTTCATGAGAATTGCATTCACAATTCATTTGAGAAATTGCACTATAGCCATTTCCATACTCACCTTTGAGATCAATCACCATTTGTGAATCAATCATACATCATTTAGCATCAAATTCACCATTAAAGCTTTGCATCAATAATGGATTAGGAAAAGGTTGAGCATCCTACATCAATCCAGTAATAATCCCCCAATGGGATGAGGTTTGCACATGTTTAATTAGGATTTTTATTCAATTTGCAATTTTATTTCATGTTAATTGGGTTCTTAATTGATGTTTACAACAATTTCATTGGAACATGGTTTAATATGGTTAATTGCTTAATTTCTTAATTAATTTTCATTTCATTGATCTTGTTAACCTTCTGTGTTCATATTTTGGCACGCTCAGTGGGACCCCATGTCCATAACTAATCAATTTGCTTCAAGTTTTATAGGATTTGCAAGTTGTAGGGGCAAAGTAGCACTTTTGTTATTGACAAGTTTGCGCTTTTGCTAAAGGAACATGTAGTTGTTGAAGATTTGCACATTTTTAAGACTGACAGTCACACACTTTTGATAGGATACCTATTCCTTTGTCTTACGTACGTGCATATGTCTAATGGAGCAGTTTGGCACTTCTAGTTAAAGGTTTGCACCTTTGTATTAGGGTTGTGCTTCTTTTAGAAACAAACCATGCCTTTGTTTGGATTCTTTAATTTCCTTTCAGATTTTCATTTGATCTAACCCTAACTATTGATTTTTATTTTTTTATTTGATAAGGAGGAATCTTTACAACATGAAGAATTTAAAAAATGTTTATTCTCACTCATCAAAAGGAATCAAAACCTTAATCTAAAGTGTTTCTTAACACTTGGTCAAAGGATTTAAAACTTAGAGCTAATTTCAATTTTATTGTCTTACTTTAGACATTCACATTTATTTTGGGCTTTAAAATTGAACTATTGAAATTTTATTTTGGGTTTTAAAATGAACACACATTTGCCTTTTGGTTAAAATGAACACATCTTTCATTTGGGCTTAAAATTGAACCACACATCTATTTTGGTGCACCTAAAAGGAATTGTATTTCATTGTCTTCTATGCTTGGTAAGCCAGATGTGTATCCTCTCCCCTTGCGCCTAGTCCAATCTTGGGTGAAGAGAAACATTTTGAACTTCTATATGTTAATTTTTAACTCTATAAGGTAGTTGCTACGTATCCTCTTCCCTCACACCTAATGTGATCTTGGGTGAAGAGAAATAGAAACTCCTTTTTTTTTTCTTTTGAGTAGTGAATCTTCCTTGAGATACATCCTAACAGAGAACTCAAGGGTTCGACCTCAAGCGGTTTTTTTGGGTGCGCTATATAAATTGGCTAAGACTGAAATTTGTAGGTCAATCTGTGCATGTAGCACTTTGAACTTGTGTTAGGGACTATGGTTTTTCAGTTTGTCGATGTACTGTCCAAAAGGTCAGTGATGTTCACCAAGTTCTACCCACTAGAAACCTATGTTTTAGAGGCCTAATACTTTCCAATGTCTTCTTTTCGTGGTGCAACAGAATAGCATCATTCCATAAATTTACTCACCATGTACTAATAATAGCTAAGGTGACAAAATCCCTTGCAAGGAACTTTTCCTTCCAAGGTAAGAGGTGTATCGTGTACATGTGCATACTCTAGTTACTCATTCTATAGGTAGTATTTTATTGTGTGGGCCCACTTTGAGAAGATAAACTTGATCTACCCACTAAATAGGATGTGCAATATGTTGTGTTTTCTTTTGGAGACCTTGTAACACCAATTAGTGTGACTTTGCGGAAGAAAGACACATGAAAAAGAATCTAATACCCATTAAATCAGTTGAAGCATCTAAATTGTGCACTTGACATGCAGTGACACGCCTTTATCTGCACTGTGCACTTCTATTTTTATCAAAATGATGTATTTGCAAACATTTTTGCAACTTTGTCTACATCATCACATCTTTGTTCAAATTCAACATAGGTAACTACAAATACACATTTTTTTCCACGGTGTGGTACTCTGTGGGCAACAACATGCCTTTGTAGACATCTATGCACTTTTGTGAGCATCTTCGCACTTCTATAGTAAACAGTAACATGCCTCTATAAAAATGCCACACTTTTTCCTAAATTGAAAAAATGCAACAGTCAATAAAGAAAAAATGATTTTGTATTTTGGTTCTAAAACATCAAATTGATCTAAAATTGGTTCAAACTAAAACAAAACCAATCTTGGCTCACTTATAGCACTCATAAAAAAATAAACAAAATTCATGTTCTTCAACATATTGGTCCTGTCAAAAATATCTTCTAGGTTTTCAATTAGGGTCAACATAAAACAATCAACAATCAACATCAAAACATCAACAATCAACACACCAGAAATTTAAAATTTTGGCACCAAATCTCTTAGACTAAGTTTTTAACAACATCAACTAGTTTAGCTCTATGTTTGGAGACAATCTATTTCTAAGCATTTAGTTGGATTAGTACGCATATTTTTGGACAAACTTACGTTGAAGTCACAAGTTTACTGTCAAGGTTTTCAATTTCATAAACATCAACATAAAAACACACAAATCAAACTTGAGTCTAGATTATGGTAGAAAATTGAGAGTTTCATATCATTTCCACATCCACAAGGTCATACATCATTGGTCCTAAACCTATTAGAGTTTCTTTGTTATAAAAATTTGAACCAACCAAGGAATACCAACAATATCATTCACATCACACAACTCCTAGGGTTGATGCAAATTTTATCATCACAACACAAGAAAAACATGGAAGCAAACCCTAGTGGTTCAAACATACCCATCACAACTAGTGCTAGTGAACCAAACTTTGGGAAGCTCTATTTCAATCCTAGAGGGTTTTCCACTCCACCATGACCATCGCAACTATCACAAGAAACAAGGGTTCAAATAGAAGACATTACAAACAACCCTCGTGAATTCACCTTTAGAGAGTTACTTGAAATGCAACAAGATCCAAGAGTTCATCAAATCATAAATACAATATTGAGCTTAAACCCAACTCAATACATGCTCACACTTGCACAAGGAGGAACAAAACTCCCCTCAACTTTGAATGTGAACACACTTAGGGAACAACCATTAACAAATATTGCATCTATGAGTCAACCCTCTCAAGGTGAACCTTTGATTCATAACATCACACAACCCATACCAAAACCATCCTCATCACATTTACCAATTCAACCAACAATTACTAGGATGGAGTCAAAAAATTTCACAAATCAACAAGGAAATAAAGTGGGTCAAAATCTAGGAAATCATACAACTTTGAACATTCAAAGCACCACCATCCCTCAAAACACAAATATTCTACTTACATCTCATGCTCAAAACACAAAATTTCAACCCACATTTGATGCTCAACCCACCAATCTTCCACTTACATCAAATGCTCCAAATGTTCACAGAAATATTCCTAGTGTTCAAAATCAGCAAATTCAAGGGCCTCAACAAATATCTCAACATCAAGTGCCTCAAGGTCAAGGTCCTGAACAAGTATCACAACAATATATAGGATCTCAAAACCAAGGTACTCAACACATATCACAACAAAATCAAGAAAATCCTCAACGAATTTCCCAACATCAATTGACACAAAATCAAGAAAATCCTCAACAAATACCTCAACATCAATTGTCACAAAATCAAGGTCCACAAATGTCTCAACATCAAGGGCTTCAAAATCAAATAGGTCCTCAACGTCATGTTCCCCCACAACATCAAATATTGCAAAATATCATTTCACAACAACATCAAATGTACCAACATCAAGGATCATTTTCCCCTCATCAAAATTAAAAAATATCAAATCAAAATATGTGCCATCAAATATCGCAAAATCAAAACTTAATCCCATAACAACAACAATACCAAGTTTATCAAGGTCCAAATCAAAACATTCCTCCACCACAACACACTCATCAACACATTCCACAAAATCAATACATCACATCAAATCAAAACATCATTCCATCTCCTCAAACATAGGATATTGCATAGCAATAAGCTATTGCACAACAACAATCCTTACAAGCTCAACAAGCCTTACAATCTCAACACAGACAACAAGATTTACAAGCTTAACAACAATATGCTCAATAATAGTTTCTTTTTCAACAACAAGGCTTCCAATACAACCACCACCTTCATTACCTCTAAATCCACAATATCATACCAATCCACAATGCACACCATATAACACATACAATAACAATAGGCTATCGTATCAAAATATAGCTTACAATTCATCCACCATTCCATAATACACAACATATGCTCAACCATTGAACAATCCTACAAATGGAATATCTTCACAAATCAATACACTCACTCAGAAAATCCAAGATATTCAAATGAGGAAAAGTAAAAAGTCACACACAATGCAAGATTTATGTCCTTACCCATTTGATCACAATATCACAATGATATCATTCCCTCAAGGCTTTGAGATACCTAAATTTGATAAATACAAGGGGTGTGGTAATCTAAAGGTGCACATTAGAGTATTCTATGTGGCATGCATGGAAGTAGCATACAATGATTCATACTTGATGTGTCTCTTCCCAAGAATTTTGGAAGGCCGAGCTATAGAGTGGTTTTCACACCTACCTCCAGGAACCAAGATATTTCAAGAGATTTTATAGATCAATTTGTAGCACATTTCTTATACAACATTGATGCATATGTAAGCTTGGATGAACTCTATAACCTTAAATAGAACAAGGGAGAAGTATTTGCATCCTTTTTACAATGATGGAGGCATAGAGCAAGAAAATGTAATTTGCCAATGCCAAAGAAGCAACAAGTAAAAATCATTGCAAAAAATGTAGAAACTGATCTAGCCTTCCAATTAAGAATGCAATATGTGTCAACATATGAAGAACTCATATCCAAGGGTCCTAGCATTGAGAGGGCCCTCATCGTAAAAGGAGCAATAAAAATTTACAAAGATATTTTTTCATCATCTAGTTCCAGTGACAAATCCTGTATACGGGGAAAAAAAAGAGCATTACTAACAATGGAATAGTTGATGCAAAAATGAGATTTTTGAATGGAGTCGTCTAGTGATCAGTATGCAGAAAATGATAGACCCCTAGGCCATCATCAGGATTGAAACATTGGTAGAAGGTTGGGTAATCAAGGGAAGGATCATGTGGGGTCAAAGCACGAGTCATTTGGGCATCGACCGACAAATGGTCGGTATACAGAAAAGGATGGTTTTGGTCCTCATCAATCTCAAAGGCCTAACAAAAGGCCCAGTCATTATCAAGGTCAAAAAGGAGGAGTTAGATAGTATAGCGTGGGAATAAAGAAGCAGTTGATCAGGCATAGGTTTGTAAGGCCAAACTAGAAGACTTTTAGGCAACAAAGACACTTGGATAGAACTAACTTACTGATATTTGATATATATGAAGAGATGGTTTTACGTAATGAAGACAGGAGTCACCTAGATCGCTAATACGAAGACTATGAAAAGGATTTGAAGGTAGCACACCAGAAAAAAAAATCAATAGGGTTTTTTAGAATTCAGGAGGTCCCTTCAATCCAAAGACTCCAAGTGCGGATCGCTTAACGAAAGATACTACTTTAGGGAGAGGGGTTAAAAACCCTAATGCAGAAAACAAAAAGGCTTTAGGGAGAGGAAATGGAAACCCTAATGTAGAAAATGATCCTTAATATAGCAAGCAGCATCAAGCATCAAAATATTTTTTTTAAGGGAGAGGAAATGTAAAACCTAATGTAGAAAATGGTCCTCGCCATAGCCAGCAGCATCAAACTTCAAGGTATCTAAATATCAACTGTAGAGAAAATGAACATGTCTCAAACAATAGTAAAGGGGTGAATCAAAATCACCAGAATGGTGAGGCTCTCAAATCAGATTTCTCACAGGACCAGCATCTTAGCTACCAGCAGAAGAAAGGAAAGGCAGGGGTAAAGGGTGTTTTGGGGAAAATAAATAGGTAGAAAAACTTGAGGTCTCCATTAAAACAGAGAAAGATCAAGCAAAGAAAAGAATGGAGAAAAAAGGAAACACAACAAGTGGCCCATACGAGCAAAGAAGGGGAAGGATCTAACAAGAAGACGGATGCTCGTACTCCTCCTGTACATCATGAATTTATTAAGGTAACTTTTCTAGACTGCACGATGTACCCACAAATTTTAGATCTTAGAGAGACAGCGCTTATTTGTAAGTTTTGGAACCTTTCACTAGATTTAGAGACTTTAAAGAGTATATTTTTTTATGAATGGGACGGGGCTATTAAAGTTTTTTATCTAGATCAAGGTAAATGTATCTTTGTTGTGCTATTTTCTAATAAAACTTTCAAAGAAGAGGTTTTCAGATTTAAGTCATGGTCATATCAAGGTTTAGGCTTATACATGCAAAACTAGACTCCAAATTTTAATCCTGAGGAATTTGTTGTTCGCTTTGTTCCTTTTTTGTTACAATTGCATTATTGCCTTTGGAATATAGGGAGTTGGGCTTATTATAAATTATGGCAAATCAAATAGGTATCTTCCTAAAGCATGATTTTCTCTTCTTAAACAATCCATCAAATCTGGTTTGGATGTTAATACTTCTTGATGCAACCAAAAACAAGCCAAGCCACATTGAGGTGACATCTAACTTTGGTAAGTGGTTACAAGAGATAAGTTGGGAAACCTCTCAAAATTGTTGTGCTAAGTGCCATATTTTTGTCCATTGTGTGAAACAAAATAGTACACAGAATCATGTCCCTGTTAGGAAAAGTTGGGGACACAGTAATTCTCCAAACTCACCATCTAAATTGCAACTGGATGAGGTTATTAAAGGACATGATAATCATGAGTTTATTTAGGGGAACCAGGAAAAAATAAATAATATACATGAGGTTGTTCAGGATAACCAAAAACAAATAGTTCCTAGGTTCACATAGCAAGGAGTAAAAGGAGAAGGCAACATCAAAACAGAAAGAAATTCTCATTGACCATGGATCTCTCATTTCTCCATGACTGGGTGTGGAAAATAAATTTCTCCCATGTTTTGAATTTATTCTCCCCATGTTTTTAGATTAATGAACATTAGTTGGATGAAACTTAGTCAAAAAACTAATGTTTCATGAAGCAAATAGAAAGTCAGGAAAAAAGTTTGGTATTACTAAAGGAATTTTCTATTGATGCATAATAGAATTCCTTGATTTCTATATCAAGAACTGATAAGATTGAAGAGGCAGAGTTAGAAATATTAGTAGAAAAGACCCTGGTATCTGTGGGGTCAAAAATAGTTGAAGAGATAATAGATAAAGTGTTGGAGGAAGGACACCCCTGGGAAGGGGTTACTAGTAAAGGAAAAGCTGAAATAAAATGCCTTAAATTGCCTATACAGGTAACCTTGATCATCTTACCATATAATCTTCAAATTCATAATGGAGTCGTAGTTGATGCAGAGTTGGAAAGGGTGAAGGATGGATTTGTTGAAGATACAAAGGGCTATTCAGAGTTCAATTATTCATAGCATTTATCTATAACACAAAACCCTTACCAATTAGCTCCAAATAATTCCCTGGGTAAGAGAGGTCACAAATCTAAGTTTGTAAAACTATAGAAGGAAATAGAGGCAAGGCGACAATCAACTTTATATGATACCATTATCAACTCATCAAACAAGCGTTTGAGGAGAGCCTATTGCTCTCCTTGAGAACAATGAAGATTTTATCTGTGTAGACATGCAAAAATAACAACCATGCATCATACAAATTAACATTCATTTCTTCTATTAATCAATTAAAGCAATTTATTGATTAATTTCCTAAGGTTCATTAAATAAATCAAATTATTTAATCCTTATGTTCTTCTCATTTGATTTAATAAATCAAACTGATTTAATCAAATATCAAATCCCTAAAACTCCCTAAGTTAATTAATCTAAATTAATTAACTTCTAATCATGATTATCATTCTCTAGCTTTTGACTCAACTAGAGTCAAATCCAAACTCCTAACTAACCCACCCACTTGCACCAATAAATCAATTTATTTGATTTATTAAAAAGACTTATTTTCCTCAATAACTCTCATCTTTGACTTTTTTGGACAAAGATTATTCCCCCCAAAACCCTCAACAACATGCATTTATTGACATTTTTCAAATTTGAATGGGCACATTGGCCAAAACTTGCACAAGCTTTGGCCAATCCCATTATGACAAGTGTCTCTATCCTATTGGATGGGATTTAGTCCCACATTGCCTAATCTTGGCCTCTATTCTCTCAGCTTCTCCTATAAATGCAAGGCATTTTCTCTCATTTCTACAACAGCCACATTTGAAAGCATTTACACTATAGGCAACTTGAGTTCAAGCATCTCATTGTCTATCTCACTAAGCTTATCAAGGATTGGGAAAGGGAAACTTCCTACACAACTAAGTTGCACCAATCCACTATGGAATAGATATATTTCATGTTTCATATGCTGTTGAGTCATTTGTTTGCATTGTGAATCATGGATTATTATCTCATAAGGATATGCATTTCTGTTATGTTGTTTTGTCAAGGTTACTAACATTTGTAGATTTTCATGTCCTACAAATGGCGCTAGAGGGAGGGCCTGCTTGGATTTCAGCTTTAACATCTAGATTTAAATTAAGTTTTCTTTGAGAACTAATATGACAGTCTGAACATTATGTTTCATTTGCTAGAATGTTTCTAAAATCCTAACATGTTTCATTTATGTTCATGCATTTTGGATACATTTTATGTATCTAAATGATAGTTCTTGCAAGTATTTGCTAACAAGAGGATTAAACACGTATATAGGAATAAATAAATAAAAATTTACTAGGAAGTTTCTAAATGCGTACAAGAGGATAGACCATCTGTAGGGATTCCAAGCCTCTACTCTCACTACTGCTCCTCTTTGCTATGAATATCTATGTTCTCTCACTTTAAAATGAGGCACATATCTTTAACTTGTTATGAATATCTTTAACTTGCAATATGTTTTGGCCAATTTCTTTTCGAATTGCTTCAACTATTTTGGAATCAACAGGGCTTCCTGTTACATCTGCCACATAGAATATATTTACTGCCTTTGCTCCCCTGGTGTTGACTTTTTTTCTTGTAACTGATAATCCATTCTCATGAAATATGTGAGTCACATCTGAGAGGACGCCTACTCGATCACTACTGCATAGTTCAAATCGCAATCCCTCTGAGACTCTTCTTTCTATAGCTGCATCTATAATGATCATTTTTTTTCTCTAAGGTATTATGTGAAACAGTCCATGTGATTTGTCTATGCTGCCGCGCATTGCATACACACCTGCCAGGCAGCAAGAATGTTGGTCGAAGATTGATAAATGCAGTTCTATACTTGTTGGTTTCATTTCTAGAATGCATCTATGACCTCTCTCGTCGAAGACTACCTATGCTTTGCGCCTTTGTTTGAGGCACTCTGTCAAATAAGTTTGAGAACTTTTCGTTTTCTTCCATTCTCTTCACTGCCTCCACACCCATAGTGAAGAAGCTCTTCTTTCCTTTATGCTTTGAGGAACGTCCATAACTGGCTGAAAGGTCATATTCTACCATCGATAGCAAGGAAGCCAGTCAAAAGTTGAGGAGCTCACTAGTTTCATGCCTACAAGTTTTATTAGCTTGAAAGTTTCTAAAGCATTTTCAATTTCAATTGTTATTTAGTATTATTTAATATTCTGATGTTGTCTATTTGGTGCAGGTTAAGTTATTTTGATACTACGCCTTTACTACACCTTTGTAGACTTTGTTTGAATTGCTAAACACTGCCATGATTGCATCTTCTGCAGATTTTTTCTAAATGTTAGGATGTACTTTCCAGTGTGGTAGAAGATAACCAAATAGAATGAATGGTATCGCAAAATATAATCCAAATATGTTCTGTACACTTCAAAATATGTGGTCACGCCAGATCTTATGTAGATCCTACAGTCTGTACATTCTGACAAAGGCTATGGAATTCAGCCATTCACCTGCCAATCGAATTAACTTGAAAGTTTTAAACGCCACTTGTTCAGCTATCCTTCTGAATGCCATTTAGTGGTATTTATTAGCTAATCTCTCACCTTCCAATTGCATTGGTCTTTCATGTACCAATCACATCAGCTTTAATCATGACATTCATCGTGGATCAAGAAACATCACCTCCAGTCAAGCCTAGATTCATATCTAGTTGTTATAGATTGAGTTGCGATTAGATGGTAGGGCCTTGGTCAAGACCTAGGAGCATTCGTGGCAAGGAATGAGCATAAGTAGCTAATAGATCAAAGATAGAAATAACACACTTGCATTTTATGGTTGACCAGCATCACCTTCGAGTGACAAATCCAAATCCAGCAAAGTCAAGTGCGTGCCTTTATGATTGTCAGTATGGGTGACTATTCTAAGGAAATTCATCATTGCAGAGCATATCTGATAAGTCCCCATAGTTAATGTGATTTGCTAAATCTTGGATGAGCTAATGTTTCTTTGAGTTATTCTATCAAACAACCAACGTATGCTTCCATTGGGACACAGGCAGAGACTGTTGGTCAAAGAGAAAAATAAATAAATTATGGAGGGCAGTATTTCGCGCAGTTGAAGCATTTGATTATTCCTTTTTATAATTGTGTTTGGTATGGTGTAGGTATTCCACCCCTACTACTTTCTAAATGCTTTATCTTACTTGGAAGATTGTTATCATATAATTTTCAGTCAGTGGCTTTTATTTTATTTCTTTAAAAAAATCTTGGAAGAGGTAAAAGTTATGTTTTGGTCTTAATCAAAAACTATCAAACAATGCTCTTTGTTATAAATCTAGAAAATGATTTGATATTGGAGTAAAAAAGTTTGAAGTGTGCCACTAGAATTCACTTTCATCAAAGATATCTTTTAACGCACACATTGCAGTTATGGAAATCAGTAAATATCATTGGTTTTGTTGTCTTGATATTGTGTTTTTCTATCCATTACTATTGAATATCATATTGTTCAATCTTATTTTTGTTGTTCCTTTGCACTAAATATTGATGTTTTCTTTGAGTGCAGAATTAGTGAACTATTGGATTGGTGAACGATTACTTCTTAGCATTTGTTCTTTTAAGCAATCTATTCTCTCAAATGTTTCTTGAATACATTGATATTCAACTTGCAGATTTAAATATGTTGATAAATGCTTTGCAGATTTCTTGAAAATAACGAAGGAACAAAGTTGTGATCAAGCGAAAACGAAGACGAATATAGTGGACTTGGAGGTTTTCTTGCAAATAGAAACTTGAAAAGCATTTTTTAATGCTTGTTTGGAGCTCCCATTTACTACCCTTTTCTTCTATTTTTGGCTAACTCACTTTTCAATTTGGGCTTAAAATCAATCAATGACTTGATCTTTTCAAAGTTGGTTAAAATTGAACCTTAGACACTTACTAGATTTCAATTTGGGATTAAAATTGAACAAGGCAACCTTCACACTTGGATTTTGGAGCTTAAAACGAATTCATCACTGC
Organism: Sequoiadendron giganteum; assembly: GCA_007115665.2. Taxonomy (NCBI): domain Eukaryota; kingdom Viridiplantae; phylum Streptophyta; class Pinopsida; order Cupressales; family Cupressaceae; genus Sequoiadendron; species Sequoiadendron giganteum. The sequence goes on along the minus strand of CM021108.1, from coordinate 72,969,557 downwards.
TTTTTGGACTTAAAATGAACAACTGTTTGTCAAGCTTTGTAATCTTTTTCACAAAGTAATATCATCGAAAAGATGTATGCACTTCTCTCGCTCCTCACGGCAACCTTGAGAATCAAAAGTCTTTTTCTGATATTAAGTTGTCAAAAATATTGCCTCCACACTTCGATTTGGGATCTAAAATTGAACAAAACATGCGAGTGTGAGCACGATATATTGCGGAGGTTCTCCCCTTTGTTTTTCAATGAAGGTTGTGTGAATGACGGGATATGTTAGCTCACTATTGTTTATCTTAGAGGGCCTACCTTGTGGGAAAAAGTAATCACCCAAGGGAACGACCCAACCGGGAACACGCTAAAGCCAAGTGACTTCCAACCGGTATATAAGTGTGGATATTGGAACAAAGGCCAATATCACGAGGATTATTCCGACGAGATGGATAGCAATGGACTCTCGCCGACGTTGGATAATCCCCCACGAACGGAATGCCCGAATTAGAACCCTTGTTTAGAAATTGGCCAAAACCTTATCTATCTTGTTGGTGCAAAAGGTCATGTCCTTTGAAGCCGCCCCACATAACATGCGGTCTTGTTGTGGAAATGGAAAGTATGCCATGGGAGATTCATGGGTACTAATGCTTGGCTGACCCGAATAAGTGAGTGCCGTGGAGGGGAGCCAGTGTGGTCAAGCATTTAGCCATTCACACAAGATATGCGCAGCTGGATTTATCCAAGTGGGAACCCAACAAGGTATTGTCTCATCAACCTAGGAGTGTGAAAGTGCTTGGAAAAAACACATTGCTTGATCTTGAAAACATTTGGAAAACAAACATACACAAAAACCTTGAAATTTCAAACACCTTGTGGGGAACAAATACCTATTGACGAACTTGCCCACTCTTGCTTTCCCTAGGAATCACATTCCTAGAGGTTTCTAAGTGTGCAAATTCTACCATTATTTGTTTCCAATAAGGATAAACATAAGGAACTTTTTCCCTATTTTCCTCGATTTCCACACAAAGGACCTTGTGGGATGAGAAATAGAATGGGACACTAGACATATAGTTTGAAAACCTAAGCAAGCAAGTGTCTTGGATAAAAAGAACCGAATCAAAACAAGATAAAAGACAAATTTGATTACACATGTGTTTTCTAACATGATCAAAATCCCAAAACTGAAGTTCAAAAAGCTTAGTGTGAAAGCTAGTGAGGAGCATCTTGGAATCCCAAACTTTTTGAATGGTTTACTTTCCTCCCATAGGAAATACAGTGTGTTCTTCAACACTGAGGTCTTGTAAGCAGAAGTGTTATTCTAGGTCAAGTCTAGGATCAAATTCAATCACTTTCATCCATCTCTTCACCCATTTCAAACATCAATCAAATTTCCCCCTCACCAACAACTCTTGGAAACTTTGTAAACATTTGTTATGCTAAACTTCTAGGTGAAATCAAAACCTCTTTGTTTGACTTAATACAACTAGTCAAACCATCATCCTATACACAAGTTCTCTCTTGGATAAAACAACTTCCTAGGGTTTACAAGTTCATCTTGTTTGGCTTAACACACCTAGCCAAATTATCAAATCATCACCTCATTTGACCTGACACACTTAGTCAAACTACCATCTTGTAGGAGTTCACTCTATGGATAACACAACTTCCAAGAGTTTTACGATTACATTCATCACATTTTGTTTGACTTAACACACCTAGTCAATCCATCAATCCAATCGAATCAATCAATCAAAGTCCTAAAAGTTTTAGCATTTCTTTCAAAGTTTCTTTAAGAGTTCCATTCATCCATATCACTCATCTTTCGTTTATCTCATCCTCGTTATCACTTTGATCCTTCAATTATCCTAGTTCTTCGCTTCTTTGAACCTAAGGTTTAGACCGATCTAAAGGATTAGAGGTTCATCTCTTACATTCTTGAAAATTGATCTTCATTTTATGGTTCAAACTCAATCTCAACACAAGAGGGACATGGAATATAAATTTGATCCATCCATCATGAGTAACCCAAATCAACTAAACTATCCAAGCCTTGCAATACCATTTGATTTTCAAAGCTTGTACAATGCATACATGGGAGCATTATCTCATACAAACATCAATGGTACAACAAATATGAGCATACCCAATCCAAAGTTTGGAACACCTTTCCCAATGATAGATTTAAATCCAAGTCCAAATCTGCAAATCTATCAACCAAACGCTCAATGCATGAGTTTTCCAAACAACATTATCCCACCAAATCCATACATGCCAAGTACAACTTTACCAAACATGACCATTTCAAATCCACACTTGGTAAATTTTGGGGTAGATATGCTTGCAAATCCCCCTAATGTTGTTCAAAATCCTAGCAATATATTGGCAACTCCATATGTTGATTCAAGCCAAGGTAACAACATGCAAAATCAAAGTTACCTAAATCCAAGCAATATGATTCCCAACCACAACAATGTTCAATTTCAATCTATCATGCCAAATCAAAACATCATACCAAATCATCCCATTTTTCCATCGATATCGCAAAAACAGATGGAAACCATCCAAGCAACCCCAACAATCAACAACATTCCCATTCCACCACCACCACCACCGCCAAAATACAACATGACCAATTCATTCTCCATCATATTACAAACCCTCAAGAAGCTTCCCGCAAAAAGGCACTCCAAGCCCAACAAGCTACACAGCTAGTTGCTCAGCAAGCACAAGCGGCTCAAGTAGCCCAACAAGCGCAAGCGCAAGCAGAATTCTGGGCACTATTGCAAGCAATCCAAGAAGAAGTAGCACAACAAAGAGCCCAACAAAAATCTTTGTTGGCACAAAAACAACATGACGAACAACAAGCATTGTTGGCTTTGCAGAAAACGCAGGCCTTACTCCCACAACAAATCCTGCAACTGATTCCCACCATAATAATTCAAAATGATGATCAAGATCCTTTGACTAATGACAATGTTGAAAATGTCTCTACATCACCTAATGAGTTAGAAGACATATCTCAAGAATTTGTTCCAAAGCATGATCAACATCTTTCACCAAGGTCTAGCAATGATCCTCTCCAAAACATATGGCCATCCTTTGACCTCATGAAATTTGAGAATATTCCTATGCCTAATGAAGATATCCAAGAAAGAAATCCATTCTTTGAAATTGACCCATGTCAAGAACTTGATCCAAAGCATGTTGAAAGCAATTCTAAAATCACTCAAGATCGAGAATTTGTATCTCCAAGCTACTACAACGATATAATGGACACTCTCCTATCTATACAAGATGTTGCAAATGATGACCATATCCGCATAGCACATACTCTTCCATCTACCCATGAGATGCTTTCTTTGGATGGACCTATAGATGATCTTCATTCAGAACAAGAGTCTCATACTCTTACTGAGGAACAAGAGTCTCCTACTCTTAAAATTTGTACACATGATCAAGATGTAGAGAAATGCAGAGACATATCAGAAATGGATCATGAAGAAGGCTTGTACATAAGTCATGAATCAGAAACATCCTATGAAGTGAGTCATGAGGAAGACTTTTGTGTAGACAGCAAAGCATCAACACTTCTTGAAGAAGCACTACAATCTGATATGTCACAAGATCAAGTTGAAGATATCAATCAAGCATTCATCCCACTTATGGAAGATCCTATCACTTATAAACTTGGCTCACTCACCTTTGTAAGGGAAAATCATCTTATCAACGAAAGAGCTATGACATTTGAAGATCCGCCACAGAGCAGAGAAGGAGAAACACCTTGTTTCCAAGGTAAATCATATCCTATTGCAAATAAGTTTTTTCAGTAGATGAATTATCAAGGCAGAGGATTAGGCCTACATGAACAAGGTATCTTGGAACCAGTGCAATTTTTTGGAAATCCTAAGCGTCAAGGCCTTGGTTATTCAACAATCAAGGGATCTCAACATATCAGTAATTTTATCACCATACTGGGGGCAACCTCGTCTCGAGCAAACGTCAACATAGGGAGCACACAAAATCCTTATGATGAAACTAATGCCAATACTACAACTTGCCACGTCATGAATCTTCATCCACCCATCACCCCATCCACGAATCGGGACCAACAAAAAAAGAAAAATTTGAATCGAAGCATGAAAAAAGTCATCAAGGAAAAAGAAGTTAAGAAGCATATCGGACAAATCAAATGCAAGTGGATACCAAAGAATACAAATCCCTATCAAACTCCATTAGTCAAAGAAACTATGGGGAAAAATCAAAAAGGGAAAAGTATCCATCAAAGATGTCCACAAAGGAAAAAGCAGGCTTCTCAAGCAACGTACAAAATGTATCAAGAAGTTGGTCCAAATTCCATGCACACTTCCATATCCACCCATTATTGCTCATCTTCCCAAGTTTGGAGAGTCAAAGGTTCCAAAATATCAACCAATCCATATTTTATCCCTAAACACACTCCATCCACACCTCCACACATGATATCCAAGTCTCACATTGACCATGTATTGGCAGTGACCTTTGATCATAAGGATTCAGAAGGCACTTTATAGCAATGTGTGCACAAAGACAAAGTGAACTCTGGTATTGGAAAAGCAAAACAAATTTCTCAAAAGTTGCTTTCAAGTGCACGTATCTTGGCAAAGCAACTTCTTCAAGCAAGCTACCGATGGCATGTTATGACAGAAGCATTAGCTTAAAATCTCTCAGAAAATACAAAAAAAATTAAAAAAAATGTCCTAAAAAAATGGTCACCTTGATGAAAACCTAGCAAACAGGCATCTTGGTGACAACAAAAAAATCAAAAAAAGGATTGAAAATAGTAAAGAACAAAATCATCGTCCAATGAAAACCATTTTGGTGGCGCTTTGGACACGTACCATGATGAAAACCTGGAAAACAAGCGTCATGTGTAGAATCGAGCATCTACATGCACCAATTCAGGAGAAAGCATCTTATCACATCCATAATGAAGCCAACATTCCATCCATATCATCCATTCATCCATGAACTGTTTATCCAATCCATTTTCCATCTGCATCCATACTCCAAGTTATCTTGATCTTGGAAAATTTTGGTGCACACTTTACACTTGCTTGTGGTAAACATCTTGGCATGGGTCATTTTCATTGATCCTATTCTACCCAACGCTATCTGAGCCTTGAAGCATTATTCGAGTGAGCATTCCTCTAATTGAACACCTTATCTTGTCACAAGATAATCCTTGGCATCCTTTGCATGCTTACCATACCCATCCATCTATCCAAGAATCCACCCATGGCATTCCATACATTACAAGACACTAGGGGTAAGTGTTTGCATCTTGCTTCGTGAATAAATCTTGATCTATATCCTCCAACTTATGTGGTGATCTGAACATTGGAAAACGTGAAATCAAATTCGTTAAAGCATTTGCGAGCCAAAATCCCAAATCACTAGCCCATGGCATATTTTGACAGCAAGATGATGTTCCTTATCTAGTTTTATATTTTATCGAACATCAATCCAAATAATCAATATCAGTTGCATCTAATGTGTACTTCAGTGTCACATCAAAATCATCAAAGCTATTTTGTTCCAAATCAAGCTTCATCAATCTTGATCAATCGAACCCAGTCAATCATCACCTTGTTTGACTTAACACACTTAGTCAAATTATCATCTTGTGCACGAGTTTACTCTAGGATAACACAACTTCCTTGGGTTTACAAGTTCATTATCATCACTATGTTTGGTTTAACACACTTAGGAAAATTATCAAATCCATAATCACCTTGTTTGTCTTTACACACCTAGCCAAATTATCCTTTTTGTATGAGTTTACTCTGGGATAACACAACTTCTTGGAACTTACGAGTGCATTATCACTTTTGTTTGACTTAACACACTTAGTCAAACTATCAATTCATCAATCCGATTGATCAACATTAACCTTGGTTTTCAACAAAATCCTGAAACAAAGCACTGATATCGTCATCACGTATCCATATGCAAATCGTCAAAATCATCAAAAGCTCAAAAACATTTGAAAAAATCAAAAAACCAAAAACATTCAAAAAAATCATGTGAAAAATCAAAAACATCCAAATCATTCAAAAAATCCAAAAACATGTCAAATATCATAAAATATTCAAAAATTTCATCATCAAGTCTTGTCAGTCTTTCACCTTGTCGAACTACGTCATCTTTGAGCTTGAGCGTAGGGAAGGTTGATCTTTGATCATCCCCCAAGACAGTTAGGTCAGTCCTTTAGGCGTCCGTCGCATTGGCAATCCGTTTTCCCATCTAGTCTACATCTTAAGTCAGTCCTTTAGGCAATAAAATGGCAATCCATTTGTCCATATTATCATCAAGTCAGTCCACCACCAGTCAAACTACGTGGTCTCTGCGTGTATAACGTAGGCAAGGCTAATCTATGGATCAGCCCCCGAGACCCCTAGGATAGGTCTTTAAGTTAGTCTGTTCATTGTAAAATCTTGAAAATACCAAAAACATTTGTAAAACATCTCAAAAATTCCAAAAACAACCTCAAAACATTTGAAAAAACCAAAATGGTGCATCCATTTCATCTTGCTTTCACCCATGATTGTCATCACTCATAATAAATCATTGTCACTTTCACCCTTTGGTGAGTTAGTCATAAGCAAGTTTAGCAGGTTCTAAAGTGAATGCCTAATCATTAGAATCTCAAGTCTAGATCAGTAAGCAAGCAAGTTGGTCAAGTCAGAGTATCAATAGCTTATCACACAATCAGTCTCACCAAAACCCCGATCACTACATGTCCTAGGATGAAGCTTTCCTGTGATGGACATAAGCATCAGGTACCCCACAGTAGTTAGTCTTGGCTAGCGATATGAAGAACATTAGCTTGTTTGTTTACTTTATTTTGGTCTTTTTGACTTATCTTATTTTGCGCTCATTCCAAGGACCTCTCGATGATGCCTAAACAAAACAGGTTTAGAGAGAAAGGAATGGGGCAACTATCCTTATCTTTTTATCTTTTGTGCTTGTTGGATATTCTTGTAAAATAACTTTGTCATGCATACTTTGTTTTGTTTGTAGGAAGGATGTTTTAGGTATTTTGTTGACCACATAAGAAGGCTTGCCTTTTTATGTTTTGGTCTGAGATGTTTATGATATCTGAACTGCATTCTGAATAAGGTTATGTTTGTCAAGTGTGAACAAGAGTACTCCTATCTGTTTGACGAGTCCAAGTCCATCACACTAGGCGCCACACCATCCTGGTTCTTAATACCTTGATGCATCGCACCTACGTGTGTTATCAAACATAAAGAAAGGTATGCTCTTTTCCCATCCTTGGATAAGCAACACATCATCATCATTCATCATCATATCCAATAAAGTCTCGATGACTAGAGGATTTGTTGGACTTCTTCATCTTCTTAGATTTAAGGGTTGATCCCTCTCATTCTTCTATCCTTCTTTCACGCTAACAATGCATCCATCCTGCATCCATGCTGCATTCATCCTCTCATCTTGCATAATCACGTCATATCATTATAGGACAACATCATCCATCTCATCCATCTCACATGCATTGCATAATCATTTAAGTTGTTTAAATAATATAAATTTGTTATTCTAAGCATCTTTCGAACATCTCATTTACATCATCATTATCATATAGTCTAACCATCCATACATCCATTTTGAACCTCTTTGTCGTGAGATCCACCTCAAATTGTATCTTTTCGCTCGATCTCTCGAGGGGGCAATGTACTAATGTACTTATTTTCGTTGGGGCATCCGAAAAATCTGAATTTTTTTTAATTTTGATGTCAGCAGAATCATTCTTTGAACCAATGCAATGAGTACATTGCTTCAAAGAGGGGCAAAATGTAGACATGCAAAAATAACAATCATGCATCATACAAATTAACATTCATTTCTTCTATTAATCAATTAAAATATTTATTGATTAATTTCCTAAGGTTCATTAAATAAATCAAATTATTTAATCCTTATGTTCTTCTCATTTGATTTAATAAATCAAACTGATTTAATCAAATGTCAAATCCCTAAAACTCCCTAAGTTAATTAATCTAAATTAATTAACTTCTAATCATAATTATCATTCTCTAGCTTTTGACTCAACTAGAGTCAAATCCAAACTCCTAACTAACCCACCCACTTGCACCAATAAATCAATTTATTTGATTTATTAAAAAGACTTATTTTCCCTCAATAACTCTCATCTTTGACTTTTTTGGACAAAGATTATTCCCCCCAAAACCCTCAACAACATGCATTTATTGACATTTTTCAAATTTGAATGGGCACATTGACCAAAACTTGCACAAGCTTTGGCCAATCCCATTATGACAAGTGTCTCTATCCTATTGGATGGGATTTAGTCCCACATTGCCTAATCTTGGCCTCTATTCTCTCAGCTTCTCCTATAAATGCAAGGCATTTTCTCTCATTTCTACAACAGCCACATTTGAAAGCATCTACACTATAGGCAACTTGAGTTCAAGCATCTCATTGTCTATCTCACTAAGCTTATCAAGGATTGGGAAAGGGCTCTTTCACATACTCAAAGAGCACCAATCCACCATAGAATAGATTGTATTTCATTTCTTTTTTGCATGCTTGAGTTGGTTTTTTATCAATTGTTTGAAGGAATGTTATATGTTATTCTATGAGGATGGTTAAATCTATACAATCCATGTGTAATATTTTGACATCCTACAATCTGGAAATGTCAGGGGTATTAATCCCCATGACAAGTGTGCTAACATCAAACATCAAATTGATGGATGTGGAGCTGATATAGTGATTCTTCAAGAAACAAAATTTTTAGAAGATACGTAAAAATCTACAATACAAAAATGGAAATTGTGGAATTCGGCACATTCACCTGCTCAAGGGGCTTATGGGGGTGTGATAGCCCTTTGGAATCCAAAGTTAATTTTTGTGGTATCATATAGATGTGAGAATAACTAGAAATTGTTGGGGTTAGTCAAATTTGATCTCAAATTTTGGTTGTTCAACATTTATGACCCTTCGTCCACTTTGGATAAGAAGAATCTCTAGGAACACCTCACTCAAAAATATCACAAATGGACAATGAGAAAATCATCTTAGCTGGAAATTTTAATGCTATTACGTCATTATAAGAAACGATTGGGGGCATTTTTCCTCCACCTAAAGTAATAGAAAATTTTAATACATTCATCAATACTAATGCACTAAGAGATATCATTCTAGTTAAGGGAAATTTTACATGGACCAATAGAAGAAAAGGCTTCCTTCAAATAGTGGTCAGATTAGATAGATATCTTGTTTCTTCAAACTGGTTCAATTTGCACCATCATTTTTTGTCTAAGATCTTACCTTTTCCAAACTTCGATCACTATGCAATTTCTCTTAGTGTATCAAATGTATCTACTAGAACTTTCAATTTTGAAAGTATGTGGCTAAGACACCCCGATTTTGTGGATTTGATTCGTCAATGGTGGATTTCAGCCCCTTATGAACAAGGAACAATGATGTTTCAGTTATGTAAAAAGTTATTGCATATCAAACAACAAATTATGAAATGGAATAAGGAAGTTTTTAAAAATATCTTCCACCAGAAAGAGGTAGTTCGCAAAGAATTGGAAACCGTGCATGAAGAGATTATTCAGCAAGGCTTGGATGAGAACTTATATGAAAAACAAAATAGGTTGCAAGAGGAATGGGAGGAACGGTGTGCAAGATAGAAAGCTTACTGGAGGCAAAAATCAAGGGAATTATGGTTGAGGGAGGGAGACCGAAATACCAAGCTCTTTCGTGCTTCCACTCAGATTAAAAGGGTTATTAAGGTTGTCCAATCTATATAGGAGATCCCAATAGGTAACTAGCTCACTAAGGAAGAAGATATACGAAAAGAATGTGTCAGATTTTTTTTAGATCTATTAGTTGCTCCATAGGATAGAAATGTTCAAAATGATAGGGATGAGGAGGAATTACTGGATTCAATTCCACCATTGGTTTCTACAAAGGAAAATGAAGAAATTTTGATACCATTCACATTAGAGGAGCTTAAAACAGTCATCTTCTCTTTGCCTCTAGACAAAGCCCTTGGTCCAAATAGTTTTACAACTCTATTTTTTCAAAAATGTTGGGACATTTTGTGTTTTGACCTTCTATGGGCAATTGAAGAATCAAGAAGAACAGGGACTCTACTTAAACAATTCAATGTAACTAACATATTCATCATTCCCAAAGTTAAAGAACCAAAATATTTTGTGGAATATAGACCAATATCCCTTTGCAACACAATCTACAAGATCTTCTCCAAGGAAAACTATTTAAGGTTGCAACCAATTATTCCAAGGATTATTTCTCAAGAGCAGGGGGATTTCTCCCAGGAAGAGAAACATATGAAGGGGCCATTGTAGCTCATGAGAATTTGCATTCAATCTCAATAAATAAAATTCCTTCCATCATCATTAAATTAGATATGATGAAGGCCTATGACAAGGTCAATTAGAAATTTCTGAGAAATATATTGCTAAAATTTGGGTTTTGTGTGAGATGGTGTAGATGGATAATTGGATAACTCTCAAGGGCTAAATTTTCAATCATCCTAAATGGATCTACCATAGGTCTTTTCAGTGCATCACAAGGTGTGTGGCAAGGGGATCCACTCTCTCCTTTTTTGTTTATAATCATGGTTGAGGCGCTGAGAAAATTCATCATCAAAAAATACTCTCAAGGACTATGGAAAGGGATCCTAATTGAAAACATAGAGCTAGTAGTTACACATTCACTTTTTGCGGATGATACATATTTATTTGGGAAAGCAACACTGGAAAAAGAAAAACAGATCAAAGAGGTTTTAAATAAATATTCATTAGCGTCAAGCCAAAAATTAAATGCTGCAAAATCTAAAATCTATATCCTCAACACAAGTGATGTCATTGAGAAGAAGATAGTTGAAATTCTTGGATTCCAAAAAGCAACTTTACCATGTTCATATCTAGGGATCCCTTTTTTTCAGGCCCAAACAAGGCAGCATATTGGGTGAAAGTAATTGAAAGAATTAAGTCAAAGATCTTGGTATGGAAGGCCAAATGGTTATCTCTTGTTGGGAGAATTTTATTAGTTAAGGAAATATTATCTTCAATACCTAATTATTTCCTTGCAGTTCTAAAGGCTCCAAAGTCTGCCATTGTAAAAATTGAGAAGGTGATTCAAATTTTTATTTGGAAAGGAAATATTGATGAGCTGAAGAAGGTGCCTTTGATATCTCTTGAGGCTATGTCATGAGATAAATCTCAAGGTGGAGCGGGCATCCTGAATCTTCAAAAAAGGAATAGTGCATTTGTTGCAAAACTAGCTTGTAAATTGTATGTTGGCCCAGAGGCCAAATGGTGCAGAATGTTGCAAGGAAAATAATTCGATAGCTTGGACCCTTCAAGAATTTTTACTATTGCTAATCCTCCAAAAGGTTCAACTATATGGAATTTTTTGATCTCATGCAAGAATCTAATTACTACTTACATTTTATGGGAGGTAGATAATGGTCAAAGAGTCAAATTTTGGATGGATTCTTGGAACAAGTACCCTCCATTGTAAAATAATCCTGATCTACTCCAGGTAATGGAAATTCTAAAGGAAGTTTGGGGGAATCTTTGTTGGAGTATGTTCATTTGATTGAGCCCATTTCAGGTAAAATAATCTGGAAAAGAATATCAAATCTCTCTTTGACCACTTAGCAGTGTAGCATGTTACAACAAATGTTGAATGATACAATGGTCTATCTCTCTTCAAAGCCAGATAAATTGTTTTGGGAACCTTCAAGGGGTGGTAGATACACGGTCAAACAAGGTTGTAAGGTCTTAAGTCAAAGCTCAAGTCACCTTCTTACCCAAAGGGCCTATTCTTTTTGTTGGGATAGTAAAGTCTTACCCAAGGTAGGGAACTTTGCATGGTTGGCATTGAGAAAGTGAATATTAACTAGTGATCGATTAGCTAAACTAAGAATTGTAGACCCATTTAGGTGCTCATTGTGCAATGAGGGGATTGAGGAGGTAGATCAGTTATTTGTGAGATGTAAGTTTGCACAACAAAGCTAGGATTTTTTTCTTAATAAGCTTAATTACTGCACCCCTTTGCCAAACACTCTATGGGACTTATTTCAAAGCTGGCCAGTTCTCTTTAAATCTTCTTTCTTTGCCTATATTTGGAGAGTGGCCCCAACTTTAGTTGTATGGAACCTTTGGTGGGAAAGAAATTTGCACATCTTCAAGAAATTAACCTCTTCAATTGATGTTGTAAATGTAAAAATTGAGAAAGCGGATTCTGAGGTAGTAAATGCAAGTGTTCAAGAGCACAAAGACATTAACACATCCTTCACTAACTGGGACAATTGTATCCTTTAGAATTGGAAGTATTTAAAACTCCCTTTCCCAGGAAGTCTTTTGCAGCCAAAGGTGGAGAAAATTGATAGGAAATAGATCAAATGGAAGGCACCTCAAGAAGGCTTTGTAAAGTTGAACTTTCATGGAGCCTCAAGAGGCAATCCAGGGGAGTCGGGTGTAGGTGTTTTCTAACGAGATTCAAGGGGGAAGATAATAGTACTTAGTTCAAATCATCTAACAAAAGGTTCAAATAACCTTGCAGAAGCAAATGCATTCTTAATAGGCTTGGAACTTGCAAGGAAGATGGGCATTTCAAATTTGCATATTGAGGGAGATTCATTAGTGATTGTTAATGCTTGTAAAATTAAAAATATTCAAAATTGGCATTGAGAATATGTGCTTGAAAGAGCTTGGTGCTTGATGGAAAGTCTTCAAAGTGACCAAATCACATACATATCAAGAAGGTAATAAACTAGAAGACTACTTAGCAAATATGAGGTGCAATAAACAAGAAATTTACTTAGCTCAAGACAACAATTATTTTACAAATTATCCACAATTAGAGGAAATCATTCAATAGGATGCATTAAAACTTCAAAAGACCAAGGAAAAAAATGAAATATTTTGAAAGCCTAGGATGATACATCTAATGTCAGGAAATAAGGGAGTATGCATAATTTTTCCAAATTTAAAAATAAGTCATTCCTCTTTACACAATTTGAATATTATATCCAAGCATTTTTAGATTGACAAGACCTTCTTGTTAAGGAATGAATTAAAATATTAAATCCATGTGACATGGAAATATCATGATAAGTTCAAGGTTGACAACAATGATACTTGGTGGCATCATCCACATGTGTTTCATGCAGTCTTTACATGATTAATAAGTACCATTCCCTTTGATATAAAGTGGAAACCATAATGCCTGGATTTCGTAATGGCACACATAATAAGGAAAGATTATGTGCTTACCTTGAAGGGACGTCAAGCTTGGTTTTCTATCCGGATTTCATAACTAAAGGACATAGCTAAAATTATATCAATCTTAGCAAAGCACCATATTCCAATCTAGCCAAATTTGGCTTCTCTAAGGCATGAATCTCTCTGAGGCATATCCTTCTAATGATTACAACATTCTAGTGCTTATTGGTGTGAATGCAAAGGAACGTACTAAGCCAACTTGTTAATCACTATTATGTATGCATAAGTAGAGAGGTATGTTGTTGATCATATTTCATAAGAAATTTTAAGTGTGTCAACATTGAAGGCTACCTTTACTGAGAATCTTGCCATAAAAAGGGAATTATGGGATGATTTTAAACATTATTTCAGCTCTAAGAATAATCAGTAAAGTATGAATTAAGAGCAAGTGCAGTGTAGGTTATTGGTCTAGTTTTAAGCTTGTAGGTTTCTATGGAGCTCAAGGAGTTTTGAGTTAGGAACTAGAGGGTGTCGGTTGCGGTGAAACCATGGGAAGAGTTGTTTTCATCATGCATTTACAAGGAGGAGCTACAACATGTGTTCAAGATCAATTGTAAGTTCATTTTGAACTGCATCAAAATCATTATTGGCAAAGATGTCCTGCATACAAAATCATAATGGCTCATATTTCTCGCCAACCTTTTATCTATTTTTCAATCAAATATGTTGGACCTAGTGTAGAATTTTAATGCTCTACGAAGTATTTCCAGTAAGTTTTTAGTTTGTGTCTACCTATAAAATGATGCCCTACTTCAAAATGTTCAACAATATGACTTTACAAAAAGTGATGAGTTGGTTGGTGGGTTATTTCCTAGGCATCTCATTCACCATAAGAAATGGTATGCATAAATTTTTCAGGGTATGCTCTTGTCGAATCTACATGACTCTTCTTCATTTCTTTATAAAGCCCTCAACAAGCATCATTTTGATTTCACCATGGAGGATATAGATCAATTTAAGAGGAAATACCATGCAATTTATTTTCTAAAGGGTCATAATTATGTGCACGATTTGCAAGTGTTCGCCAATCCACAAGCTAACAGGGGTATGTAGCGTTATCATCAAGTTCCTGATATAAATATCATAATTCCTTTGAAGGAGGAAGCAACAAAATAAAATAAAATGAAAAATGAAAGCTCAGTAAATGGTCCTCATAGAGGTGGTTTTAAGTCAATGTCTTTTTAATAAGCTTTGTATGGGGAGAAGATAGATTCAGTATTAGTATTAGTTTTTTTGTATGGGCATAATCTAAATCTAGTGTTGATATTTTGAATTTGGGTTTATAAGTACTGCCATTGTCAAAGGAGTTTGTTAAAAGAGTAAAGGGGTTTGTAATCTGGAAAATTATAGGTAATGATAGACATACAGGGGAATGTCGAATCCCTGTTTATTGGGATGATTTTGTAAGAATGTTTTGTACCTAATTGAGCTACAAGCAAAGGTTTTCTTTCTTGTTCTTTCTCTTTGGTATGCTCATTTGAACCAGATTTTGTATTATTTTATTTATATTTATAATATATTACAGTGGCTTGCCACTTTTTCCAAAAAATAGTTGATGCAAAAGTTGTGATAAATACTCCACCAAAAGCAAATACACAACAACAAAACACACAACCACCAATTCAAATATTCACGATGTAAATATACACCCTTGGGGGAGCCTATTGAAATGGTGTTACAAAAGTTGATTCATTCAAATCTCATCATACTGTTGGATTTCAAAAAATATCAAGATTCTCAAGTCAAATCTTCATGGTACAAAGATGAAGATCATTATGAATTTCACCAAACTAAGGGACATAAGACATCAAATTGCATGAAACTAAAGAATGTGATTCAAGACCCTATTGATAAAAAGGACGTGAGTATTGACTAACAACCTGGGAATAAATATCTTGGGATATACAAGACCCCAATGCCTGATCATAATAAGGGAAATGATAACAAAAATGGAAAAGGTTATCATCAAGTTAGTCACATCTACAATAATGTCGTACAGGGGCATGTGATCATCATATATCTATCATCGTGATAAAAGAACCTAATATTGAGTGTGAAGTCACCGCACGAAGAGGGAAAGTAACTATCCAAGGATCCCCTTCATAGCTTAGAGCCTCGTCAAAGTCGAATCCATAGATTACAATATATTGGATCAATTAAAGAAAATCACCACTCAAATTTCCATCTTGTAACTCTTAAAAATCTCTTCCACACATAAGGATATCCTAGAGAAGGCCCTTTCATCATCATCTATACCCAATAATATTGATACTGAGCAATTCCAAGCTATGGTTGTACACATAGCATCCACCCATCAACTCACATTTTTTGAGAATGACCTCCCACTACAACCATATCATAATTGTGTTTTACACCTTGAGGTCTACATACACAAGAATAAATTCAAAAGAGTCTTGGTAGATGAAGGTGTTGGCCTAAATACTTGTACCCTTCAACTCATAAAGAACTTGGGTAACTCTGAAGATGTAATTGAGAAAGAAAAAGGGGTCACCATCAGAGCTTATGATGACAATGAGTAGAATTTAGAGGGAACTATCAAGATACATATCCAAGTAGGACCAACTATTGTAGAAACAACTTTCCAAGTCCTTGATCTTGATTTACCCTACAACATCCTTCTTGTTCGACCATGGATCCATGCCATGCAAGTTGTAGCATCAACATATCACTAGTGTATCAAATTTCCATATGAGAATAGAAAGATAACAATTCATGGTGATCCAAAGCCTTTTTTCTATTGTAAAAACTTGGAGAAGTATTACAAGATGCCAAAAATTACTAAGAATGATGCAGTTCCAATACCTTCCTCCTTTGTTGACCCATCTACCTTAGCATCCACATATGAATCTAAGGTTTCAACATTGAAGAATATCCCAGAGATCAAAGAAATTATTAAGGACAATGGTTGTCGAGATTACAATCTAAAAGACTCTTTTGTTATGGGATAAATTCCTCTTTCTCCTAGATCCTATGGAAAACCTGAGCATATTGACAAAGTGACTGTTGGTGTTTAAAAAAAAACAACCCAGCTAGACTTGGAAATTCTCTAAGAGGTAGCCAACCTCTATATTGAAGAATAACAAAGACTAGTGGCCAGCTAACAAGATTCAGTCAAAGACTGACATCTCCTACACTTTTGGCTCTACAGGACCAAGGTGGGTAAACCTAAACAATGCTCAAAACTTAACTCATTCATACACAGACATTTTTTTATAAAACAGATAATTCCCAATGCAAATACACTAAGGGAAGCATTGACCACCTTGAACTTGGCTAAATTCTCAGCAACTCAACCCTCTCTTAGCCATTGGAAAGCAGGACACACAATAACACAGTAAGATTAAAAATGATTTTGAAATTAATATTGTTTCTGAGATGCACAAACTGAAACATAGATCAGTGTCTCTTCTGGGTCATGGAGTCAAACACAGAAAATGAATTCTCCAGCAAACAATCTTCAACCAGTGGATTTAATTTGCTAATGCTTTGCATTAACTATTAGTGCCTTGCACCAACAATACTTCTCTTGATATCAATCAGATTCTTCTTATTAAATCCCTTTTGCACACCTGAAATCACAATCACCTACTCAAAGTATTCTAACCATTTCTTTGAAATAGAACAGTGAACAAACAAAACAATCTCATAAAACTTGAGATGATAAATTCAAAGACACTTTGTATTATTGAATTGACATGACTGAAAGTGTACAAATATGGAGACAATCTTATGACATTCATGAATGTGAAAGCACTTCATGATGTTAATTGCATAAACTGGTTGTATTCACACTTAAATTCATGAAATTGCAGCTTACAGACTCAAATAATGACTCAGTAAATACAAATTTCTATCTACACAGTCCAATACAAAACTTAGAACCTTCTCAGAACTAATCTCTGAACCCTAGAAAAAAGAGAGAATAATAGAAGATATAGAAGAATGGAGGAAATAAAAGAAGCCCTAAATTCGAATCTGTTGCAAACACATGGCAGCTCCATTCCCGTTGATCAACTGAAAATAATATATTCTCTTCCTTGCAGCAACAAACGTTCTCTCAAATAGCATCTGCTCATGATTGCCCAGCAACAGAAAATCTGCCCATGTGGAGATTCTCATTATTTCATCCAGCTGCTAGAAAACTCCTTCCCGTGCAAAACTGCTTCTATTTTCTACTCTTTATTTGCTGCAGCAATACTTTTAGCACATAATGAACTTTTGCCTCCAAAGTGAATAAATTCACTTTATAAGTTCTCCACTTCTAAAATTTACTCACGGGGGCAATTATAACTCCAATGTTTTATTAATCAAAATAAAAACCACATTGGGTATTTTAAATATTTCACCATTTACCTTCCTAGGCAAATTATTTTACCCCCTTTCAGTAAAATAATATTCACCATTTATACAGTGAATAAATTTATTCACCTCCCACTATTTAAAATGATCTATTGCATCATTTTATAATATTTCCCCGTGAATACCACATTCACCCGATTGCACTAATGGGTAAATAATTAAAAAATTTCCCATGCCTTTGAAATTTCTCCCGGGACCCACCTCCGTTTTAACCGCACACAATGCAACCATTTGAAATTTTAATAAAATTTCCTCTCGTGCTCGCGCACCTCGCGAGCTTTTGGCCTTCCTCAGCATTATTCTTGTGAGGTCCGTGAGAAAGCTCTAATTCCCCTGCCGTGCTTGGTTTCTCGCACCCCTCACTGTCCTATCTTGCCGACCTCGCAGCCTACCTCATGTGGTCTCCATTCCTCCTGCGAGGCTTGGGAGCAAGGGTGAGGAGACGTGGGTTCTTTCCCAACCAGCTCGGGGGTGTCTTCACTCCATCGAGTTCCCCAATCAGCTAGCATGGGCTCTGCCTCTCTGCACGGGTATATACTCCACGCGTCCTCTGT
Organism: Sequoiadendron giganteum; assembly: GCA_007115665.2. NCBI lineage: Eukaryota > Viridiplantae > Streptophyta > Pinopsida > Cupressales > Cupressaceae > Sequoiadendron > Sequoiadendron giganteum. The sequence goes on along the minus strand of CM021108.1, from coordinate 72,951,281 downwards.
GTCTTCCTTTTGCTTGGCTGCTAGCCGAGATCCTCACTGCAGGTCGCGCCTTCCATCCTCATGGGCGCGGGCTTCATTCCACCTCTAGCGTGGGGGTGTTTACCACTTACTAATCGTGCCTCCTTGTGGGATTCCTGTTGTTCACGCCCCTCGCTAGCTCTCGAGCCTCCTCTGTTTGCATGGCATCACGGACCTTTTCCTTTGTCTTTTGCTACGGGCCCTCTCACTTGGCAACGGTTTGAGCTTCCCCTTCAACCACATCAGCCAGCTCCCACCTATTGGTCACATCCACCATTCACAGGTTGTTTGCTTCACCCCTATTCCATGGTGCCATCCTTTATACACGTGGGCCTCCATGTTTCTCCCTCTCCTGCAACGTGGGTCTCCCATAAACCTATTGCAGCCCCTGTTTAATTCCTTCACACCTAGCAACCATTTGTGAGATAATGTGATTTGTCCATTGGGTTTCCTCCTTGTATGTTGTGAGCTTCCAGATCGTCTTGGACAGAGACACTCTTAGTTTAATGTATTGACTAACAACGATATTACCAATTGATAGGAATCTAGCAATTTTCCACATGAAACAAGAATTGTTAAGGAAAATCTCCATCAAGCAGCATCTGTGAATTCCACTCCTCCAATTTATATGTTTTGATGGCTTTCCATACCCTGTTTCAAACACCTCCAATGGCATCTCATTGTCTTTACACAATTCAGGCAATCCAACATCAAATTGAACACAAACCTCACCAAATATTAATGTCATCAATGCTTTTGCAATTACGATACATGTTAATTAGAATACTCCCGAGCGAAAAACTATGCAGTTACTCAAATAGCTGATTGAAAGATTAACAAATATTGTGACATTATTCCATAGTGAATAACACTATCATCAAACTCTGATAAAACTTCCCTGACGCTTGATGAATCTTTGGAACTGAGTGAGGCATGTCGGGTCCTCAAATGGGCCCGACCTAAAAAAAATTCATTTTCAAACAAGTTTTACCTTCAAATGGTCTGATATTGCCTTTTGAATACCTTAGAAGTTGAAAAACGAACTGGGTCGCCATCAGAAACTGGTTTTTGTCACTTTTGCAAAATAGGCAAAACTGATCAAGTTGCCTCAAGAATCCATCTTGAAAATTGGGCAAACGACCTCGTGAAACCATAAAAACTTGCAAGCACATAGTCATTTGACCCAAAAGTATAGTGCAAAAGATGGATCAGAGAAACAGATTACGAGGAACCGGATATTAATCGGAAAAGATGCCCAATTAAACTTTTCTGAAACAGCAGCTGTTCTGAACCAATTAGAACACACCCGACTGCTAATTTGTAAACATAGCAAATCAACCCCTAACGAGCTGCCATCAAACATAGTGGAACATTAAGGTACACAGAGCATGTGTGCAAAAGGAAATGCTTTGAAACATCCCCGATCAAAAGTTATTGATGGTTGAAGTTGTCCACTCAGAAAGGTTGTCAGGAAAGCTGTTGCAAAATAGAACAATCTGCATTTGGTTTCGATCTGCTAAAAATAGCAAATCAGATCATGAAGGTCTGCAAATTGACACCTAAGATCATCTTGATATGGGGAATATGGAACAACATTTGTTCTGACACGATAGTGAACTGGTTGTAAAAACCAAGCTCAAACAGGAAGCTATTTCGCAAAACAAACAGTCTGCCAACAGCAGAATAGTGCAAAAACCTTCCAGCTTCACTTTTCGAAATGCTATCAGAACTTATCATGGGAAGCTAAAATTTGACATACCTGCTCACATATGTCTACTGAGTATGTCTGCAACTGGGTTTTGCATGACAATTAACAGGCTTTAAAATATAAGCCTCCAAAGAGGGTCAGTCAGGTAGACTAGTCAGGTGCATTCTGAAAGTGCAAAAGCAAAATTTGAAATAGGCATCTCAAATTTGTAAAATTTGAGAGTGCCAACAGTGACAAAGACAAACACAATAGCACCTACAACTTTCACAAAGTGGGGAGATCTAAACAAGGAAGACATTGGTGAGGCCACTACACTAGAGTGGTTATGTTAAGATAAGAAAGAAGAGCCTTCCCTTCCCATGGATGACAACAACAAAGGGCTTAAAATTATGAAAGGCATGGGATATAACAAAAATGAAAAGCTTGGTCTAAATCATCATGGCTTACGAGAACCTCTTGCTCCTGGGAAATGTCCTAAAAATCTTGGTCTTGGATTCACACCGAGTAAAGTGACCCTTCTTGGGAAGGGTGCTTCTATTAAGGAAGTTAAATATTCATCTTGGTTAAACATAAGGATAATGTTTGCACTATACTATATAGATTTCCAAATGACAAGTTGATTGCAAGAGTGGATATGATTAGTAATTGTATGTTCTCCCTTTGAATTTAGTGCACCTAGGGAGAAGAGAAAGTCAATTTCAAAACTATGTATTTAAACCAATCATGGCTATGGCATTTCAAGTGTGGACATTTAAATTTTGGAATTTTGATTTTTTTACAAAATAAACCAATGCTAAAAGGATTTCCACCAATAGAGCAACTAGTCAATTCATGTGAGAGTTACATTCTAACAAAAAAAATAGAGAGTTTCCCAATAGGAATCTCATATAAAGAAAAGCATTATAATAAATAATAATATAAATATAATTATTATAAATTAAATATAAAAAATTATAATTGAATACAAAATGACTCGATTGAAAATGATGAGCAAAAATAAGGGTTCCAACACAATCCCAAGAAGTAGGAGAAGGATTTGGTCACTCCAACTCAAATGGGGAATGGGTAGTTCGGGAAACAACATCCTAAGCTTTGGATAAGGGAGAACTCGAATGGCCCTCCCAAACCTCCAAAGAGTAAGGCATTTTTCATTCCAACAAGGACCTTGGCACTAGTGATGGATCGCCTCAATGAGAAAGTAGTCTTCACCAACTGGTGTGGCCACATATGACCTAGGAAGAGGATACTAGATTGGTGGCATTGGAATTTCACAAATTGGGTAATCATCAAGGCCTTTGCTAATTTTTTTTTCCTAATTGAATACATGGACAAAGATTTAAGAAATGAAATCTTGCATGCCCACCTCTTTTTCAAGGGCTTTAGTTTTTATACATTAATAGGAAGAAAATTTTGATCCTTTGAAGCATTGCATTAGGAAGAAGATAATTTGGGTTAGGTTGGTGAATCTCCCCTTGGAATACTAGAACTTATAAACCCTAAAATTAATAGGAGAGGCCTTGGGATCATTTTTGGGTGTACATGAGGGTTTCTTTAATAATAGGGGAGATCCATCAGTAAAAATATGTGTAGAAGCTAGGTAGGAGGATAGTCTGTGGGAAGAACTTGAAATCATCACCAAAAATGGGCAGTGGCATCAAAAAATTTTGGTTGATAACTCTCAGGATGGGGAATACTTTTCTTTGATTGGGACAAAGAGCAAGGTGAATCAAGCAAAGGGCCATCATCTATAGAACGGTCACCAAAAGGCATAGTTAACCCTAACCAATCCTATGTAGGGATTTGCAATGGGACACTGCCACAAGATCCTAGTGATGGAAATCACTCTAGATCACCTCAAGGGTTGGAGGGTGTGATGGGCTTTAGAATTGGTTAGTTTCCTATTGTTGTTTCATACTTTTTATCATTAGTTTTTTCTAAACTTTAAGACAATACCAAGACCTTTCATATACTTTTAAGTAGTTTTAAGCATTTGGAATAGAAATATATGTTATGTTAATATATGTATGTATGATTTATGAATGTCATGAAGCTTACTAGGATTTTATGTTTAAATTATGGATTTAATATTGAGAAATATTTTGGAAATAAGGTTCCTAACACTTGTAGTGAGATATCTATCAACCCACAACAACGGTTTTTCCAACCCATAACATAAGGACTCTAGTTCATTGTAAAGAAGTCAACCAACTACATAGTCACCACTTTTCAAGGAAGGTGGAGGTGATCAATTACTGATCAATTTGTGAATCACCTAGTATTACTCTTATTTGCTAATAAGATAGCTAAGAGAAGAATTATATTCTCAATAGGATTGTGAATTATGACAAATTTATTCTTTTGAGCATGAAAACTATTATGAACAGTTAAACTATTAGGAATAGAGTCCTTGTTTTATTTTCACTCCTATTTCAGTAGTATTTTTTTTTTTTTTAAGAATCGATCATCTTCCTATTCTTGAGGAAGAGTTGACATATGTTCTTTAGTTTGTTTTCAGTTCATGAATAATGGGACTCTTTCATAGACCATATATAATGGGATACTCTATCGAGGAGGAGATCTAGTAGTAATGATAAAATAGTAGAAGATCATATATGTTATTGAATAATATTTATAGAAGATTTCCTATTATATTTTGTGTAACAATTCTATGTTCAGAATGCAATAAAGGAGAATTAATTTGTGAATATGTTTTGTTGAGTGAGTAAGTGATTGACAAGGTTTAGTTAAAGTAGAAACTCAAGCAAGGGCCACTTGAGGTACTACTAAATCACTTCAATTTAGTTTTCTAGATTATATTATGTATTGAGAATTTAAATGCATTGATAGTTTAATTGAATGTTTCCTATTTATGCGATTGTGATTAAATGTGTTAAAATTCAGAAATTATAATCGATCGATTGATGTTTTGTTTCATACTCTAGAGGTTAAATAATTTAAGACACTACAGTATAATGGTTAGCTAGATACAATATTAATCATTAGGTACTTGTAGCAAAGTTAGTAGTTTACATTCCTTTACTCTATTTTGAGAAGTAACAATTTATTCTAATTTAAAGCTTGTACTATACTTTCATGTGTTTATTCGTCTATACTCAATCAATATAGGATGTCCATAATCCATGAATGCATATAAATTGTTATCACTATCTAATCTTATGATTTCTTGGTTGATGATTTAATGTAGCCCTCATGTGAATGACAAACTTCTTAGTTTAGGGATGCTCAAGTCCATTGAGTTGTGTGCATAACCATGAGCACTAATTTAATTAGGCATTAGAGAAAGATTGAACTTTTTGGTGCCATTGTTATGGATTGTGTTAAATTTAGGGTTATTTTGTATGTTTTAAATTCCTTACAAGCTTTCATAGGATAGAAAAAAAAATTAGCATTAGGGTAAATAGGTATTTAGGAATCAATATCAAAAATATTTACTAACAATTTGTAGGAACCACTAATTAAAAGAGTCAAAATAAATGCATGTGGAGATAGAGAGATGCTCTGGAAAGGTTTCTCCCCTTAGTACATGAAGCATTTGAACACACTATTAAACAAATCAAACAAATTGAAGGAATCAACAAGGAAGAATTATCCCTTACATTGGTAGCTACACCAATTACAGAGGAGACTTTTGGAATACATTTTGATATCATGGCTGAAGAGGCTATGGAAAACCTAGGAGAGCATGTGACATTTGAATTTTCAATAACTAACAAAGAAAGGGTTTCTACTTTGAAGAATTGTGAACACCAAACCTACACAAACTAACAAGAGAGCAACAAAACATTGTCAAACATGTTAGAAAGTATAAATTTAATGTTCGCTATGAAATTCTTGGAAGAACAAGATGAAAACATGAAATAAAGCAAGAACAAAGCATGTAATCAACTAAATTAACCAAACCTCAATCCCATAGGGGGATTAGTGCTCCTTTGATGTGGAAAGAAGCCCTTCCCAATCCCAATTGCTAAGCTTGTTGACTTAAAGATGATCCAAATCTTTAAATGATGCTAAGTAGTGGATATGAACTCAAAAATAACATGAAAATGCTGATTGCTATGAACTCAAATGACTATAATGCTAATGCATGAAGTTTTGGATCCTTATTATGAAAATGATGCCTATATTTATAGAAGTCAAGGGTTGAAGGATGAGAGTATTTGATGGATTTTGGATAAATTGAGAGCCAATGAGAATGTGCCAAGTGTCACAATTCTATTGGATGAGAGTGGAGCACATTTTGGGAAATGTGTGAGTGGAGGGGGATGAAGAGAAGTAAATGAAGATGGTTGAGAATTTGAAATTGGTGTAAGAGGAATTGAATTAAATTGGTTGATATTTGAGAGGATATAAGAGAATTTATTGCATTTATAAGAGGATATGATAGATTTTTGAAAACCTTTGGAGAGAAATTGAATGAGAGGTTGTTGAGAGGAATATTCCTTGGAATATGACTTAGTGGGGGAAAATAGAGGAATTAAATAATTAATTGAAATTATTTTCACATGCAACCTACTTAGTTGACCATGGGTTGATTTAACTCTTGGGGAGTTAAAAGCTGGAAGAATTACTAATGATGATTAGAAAAAAAAATTAGGATTAATTAATCCAAAATTAATTAATTGGAGTGAATTAGAAGATTTGTAATGTTTGATTTAATTGATTTTAATCAAATAAGAAGACTTAGGGGGATTTAATTAAATGATTTTATTTAATTAAATATGATGAAAATTAGTTAGAAGAAGGGTGAATTAATCAATAATTTTAATTATTCAATTAATTGGTTAATTTGAAGTGATTTAGGAAGAAACGGTGTTAGTTGATTAGAATCAGATGCATAGTATCAATCAAGATTTTTTCAACTTCTATAAGAATATACCTCCTTCAACATTTTCCATTTTCTATTGATTAGTTATAGAGGATCCAAACACCTTTATTTTTGAGTTTGACGTGTTATGTTGGAGCTACGAGTACACCACAGATGCACACTGACTCAAATTATTTCTAGCTACACTAAAATATGTCACTTTGTATCGATTAATGGGGTTGGGAAGGAATGTTGTTCCCAACTAGGAGATAATGAAGAAAAAATTACTAAAAAAATACCATTATTACTATAGAGGCACAAATAGAAAGAGGGATGACATCTTTAAGATGTCAGAAAGAGAAGATGAGCCATTAGAAGATTATGTTGAGAGGTTTCAATTTTGTCTCAAGAAATCACATCAAAATAGAATCTTTGTTGAGTCCTTAAAATTGTTATTTTTAAGGGGAGTCCATGAAGATTGCATGGACACTCTAAATCTAATAAGAGCACGAGAAATCTCTCAATTTCCTTTTGATGAGATTTTCAAGGCCTGTAGAAACTACACCAAATCATTCATTAAGAAAAACAGGGGTGATAGAAATTCTTCTCTCACCAAGACATCTATTAGAGTTTCAAGGGTAGAACTTAGGAATATCCTATCCAATTTGAAGTAGGACATCATTAGCCACTTGGATACCCAACTGGACAACCTTGATATCAAGAAGACGTATGAAGAATAAAAAGAAAAAACCATAACAAAAATCTATCCACACTATCTTTAGAAGAGGATCAATTGCAAGTGCAAAAAGCTGACAAGCATATCAAAAGAAAAGCAAGGGAAGCCAGAATTTCATAGACTAGAGGATGGATAAGTCCAAATATTTTACATTTTCTAGTGTAAACCATGGCAACCAAGACAGCATATGCCTCAAGACCCCTTATCCTACAATATTTCATTTCCATGTATTAATTCAAACTTCTGAAATTGGGATTATCATCCCTAGACTAATGTGCAAAATACTCCATGGCCAATACCCTAAGCAACCAATTTGAATCAACAACAACAAGGGATATGGTCACCACAACCTTACCAAGCCTCAAATTATAGTTCCCAGTGACCACCTCAACAAATTCAATGGCCATCAAATTGGTGAGGATGTCAACAATGGAAAAAACAAAATGCAAATTACCCTCAGCCACAACAACCCGTGCAACCACAATAACCTACCATAATGCCAAATCTAGCCATAGTTGCACCATCACCGCAAAGAGAACCTCATTTTCTAGCAAAACCTACATCTAACCCCAACAATAAGTCTATTCAATAGGCTTATGCTAATGATATCATTCAATACCCTACCTATGGGGTTGAGGTGAGTGATTTCCACCTTAGATCAAGGAAAATGCTAGTTGGGCCTTTATCTCCTTACATCATAGAGTTGATTGATGAGGAACTCCTAGCAATAACTATGGATAATCAACCTAAGGAACTTGAACAAAATCAGGTTAAATCAACCAACATAAATCTAGAACCACTATTCCTTGAGAGACTAACTATACAAAAGCATGATTCTGAAGTTGAATATGACCTATTAGAACAACTAAAAGATGTTTACATAAAAATTCCCCTAATACAAGGGTAAAAGTATAAAGTCATGTCATGCTTTTATAGAAGAACTGGCCAACACTGATCCAACTTTTAAACTTGAATCACTAAAAAGGGATATATATGTTTTGAATTTTGAAATGATGTAAACTAATAAAATATTTATCTTTTAGTATATTTTATGTTTATATATTTTTGAAAAAATTAAAAAATTATTTGAATGCATTTTTTTATAAATTAACACTATAATTTAGTTGTTGACAAAATGCTGAAAAATGAAGTTACATGAGATGTCAATCTTTATATAGTAAATTTTAATTTTTTTTCCTTCAAATTTTGTGTATTTATAACTTGAAACTTTAGGGTATGGATATATTTATTTCCAAGTTTAATAAATATATAATTTTTAAATAAATATTAAAATGTGTGTATTAAAACTTAGTTGTTTCCAGTTGATGTCAACTTTCATATTAATTATTTATCTAAAATAGAAAAAAAAAATTATACCATCTTGATATAGATTCTTGTTTCTAGATCATCATATTTTTTTTAATTTTTTCTAAGAAGTTTTACTATTTTCCTTGACATGATAATCAACCTAATGTTCTATGTTGATAACCTAATTTTAGTAAAAATAAAAAGGAAAATATAAATAATAATTAAACTATTAAAATATATACATTTTTGGAAATTAAACTTATGGATCCACAAAAGGGAATTTTATAATAAAAAAATTTACACAAGTAGAAGTTGTTGAAACATCAAGTTTTCCAATTTTTTTTTTTTGGTAAATTGGACTCAAAGTAGTGCTAAATATGCATTTAGCCAACAATTTTAGTCGAAAAATTTGTGGACATATATAACTTAGCTAGAATGAATCTTACAAGATCATATGTTTTACCAAAATTAAATTTTAGTGAAAAATACTTAAATTCACTTGTGTTGATAAGTTGGTTGAAAGTGTGACACAACTCTGTGCTAATACCCATGAACAATTAAGGAAGAGCCAATATATACAAAGATAGTGAGAGAGTTATGCCTTAAGAAGCCATGCAGAAAATGAAAGGACCCTCAAATTTATACAAGACTTTAGTAAAATTGTAGCACCATTATTTGTTCTCTTATCTAAAGATGTAGAATTTGATTGGACTGTTGCTTGCAAAAATTCCTTTGAAGCCATTAAGCAACACTTAATAAAACTCCAGTCTTTAGAGGACCAAAATGGACAATACCTTTTCATATACACACTGATGCATCTATTTTTTCAATAGGAGTTGTCTTAGGACAAAAAGAAGGAAACTTAGGATATGTTAGCAGTTATCTATGCAATCAATAAATTCAGGAACTACATCACATGATACTATGTATTCATTCACATAGATCATGCAATAATCAAGTACTTGATGAATAAACTAGTGGTTGGCAGCAGACTTGTCAGATGGTTATTGCTACTCCAATATTTTTATATTATAATTATGGACAAACTAGGAAACACTAATGTAGTAGCAGACCTTCTCTCAATACTACCAACAAAATCAACAAAGGATATTGTGGATGATTCATTTCCTAATGAAAACTTTTTTTTCCTCTCTCTGCATACACCTTGGTATGCCAACATAGCCAATTATTTAGTTGCAAGAAAAACACCACCACATCTCTCACCAAGGGAAAGGAGACATCTAGTTGAGAAAAAAATTCCTTATTCATGGGCAGTTGGATATCTATTCGATATAGGGCCTGATAATATAATGAGAAGGTGCATTAGGGAATATGAATTTTATGACATCCTAAAGGCATGCCAAGATGAACCATGTGGAGGAAATTTTGCAACAAAGAGGATAACTCTCAAAATATTGAACGCTGACTATTATTAGCCCAATCTTCACAAGGATGCAGTCAAGTACACAAGGTGTTACAGATGTCAAAGATGGGATGGCCTACTAAGACTAATGAAATGCCTCTTCAACCCCAACTAGTTATTTCACCATTTGACAAGTAAGGACTATATTTTATTCGTCCTATAGCTCCAACATCAAACAACAAAGAGTGCATCTTGGTCTATACAGATTACCTTACAAAATGGGTGGAGGTCAAAGCTTTACAATTTGCAAGAGATGGAAATGTTGCTAAATTTCTCTATGAAGATATATTTACAAGGTATGGTGTTTTTAGGGAAATAGTAACAAACCAAGGGCCTCAATTCACATCTAATATTATCAATGAATTGGTACAAGAATATGATATTATACATAATAAATCTACACCTTATCACCCTCAAGCTAATGGACAAGTGGAAGTCACCAATAGGGAAATAGATAACATTCTTAAAAGAAGAGTACATCTTCATAGGAAAGATTGGGAAACAAGGTTACCTAAAGCAGTTTGGGCTTACAAGACAGATTAGAAAATAACAACAAGCTTCACACCATATGAACTAGAGTATGGAAAGAAGAAAGTCCTTCCTATTGAATTTGAATACAAGACTCTTAGAATAAAAGTGTAATTAGGAATGGATATATCAACAACAAAGAAGGAGAGGTTGCACAATCTCAATGCTTTAGATGAGATATGCATGAAAGAAATTCATCATACCGATATTATACAGAAATAGAGGATGTAGTGTCATGATTAGTTTATCAAGATAAAGTAGTTTCACGTTGGTGACCAGGCTCTACTTTATGATTCTACGTACAAAAAGCATAAGGGAAAGTTGCAGACATAATGGCTAGGTCCATATGAAATTCAAAATATTTTTTCCAATGGAATAGTTCATTTAACAAATATTGATGTTGTAATATTTTCGCTCTTAGTCAATGGCCATTGATTGAAACTCTACAAGAGGCCGCTACAAAAGGATGATTTCTTACACACTCTTCAACATGAGTTTAAACCAGAATTACATGATCCATCACCAATAGGAGTACTACATTAGATGAAGTAACAACAGAAGATCCACCCAGATCACCTACTGATATTTCTCAAGTATAAATTTTCACTACTTAACACATGCACACACATGCACAAGTGACACTCGAGAACCTTTATCTTTTTGGACTTGTAGCAAAGTTCACAAGACTTGAAACATCATGCCCTGAGGCACATCATTCACATGGGACCTATTTCTTCAATTTCCTATATCACTTTCCATATTACATTTTATACATGCCCATAGCACACACCATTTAATTTCATATCATACCACATATTCATACCATTACACATATCCATTACCAAGCTACATATTTATATCACCCGTACAATGCAATAAATCCCACTCTTTCATTGTGTACTTTCTATAACCTTTCACTCACCACTCACCACTCACCATTATTTTCCAGGTGCTATGTATCATGTTAAATTATTTTTTCATCCATGACCACTTGTAGTACTTCATTATCAATTCCTATCATTTCAAATATTTCCCATGTTGCATGGCAGCATTCATTCATCTTCACAACATGAGAACAAGTAGTTCTCAAAATTAACTACCTATAATTGACATTTTAGCTTTCTAATTTCATATACATTTATAATTCATGAACAAATTTGCAACTTCAGGTTTCATAATTTCAATGCTTAATAATTATTATCCCCACTCCTTCCATAGTTATTATTTGAGGATAAATAGCATCATTTAATTGGGGGGAGGAGTAGCCAAAAGGTCTTTATTATTTTTCAATTTTTTGTCTATCATAAAAAAATGATAGTTTTAGAACAAAAGTATCTAGAGTTGAGCGGAGGTTATTCAGGAATAGAGTAATAAAATTAGCAGAGGTTATGAAAAAATAGATTACAACAGAAGAAAAAAATATAATTGGTTGAATTTTAATGGGAAGGGATATTGTGAGAATAGAGCCAACAACTCAAATTTGTTGCTAGAATATAGGAATGCTTTCCAATCTTCCAACAAGCATGTTGGTTGGACTATTTTCTCATATTTATAGAGTATAATGAGATCATGACCCAACAATTTTCTAGTACTTTACAAAATGATGAAACCATTGTAAGGGGACGAAGGGCTGATGCCTTAGAAGCTACCATAGTAGAGGTATCAGGGCTGCCAAGAATAGGAGAAGAATTTCCAGTAAGGGTGGATGCAATTTCTACCAGAAATGAATTCTCATTATTGGAGAAAATCTGGATTCTTCATCACAAGGTATGAAACACCTTTCTTTACCCTTGCTTTGGGCTTCAATATCTTCATATATTGTTAAATACTTGACCTGGGATGGAAAGCAATTATTGTTGTATACTATACATTTTAAGCTCCTTAGCCATTTTGCACCAACATAGAATGATGAATGTACCCAATTTTGTATAATTTTCTAAAGAGAATGCCAACTACGTATAAAAAGGAGAGGAATCGGTTTTCTATTTTTGCATTTTTTTTTGGTCACTTTACTAGTAAAAAGAAGTCATAGAGTTCAATACCCCAACATATCTTAAGATTATTTTCTAGCCAATAACAATGTTAACAACATTCTCCCAAGAGACAATTCAAAAGAAATGGGTGAAGGACAAGAAGTAGAAGAACCTTCCACGACTACAACAAAGGGAGAAATACCATTTGGTTCTCATATTGCATCACCTACTTGTAGCATAGAGGAACCTAAAGAACAGAAGAGCAGGAAACTCAACATGCAACTTTTGTTGAGCAACCCAAAGATGAAGGGGACACAAAAACCCTTTCTTCTGCTAAGACCCGTGTTAAACCAAGAAAAAGGAAAGGTGTGGTCTCCACTTCCAAACCTAGGAAGAAACATAGGAGGGCCACACAGCCAAAGAGGCGAGTCACATCACCTGAAAAGGAAAGGACCCATGAAAGGAAAGGCTTAAAAATAAGAAAATTGCTGTCATGGTAGAAAATGACATATATTCTGATAAAAATATTCCTGACAATGATATAAAAACTCTAATTGTGCAGCCTTTGTACATGAGTAACACCTTTGATTCATATTCAAAAGATAATTTTATAGCTAAGAAAAATAGCAAACCTCTGAGAAGCCCTATTTCAAAAGAGTTTGTGCAATCAAAGGAGGAAAAAGAGGAAAAAATTTTGGAAAAAGAAAAAGAAATCTTTTGGAAGGAAGGAATACAAGAAAGGAATTGCAAGAGGCCTTGTAGAGGATAAAAGATCTAGAGGAGAAACTCAAGATTTACAAGTAGAGGGAGACTAACAAAGATGTAAGAATTAGAGAACTAGAGCAAGGGTCAATGTTGGAAGCATTAGCATAACTTGCTATAGTTGGAATGAGCATAAGGGATCAATACCCTATCAACCCAACTAATTGCCTAAGGAAACCCATTGTTCCCACTGTGCTAACACTTGACATTAAATTGTGGAATAAAACAAGGGATTTTTCTTAGAAACAAAGAGATTGGGAAAAAGAGAAAGAAAAATTATTGTCCACACATGCTAGAGTGATTGAGAAGCAAGAGATGGAGATCAAAAAATTGAAGGTGAATATGGATGAATTGGCAAATAAAATAGTTTAGTTAATGAGGTGTAGACCTCCTACCAGGGTTTACACTTTGTTTTTGCAAGAAAATTTTCTTTGTTTTCAATTTAGCTAAATAGTTATCGGCCTCCCCATTGCTATGAATTCACGAACATTATTTTTAGAAATTTTCCAACGACCAATGCCAGAAATGCAAGTTCAATTGTGTGAATTTTATTTGCACAACTTGTTTCTCCCTTATGACACTAATTGGAATCCACTTATATTTTTTGAGGATATTCAAATTAGAATCTTAGCTTCCTATATCAAGAATGAACATCTTAGGGAATAATTGCTTCAAGAATACCAAGAAAGGGAAAAATCATCCTCTCTTCAATTGAGGGAGGAATCAATAGATATAGACTCAATGGTAAACCAGTGGATTGAGCTCATAAATAAGGAGGGGGTGGTAGAAAAAATAGTGAAATGTTGAGAAAGAGAATACAAGAGATTTAAGGAACTAGCAGCAGTGAAAATCCATCAAGAACTCAATTTCTCTCAGAATAGATGGAGGGATCTCACCCCTGAGATTAAAAAGAAGGAACCACACTCTATTTACTATCATGTGGTAGAAATTGGAAGATCACATAAGTACATTACAACTATCTTGAAAAACATAATTTCTTGGCTTCCTCTTACTTTCCATCCTCCTCTCCTCATGTTCCCTATACCACACTAGATAAGAAGGTTCAATGAGAGGAAGGTGTAGGAGAGAACAATAGGTTGGCAAAGATCTCGAGCCAATAGGGTTTCTACTTGAAGCAGGGAAAGGGAGTGACCACAACCATAGATTAAAAAGAGATTGCACTACAATATAACCTTCGACCCTAAAGCTTGCTTGAGGACAAGAAAGAGATTTGGTTGAGGGAATGATGAGATTTAGAATTGACTAGTTTTCTATTGTTGTTTTATACTTTTTATCATTACTTTCTGCTAAACTTTAAAACATTACCAAGACCTTTTATATACTTTTAAATAGTTCTAAGATTTTGGAATAGAAACATGTTATGTTAATATATGTATGCATGATTTATGAATGTCATGAAGTTTAGTATGATTTTATGTTTAAATTATGGTTGCTAATATTGAGAATTCTTTCATAAATAAGGACTAACACTTGCAATGAGATTTTTTTCAACCCACAACAATGGGTTTTCTAACCTGTAGCATAAGGACTTGAGTTTGTTGTAGAGAAGAAGTGAATTCATTGAAACGTGACCACTTTTCAAGGAAGAAGGAGGTGATCAATTACTGATTAGTTCGTGAATCACCTTGTATTAATCTTATCTACTAATAAGACAACCAAGAGAATAATTATATTCTCAACACTACTATGAATTATGATAGATTTGTTATTTTGAGTGCATGATTTCCATTATGAATGGTTAACCTGTTGGGCATAGATCCTTTGTTTGGTTTTCACTCCTATTTCAGTAGTTATTATTTTCTTTTTTAAGACTCGTTCCTTTTCTATTCTTGAGGAAGAGTTGACATATGTTTTTTAGTTTGTTTTCAATTCATGAATAATGAGACTCCCTCACAGATCGTATATAATGGGATACTCTATCAAGGAGGAGATCTAGCAGTAATGATTGAATGGTATAAGATCATATGTGTTATCGAATAAGATTTCAAAATATTTCTTGTTAGATTTTGTGTTACAATTATGTGTTTAGAATGCAATAAACGAGAATTACTTTGATAATATGTTTTGTTGAGTAAGTGAGGGATTAACAAGGTTTAGTGGAATCAGCAACTAAAGCAAGGGCCACTTGAGGTATTTTTGAACCACTTCAATTTAGTTTGCTAGATTAGATTATGCATTGAGAATTTAAATGTATTGATAGTTTAATTGAATTTTTCCACTTTATGTGATTGTGAATAAATGTGTCACAATTCATGAATTAGAATCTATTGATTGATGTTTTGTTTCATACCCCTAAGGTTAACTAAGTTAGGAAACTGCAGTATAATGGTTAGCTAGTTAAAATATTAAGCATTAGGTACCTGTAGCAAAGGTAGAATTTTATATTCTTGTACTCAATTTTGAGAAGTAGTAGTTTATTATGATTTAAATCTTTTATTATACTTTCATGTGTTTATCTACCTATACTCAGGCAATGTAGGATGTCTAGAATCCATGAATGCATATACATTTCCAACACTATCTAATTCTTACAATTCCTTGGTTGATGATTTAAAGTAGCCCTCATGTGAATGATGAACTGCTTAGTTTAGGGATCATCAAGTCCACCGAGATGTGTGCATAACCATTAGCACCAAGTTAATTAGGCATTAGAGGAAGCTCGATAGGGTGGCCTAAAGACCTCAAAAGATTTAAATTTCTCGTGCACCCCCCTCACAAAGGTGGGGGTTGGAGTCATCAACTATCAAGATTACCCTACCAAATTCTCCAAAGGGGGGAAATGATGTGGAATCAGTACCCCTCCAAAACCATAATCCCAACTCATCAACATCTTCAATTCTTGAAGCATCAGATGGCCCCCTCCTAAAGACAGAATGGGTGGATCCTCCCTTCCACCCCTCGATATTAATGATCATCTTATGAGGGTGAGTTACAAGCTAGTAGACACCACAAATAGGATTGTACAGAGGGAAACATAGGGTTAGAAGAAGGATAATTGGAAGCATAGGAGCAATTCATGCTCTTTGATGAAGTGCCAAACCTAGAGCCAGATTAAACTTTGGTGGAAAATGTTGAAAAGATGGGTGTCAACCAAATTCAACTAAGAAGTCATTTCTAGATTGTGGAAAAAACAAAACTAGAGGTCGGAAAACTCTTCAAGAGAAGAGTTCAATGGATGGGGATGTGGAGGGCCAAGTCAAAACTATAATGATGTTAAGATTAGGGAAGGGAGTATCCCTTCTCGGGGAGCCTAACACTTGTCAAACACATCATGGAATCAACACAAGGTGATATTTTTAAGTTCAAGAATCAAAATTGACCAATGCTATTCTAGAACAATTTAGTAGGAAACGAAAGAATTGGAAAATGATGGTTGTTCAATAAAATGGGGCCTCTGGGGGTTTAATCATTTTCTCAAAACCACAATGTTCCTATTTGAATAGACTGGAAAAGGGGACCAATTGGATTGGTTGCAAGGTTAGAAGTATCTCTTCTAATCTTCAGTTTGTTTTGGTAAATTTTTATGGGCCTAACTCATGCATAAGGAAAAAATAACTATGGTCTAGACTGGAAAAATTAATAGAATCCCACACAAATCAGCCCTTCATAATTGGGGGTGACTTCAATGACATTCTTCACAGTAGTGACAAACACGAGGGCTCTAGAGGGGAGAACCAATCTCAGAAGGACTTTAGTGAATGGGTGGAAAGGAATCATTTGATGGAAATCAGAACATCTAATGGAACCTTTACATGTACCAACAGAATATTGGGCTTTAGCCAAATAGAAATAAATCCAAGGATAGGTTCTTCTTCCATAAAGACCTAAGAGCTTTCCCCTTTTCTTTTGAAAGCACAATTTTGTCCTACTCTAGATTAGATCATTATCCTATCCATCTAGAGATTATAGGGGAAAAAAGGTGTGTTATGTGTGCCTTGAAATTTGAAAACATGTGGATGAGGGATCCAAAATTCTTTACTCTTGTGGATTGGTGGTGGAATTAAGAAAACTTGTGTGGTTCCAAAACATTTTGTTTTGTCTCCAAGCTAATACTTTTGAAACAAATTAAAATTATGGAACGTAAATCACTTCAAGAATATCTTTGATACAAAAAGAGGACTAGAAGAATATTTTTGGGTGCTAGATGAAGAGGTTATAAGGAATGGTATGTATACAAATTCCTTCACCAAAGAAAAAGACTTGATGCAAGCCTATGAAGAGACCTTGGCCAAGGAAGAAATTTTCTAGAGGAAAAATTCATAGGAGTCATGGATTAAGGATGGTGACAATCCATCATGTCACCAAGCATTGAAGGAATTTTAATAGGATATCATCCATCGAAAGGTCGGATGGGTCCACACTTGAAGAGCTAGAGGCTATAACAAAAGAAATGGTAACCTTCTTTAGTAACCTGCTCAATTCTAAGAGCTCCAATCTTAGGGCACAACAATATGAATTGATTCATAATATCCCCTCTCTGATGTTAGAGGCTCAGAACAAAATATTGAATGAAAGCTTCTCTAGTTGGCCAAGACATAGTAGCAGTCATTGCAACCTCATGGAATTTAGGGTATTTGATTAGAGAAATAAAAAATACCTTCATATAACTCAATCCAAGGAAGGAATCAGTTGGTTCACTAGATGACTATCACCCCATATCCCTTTGCAACACAATCTATAAAGTCATGTCTAAAGAAATGGAAAACATGTTCAAAAGAATTATACCAAACATTATCTCTAATGAGAAGAATGGCTTTGTGACCAAAAAATATATCTTTGAAGGGGTTATCATTTCCCATGAATCTCTCCACTCTATCTAATGCATGAAGAGGCAAAGCATGGTAGTGAAATTGAATATCAAGAAATCCTATGATAGAGTGGACTAGAGGTTCCTCCTGAAAGTAATGGAAGCTTTTGGTTTCAATAAAAGGTGGATAAATTGGACCTACAAGTGCATCTATAGCCCTTGCTATTTGATGCTTCTCAATGGTTCACCTACATGTTTCTTTCAGGTATCCCATGGGCTTCATCAAGGGTACCCCACATCCCCATTTCTCTTCATCATAATGAAGGAGGCTCTGGGGAGGGCTCTTAAGAAAAAATTTGAGCCAGGGAACATCGAAGGTATTAAAGTCACCAACTCACTCTCGACATTATCCCATTAGTAGTTTGTTGATGGCACCATGTTATTTGGAGTGGAAAAGAAGGGAAGCAACACATCTAAATGTTATCCCAAACCTCTATTCTCAAGCCTTGGGTCAAGAGGTGAGCAAGGCCAACTCATAAATCTTCTTCTTTCATACCCCTCCCTGGAAGGAACAAGAAATTCTTGGGATCCTTGACTTTAAAAAGGGGCAGCTATGTTGTACCTATTTGGGTCTCCCTCTAGATAAACTGATTAGATCAAAAAAATTATGGGATCCCCTAAATCTCAAAATGAGTTCTAGTATGCTCTCTTAGAAAGGTAAATGACTATCTTAGGTGGGCAGGATAATGATGTTGAAATCTGTAACCTCAAAAATTCCCATTTATCTGTTGTCATCTATGGCGATGCCTTTTGGTGTCAATCAAAAGCTAAATTAGATAACGAGAATATTCTTTTGGCAAGGAAATAGTGATAAGGACAAAATAGCCCTAATATCCTAAGATAGGATTTTCAAACCTAAGGAGTCTGGGGGTGTTGGCCTCAAGAACAAACAAGTACAAAACAAATCATTAGGGGCTAAATTTAATGTTCAAAGATTCCCATAGGAAGTGGGCTAAAATATTGTAAGCCAAGTATCTAGATGATGAGGATGCTGCTAGCATTCTACCTCCAATATGCCAAAGGCATCAAGGGTATGGAACTTCATTCAAAATTGTAAACCAGTTGTGGTGGATTACTTGTCTTGGGATATACATGATGGCTACTTTTGGGAAGATTCATGAGCAGGTGGTCGTAGTCTAGATAGATTGATAAATGTGGATCAGGTGCGGACCACTTTAAAAGGTTTGTGGGGAGACTTGGTTAGGGTCATTATGTGGTCTTCTCTCATTAGGATAAGACCTTGGGGTGGAAATGGAAATATTTTTCCTCATTGGGGCTACTAGCACAAGAGGTGGAGCTCCTTTATACTACTTTAGCAAATCAAATAATGGTCTTTAGGTAGGGGAGGATGTTTTAATATGGTGTGGATCCAATTGGATCCAAGTCTAGTCAATGCAATGCCAAGGATGTGTATATGAGGCCGGCAGAGGTCCTGGAGAAACAAGTGCCAAATATTCCACTAGATTTGTGTTGGAGCAAGTTCTACTTGTCAAATTCTGGCACCTTCATATGGGCTACTCTATAAAAGAAAATTATAACAACATATAAGTTCAGAAAGATGGGTTTCCAAGGCCCCTCTAGGCATGTGCTTTGCAACGCACATGAGGAGATAGTGGATAATTTTCTCTTTGGATATCCTTTTTCACAAGAGTGTTGGCGATGGCTATGCACCAAGATGGGATGGGAAATTCCCTACCATGTGACATCCTCTACCTATTCTAATACTAGCCAAACATCAAAAGGTCATTGGTATTCAAAAGCCTTTGGATTACTAGCCCATCCATGCTAGTTTGGGAACTATGGATGGAGAAAAACACAAGAATTTTTCAAGAGAAGGAAATGAGTATTTTTTCTCTTCAAAGAAAGATTGAGGTGGAAATATTAAAAGTGATAAACAATAGGTTGGCCCAATTCTCTCCAAAAAATGCAGTTTTCATGGATTGGGATGCCAAAATGAGGCTTAATTGGTAGGGGTTGCATGTGCCACCATGGGTTGGAGAAGGGAGCTTACCCTCTCATACAACTAGGGATCTAGTGGCTTGGTCACCTCCACATTATGGTTGGTATAAGCTGAACTTTAACAAGGCATCTAGGGGCAACCCGGGTGTCTCAGTTGCAGGTTTTATAATTAGAGACTAGAAGGGTTTAAGAATCGTTAGTTCTTCCAAAGCACTTCCCTAGGGTACACACAATGAGGCAAAATTCCTAGCGGTTATCCGTGGTCTCATCATTTGTAAGGAAATGGCTATAAGAAATGTGGAGATCAAATGTGATTCTTCCCTCATTGTCAATGCTCTCTTCTTTGGCTCCACCATGAACTGGGAATTGAATGCACTGTTGGAAAAGGCCACTGAACTACTCCATGGTTTCGATTTATATGTAATTAATCGCACTTACAAAGATGAGAATTTTGAAGTGGATAATTTGCCTAATGATGCAACCAATGGCATTAATTATTTCTCCCAGGGGTTGAGTTGGATCCAAATTTCTGCTTTTGATTGGTTGCAATTGAAGGTTTAATCTTCTCATTATAAGGATCGAGTCGAATCCAAACAACGGGTTTTATTCATTGATTGTCATACATGGTGATCATTTAAAACTCCCCATGTATTTATTTATCACAAAGTGAAGAATTTAAGGAAAATCTAGCTCCATTGATTCATTATTGCATTGGCTATATGGTGACAACATTTAGTGTGGCATTTAGTAATGATGTCGAATAGTTCACATTTATGAGCCTTCCTCTTCCATCATGGCGGCTTGTGTGAATAGCGTCACATTTTTATATGAAGAAAGTTGCCAATGTTATTTTCACTCAAATATTCCTAATGGAGAACCCAATTTGGTTGAGGTGTGTTAAGTGCTAAGCTTCCTTCTTGGGCCAAATTACTTAGCAGCAATTAAAATTGCTCTACAAGATCAATAGAAAGCTTGTGATGGAGGCTATTTGAATGGTGCTTGGCAAGGATTTTTTGGATTCAGTAGATAGATACCATGTTAACATGGAAATCTCCTCACACTTCCTCACATCTCTTTTGTACTTGGGAGAGCTAAAGGTTTAGACGCTTTTGTTGCTCAGGGAGTTCTTCAAATCGATCATGCTAGTGGATGACATTAATATCATGGTCTTGAAGGTGCTTGGTGTTGGTATCTTGTGGCCATGAGATTTTCCCAATTGCTAGAACCTAGGGAGGTGGTGGTTAGACAACCATTTCTCCTAAACTTGGATATGTAGTGGCTTTCTCAACATTGTCATTGGGTGACCCTAGGCAGGGACTTTCTAAAACATGTGGTGGGTATTGATTAGGATGACAACCTTTTATCACTCAAACACTTTTTCCAGGTGCTTAATTTTGATGAGTTTTATTGGGAGGTGGATTAGGTGGTATAGAGCTTGGCTCCAAGTTTTGGGTATGCGCTTCTATGCTCATCTCTGGATACCTTTTTAGGAGTGGTTGCATGTTTTTGTGTCCCATTCAAATATGGTCACAACATTTCTATGGAAGGCCTATATCATGCTAGTAGTGCTAGTATATGCACCAAATTTTGTAATGCTTCATTCTAATCATCTTTGTTTTGTGCCAGAGTTAGTAGAGGCTAGCTGAATATGATAGTTTACTACTCTCTGATGTAATCTTTTATGATCAATATAATATCCACAACCCTGGTTGCATTTATAGAGAAAAAATAATAACAATTATATTAATAATATGATTAAATGTATCTTACTAATATTACTAAATGTATATTAATATATTATATATTAATTAATAATATGATATTTCTATAATTATTAATAATAATATTGTTATTACTCAAAGTGGAGCCGAGATCTTGTGAAGAGTAAAGTAGTAGTAAACCTATCTAGGAGCATCTAGAGAAGGGTGGAGTCCGCCCCTATTTGTTGAAGCTTCATGGTCCTAATCTTGAAGTGACAGAGGCTTTTTTTAGTGGGTAGAACAATAGGTTTTTTCTCTACCAGGGCATGGAATTCAACATCAATGAGAAATTCATTACTGAGGTTAATGGTCTTCCTTCCAAGGGTAGGAAAATTTAAAGAAATAGAGTTGTGGCCAAGACGGCCTTAGCCAATTTATTTAAAGGCTCGGAGAAGCAGAAGCTTAAGTTTATTGGAAGCAGTGAGTATGCACACAAATCTATTAAGCCACTTTGGAGGGACATTGCTTTGGCTATTATGCAATTTTTCATTTTGGAGGGTAGGTATTTTGTTAACTATGGCTATCACTTCATGTTATTGAATCACTTCTACCATAACTCTTAGGTTTTGTTTCTTTTTTACCTCCTTCTTTAAATGGAAACTAGTATCAAGGATCATAGGAAGAACCCTAGGAAGGTTATTCTCCATGAAGACCTTATGAATCTCACATTAAGATGAAGGTGTTATTAGCTACTCCTAAGACCTCAACTCGTAAAAGGGTGAAAAAAATACTGGGGATGATATTGGTGAGTCGATGGATGAGTGGGAAGGGGATTTTGAGGAAGAAGACTCTGATTATGAGGAACCATCGAAGGATGAGAGTGATTCTAGTGATGATTCTGAGGATTCAAAATCCTGGTCTAAGGGTTATCAAACTGATAATGAAATGAAGGAAGATGTGGTTCATTTGGTGAAAAATAATGTGAAGGGGAAGAAAAGATGCGCCAAGAAAGAGAAGTGTGATGTCAAGCAGGTTGTGGATGATTCAAGAGATGTGGAGAAATCCCTTGTTCCTGATGTTTTAAAGATGTCTCGAGTGATGGCCTTGATGGTAACGAGCTTCCTATGGAGGATTTTGAGTAGGAGATTGAGGGTACTGTGTATTCCAAGGTGGTTGGTCCTAGCCAGGATGAATTTGAATCTCCTATTGGTGTTGAGCAAGTTAAGTCGAGTGATGTGAAAGCGGAGCAACTTGAAATTCTAGCTAACTTGGCAGACATGCTTGATAAGCACCGTATGAAAGTTGAGGTTATTGAAGTTGAGGATTCCCCTGTTGAGGAGGATTTGGAGGCAAGAGAGGGGGTTCGATAGGAACTTGTTGAAAATGTTGATTCTGCTATTGCACAACTGGTCAATTGGGAAGAAATTAACATGGACTTGTTCTATAGAATGGAAAAGGATGAAACTCCCAATTCACTCTCGCTTGTGAGGTGACTTTTCTTAGAAGTGAAGGAGCTCAACGTCAAGCTTAAAAATTGGCAAGAAATTTGTGTTGCGTTAGTGCATGACATCCAAAAGGAATGCTCTAGTAAAGGTAAGGTCAAGACTATGAATGTTATTCTTGATAGACAAGCTATTGATGTTGATAGACTTGGTAAAAGTCATGAGGATAGGTTAACCTCCCTGGAATTTGATGTTCAAAATATTATTGAGGAGAGTTTTATGAATATGGAGGAAATAATTAGCAAGATTAGTGATAATTTGCAGACTATTGTTCATGTTAGCAACAAGTCTTTGAAATCTAGTGCTAAGGGTCTCTCAGTTTTAAATGAGAAATCTATAAAGTGGACTGGAAATTTTCTAGATCTAGGAGATCATGAGAAGGCCATTGATGAAGTTAACTGCATGAATTTCGAGGAGAAGATTGAGCATAACAGCCCTGATGTGGAGAATAATTTGGAGGCTGGCCTATGCCTAAGAACGAGGAGCAAGACTAAGAAAAGGGCAACCATTTAAATCGAGGATCTGAAGGATGTGGTCGAGATGCACGAGGGGTTCATTGCTAAAAATATGGCCTCGGCCAATGTTCTTCACAAAATATTGTAGTTCTTTTGTTGTTTTTGGTTTTTTAGCCTTGTTGTTGATGTTTTGTTATAGGGTTGTCAACGGGTTCTCTAGCTTTATCTTTTGTCAGCATTTTATTTTTTGTGGGTTGTGGATCTTAATGTTTTTGTCTTTTTAGCAGCTTCTCTCCATTGTAAAGGGTTTCGGGGCCCCTTCAAAACCTATTTTCCTAATAAAAAATAATATTGTTATTCCTAATTATAATATTATTTAAATAATTAATTAATATATATTAGATTTAGAGTAAGCATAATTATTGTAATTGTTTATTTATTAAAATAAATGAATAAAAAATTCTTATGAGTTTATTTTATAATTAATAAATATATATATTTATAATGAAATATTATATTAGGGTTCAATTAAATTATTATATTTTTTATTATTAGATTAGAAATTAAAGTCTATCCCAAATCAAATCTATTTCCACATAATTTATATATATTAACTTATTATAATAATATATTATTATTATTATATTATTAATGATTGAGCTTATTTAAGATTGATATTTAAACAAAATAAAGTTTACTTTAGAATTACAATTAATGGTTAGGGTTCAATTTGAGTTAGGATTTAATAAGGTTAAGATTATGGTTATGATTAGTTTTGGGTTATGGTTAGGGTTCATGTTGGTGATCAAACAAGGTTTGACTAAGATTTATTATTATAGTATGTTACATTTATGTTCAAACATATTTTTTTATAAAAGTAATAATCCAGACCCTTAACCTAACCCAATTATTAATAATGTAATAATAATTGAATATAATAATATAATACTAACTATAATAATTTTAATATAATATTTGATAATTAATAATAATAATTACAATTTAGTTCATTATTAGTTCTTGCCATGGAACTATAGGAAAGTGAGTTTTTAACTAGTGATTAATATTGTTTATTTCAATGAATCAAAATGGATAATTTTGTTTGCATTTATTATATTTTAAATCTTTTAAAGTATAAATTACGTGACTTTTGAACTTTTTTAATTTTCAAAATTATTTTTTTCAAATAACTTTTTTGTTTTAGAATTTTATTGGATTTTTTTAGGATAGAGAATGCAATTATTATGAAAATGTTAAAGTTTTGAAATTCTTTTTTTTTTAAATTGAAAAAATGTTACAAGTAGTGATTTAAAAATCTATATTGGGTAAAATATAACCAAAGAAAAATATTTAAATAAAAATAAGTAAAAACTTTATTTAAATCTAGAAAAGAGTATTGCAAAGAAGGCAGGGAACCAAAAGCTCCCAAGAAAAATACAATTGAAACTACATCATCCAACATCACAACCATCCACATCTTCAACCAAGATCCTTTCCAAAACCTGACGAGAATCAAGGGTTAAGTGCCCCCAATCCTCAATCTTCCAACCATCAACACGCTCTAGAGCCCACTTAGCCAAATAATCAGTAGCCCTATTCCATTCCCGTGGAATGTGAATAAAAGACACCTACTCCATCATAGAGCTAACTTGCAAAATTTGTCCAACAACTAGAGCTAACTGCCAATTCACCTCAGTCACCTTTTGCTCAGTTAGAAGATTAACAATGACCCGAGAATCTGATTCACAAATAATCTTACACCAACCTAGATCATAAGCACACTCCATAGCATATAGAATCGCCAACCCCTCCATAAAGTTGTTAGACTGCAACCCCTTATGAATAGAAAAGAAGAAGATAGTTGACCTTGTATAGTCCCTACCCACACCACCAATCCCAACAAGTCTTGGATTACCCCTAGAAGAGCCATTCATATTGATCTTCAAGAAATTCTCTGAAGGAGGCATCCATCTCCCAACTCTTTGAACCTTCTTTTTCGCCTGCTTACCTCTTCTAACACAAGCAGAGGCCATAGACAATCCCTAAATACCCATTATGTTGGATGTTATGGTTGTGTTGTTTATATGTGGTTGTCATTGATGTCAACACTATTAGCATTAATTTCTTTTAAGATTGTATATGCTGAGGATATTGAGAAAATTGTAATAAAATAAGTTGCATAGGTTGTCTATGAAACAATGAAGTTCAGTACAATGGAAATTTTAGTATGTTGATGATTAGAAGTTGCGGATTAAAGGTTTTGTTGTAGAGCCTATCTATTTTATTCTTCAAAAGTTTTAGAGATGCGCATGAAGATTTGAGTAATTTATGAGTTCCTGTGTTCCTACAATTATTTTGTTACTACAGTTGGTGTTCCTGAAAGAAGAGAATGTGATTCTGGTAATTTGAGTTGTTGTGTATGCTCTTTTGGTGCTTATTAATGTTTCTAGATTGTACTCTATCTATGTTTCAAGTCCACATTGATCGTAGTGCTCGTGATTGAATATTTTCTCTTGCATGTTCATGTTTTTCATGTTCATGGCCACCAGGGTGATTGAAGCATGTTGTGGATCCTTGAGGAATAATGCTTGAAGGTGTTTTGTGTTCAAGGATGTTGTGTTGGGTCTTCATTATGTTGTGGCTGACTTTGGCTGGTGTACATTGAGAATTATCAATGGATTGAGCTGACAATTTGTAAATGTTGTCATATTTTATTATCTCGACATGAAGCAATGTAATTTCTTGTTGCGGATATATATAAGTGGTTTTTTTTCTCATTTGATGTATGTACAAAGCGAAGTGTGAAAGTGTTATGTGTGAATAAAGTTCAGATCATTTGAAGGTAGAGCAAAGTGTGAAGAATAGTGAAGAAGAGTGAAGAAGTTTTCATGTGCTTAATTGGAACTGTAATCAAGCATTAGTAGATGCTACTTTCTCAGTTCAAATTCTTCAAATGGATTTAATCTAAAAAAAATTGTAAGACAGTGAGTCTTCATTTGTATTTGAGTAGTAAGCTCTAGGCAGTGTGCCTAAATGCAAGTGCATTCCTCATTTATTCTTCTTATACTTCTAACAAAGTATAAACTTGTGGATTAACCTCCACCATGGTTTTTCCCCTAATAGGGTTTCCAAGCAAAAATCTTGGTGTTATGTGTGTTTATGGTGTGTTGTTGATTTATGCTTTCATGCTTATTAATCAGATATGAGAATAAGGGTTACTAAGTTAAATAAGTTTGAATTTTTGTGACAAATGATTCACCCCCCCTCTTAGTTGTCTGCCCTTGTGTTGCCAACAATTGGTATCAGAGCAGGTTTCTTCAAAGAAAGTTTGACAACTTGAGGTGATTTGGGATGGTGACATATAAGAAGGATAGTCTGAGATTTCATGGAACAAACTATTCTTTGTGGAAGACTTGAATGGGGTGTCATCTGAGATGCATTGGTGAATCCTACTGTAACATTACATGTAATAGATATGGTATCCCTCAAAATGGTCCTACTACTACTGCTGAGATTAGGGATGCTAAATATAATATCATGGCTAAAGAAGTATTGTTGAGTGATTTGACTGATTCTGAGATGATGAATGTTATGGATCTGAAGACTGCTTATGAGATCTGGAAAAATTTGGAAACCTTATATGAACGTGATGCTAATGTTAAGATGGCTAAGCTACAGAGTCTAAAAGGGAAATATGAATTATTGAAAATGGGTAATGATGAGAATATTACTACTTTCATGCAAAGAGTGAATGAACTTGTGTGTGGTATCAGATGTGTTGGTGGAAAAGTGGATGAAGTAGAGATTGTTGCTAAAGTGCTTAGATCCTTCCCTGATGCATACAAAATAAAAGCTACAGCCATTAAGGAGCTCTGAACTATGACAAATATAACTAGAGATATGTTGATTGGTAAACTTACTACTTTTGAGTTGAGTGAATTCAGTGATGCTCTTCCTAAGATAGAATCTACATTTAAAGCTACTACTTCTAGGAGAGACAAGTAGAGACATGATCCAGGTGAAAGTTCTTCTAGAAAGGTATCCAAGTATGAGGAAGAATTGAGATAGATTGAAAAAGAATAAAGAGAATTGAATGAGCTTGAAGCACTTATTGTCAAAAGGGAAGCCAAAGGAGAAGGTAAGTATAAAGGGAAATTTCCTATTAAATATTTCTCTTGCAATAAGATAAGTCATTTTGCATCAAGGTGTCTGGAAAGAGTTCCTAAGTCAAGACCTTACAAGTCTAAATTTCAAAAGAAGTGTTACTATGCTACTAATGAAGGAGTGACAAATGATGAATCTGACAAAGCGAATGCAAGTGAAGATGAGTTTGTGTTTATTGCTATCAAGGAAAATAATCTTGTGTCTACTGAATCTATTAGTTGTCAAAATGTGGGGAAAGCCCTAGCTGCTCGAGTTGAAGAGAGGATGAATGGGTAATTGATAGTGGATGTTCACATCACATGATAGGTGATAAAGTAAATTTGTGAGTCTAGAAAAATATGATGGTGTTGTTGTAAGATTTGGTGATAACAATGGTGGTATAATCCGTGGCAGAGGATGTATTTCTTTTGATGGTAAGCATAATAAAGATGATGTCCTATATGTTGAAGGTTTGAAGCATAATATTTTAAGTGTTGGATAGATGGTTGATAAGGGATACAATCTTCAATTCAAGGATGGAAAGTGTAGAATACTGGGAAGTTTTGGAAATATGATTACTTTAGGTACAAAAAAAAAGGTAACATTTTTCACCTCAATGTTTCTAGTAAAATTTGTTTGATTGCTCAAGTTGATAAAATTTGGTTGTGGCATAGAAGAATGTGTCATGTAAACTTTGACAATATTATCAAGATAATTTCTACTCAGGCGGTGAGAGATCTTCCTAAGTTGGTAAAGCCTACTGATGACATATGCAAGGAATGTCAGTTAGGAAAGCAAACTAGAGCTTCATTCAAAAGAAAACAACATTGTTCAAAGGGAATATTTGAGCTTGTGCATACTGATATGTGTGGTCCTGCTAGAATCAAAATTCTACAAGGAGACAGGTATTTCATGTTGCTAATTGATGATCATTCTAGATTGATGTGGGTTGCTTTCTTAAGGGAGAAATCTGAAGCTCTAGAGAAATTCAAGATTTTCAAAGCTAAGGTTGAGATAGAGATGGGTCTAAAGATTAAATGTTTGAGATCAGATAGAGATGGTGAATTTACTTCTGGTGAGTGTAATTCTTTTTGTGAAGTGCATGGGATAAAGAGACACTTATCTGCACCATGGACCCCTCAACAAAATAGAGTTGTGGAAAGAAAGAACATAACAATTCTAGATGTTGCTAGAGCTATGATGCTCGAAGGAAATGCCCCTCATATCTATTGGAGAGAAGTTGTGAGTACTATTGTTTACATCCTTAATTGGGTACAAATCAAAGGTGATATTGGTAAGACTACTTTTGAGCTATGGTTTGGTCATAAGCCTACTGTTAAATATTTTAAAATCTTTGGGAGTAAATGTTATATCAGAAGAGATGAAGATATAGGAAATTTTGATGCTAGGAGTGATGAAGGAATATTTCTCGGTTATTCTACTAAGAGTAAGGCCTACCGGAGCTACAACAAGAGATTAAAGAAAATGGTTGAAAGCTCAAATGTTAAGGTTGATGAAGACATTGCTAGACCATATAGAACCTGTTGATAAGATTCTGATGATCAAAATGATAGTACAAAAAAAGGTCAAACTTCAAATCAAGTTTAGATCAATCTGGTTAATCAAGAAGATTAAGAGAAAAGAGAAACAAGTGAAAGTGCAGAACAGAGATCACAATAGCTAGAATTTCAAGAACATTTTAAGACTCCAAGGTATTTGAGATTAAATCATTCAAAAAAATAGATTATATGTGATAAGAACAAAGGTGTCCAGACTAGGAGAATAAACGTTGAAGAGTATTGCTTGATATCAAAGATTGAGCCAAGTAATGTCAGTGAAGCATACAAAGATGAACATTGGATTGAAGTGATGAAAGAAGAGTTACATCAAATTGAGAAGAATGACACATGGACTCTTGTTCCTAGACCTAAGGACAAAAATGTAATTGGAACTAAATGGGTCTTTAGAAACAAGCTGAAAGAACAAGGTGAAGTTATTAGAAACAAAGAAAGATTAGTGTGCAAAGGATATTCACAGAAGGAAGGAATTGACTTTGAAGAAAAAATTTCTCTTGTTGCTAGAATTGAAGGTGTGAGATTGTTCTTGCTTATGTTGCTTACAAAAACTACAAATTTTATCAGATGGATGTCAAGTCATCATTTCTAAATGGTGAACTGAATGAAGAAGTATATGTTGAGCAACCTGGTGGATTTTAATTGACTGATCAAGGAAATATGGTTTTTCGGTTGAAGAAAGCATTGTATGGACTCAAGCAAGCCCCTAGAGC
This sequence comes from Sequoiadendron giganteum, assembly GCA_007115665.2. NCBI lineage: Eukaryota > Viridiplantae > Streptophyta > Pinopsida > Cupressales > Cupressaceae > Sequoiadendron > Sequoiadendron giganteum. The sequence continues at coordinate 72,921,126 of CM021108.1, read as the reverse complement.
TCAGTATGTCAAATTGGACAATTATTTGTTGAAGCTTGGATTTAACAAAGGTACTGCTAATAGTAATTTATATTTCAAAATTGATGATGATAAAGATTTGATTGTAGAAGTTTTTGTTGATGATATCATTTTTGGAGGAGATGATGGTTTGTGCATGAAGTTTTCTAATGAGATGGATAATGAGTTTGAGATGTCAATGATTGAAGAGATGAAATTCTTTTTGGTATTGTAAATTACTCAATTAGATAAAGGCATTTTTATATCTCAGTCCAAGTATGTGAGAGAACTGCTAAAGAATTTTGGTATGGAAGATTCAAAGCCAATTGGTACACCCATGGTGACTGGATGTAAGTTAACAAAAAATGATGATTTTGTGAAGGAAAATTAGACTAGATACAGATCAATGATTGGTAGATTACTTTATTTGACTCAAAATAGACCTGATATCATGAATGTTGTATGCATTGTTACAAGATTTCAAGCTAATCCTAAGGAATCTCATGTGACTGTTGTGAAGAGAATTTTTAGATACTTGAAGGGAACAAATGATTTTGGTCTATGGTATCCTAAAGATGATGATCTTACTTTGAATGCCTTTATTGATGTTGATTGGGTAGGAGATGTGAATGATAGGAAAAGTACTAGTGGTGGTGCATTTTCCTTGGGAAAGAAGATGATTTCATGGTTAAGTAAAAAGCATAATGTCATTTCTTTATCTACTGTAGAGGCAAAATACATTGTTGCTACTAACAATTATACTCAAGTAATATGGATGAAGCGGATGTTGAAAGATATGAGAGTTGTGTATGATGAACCTATTGCTATATTTTGTGATAATTCAAGTGCAATTAACATTTATAAGAATTTGGTGTTGCATTCAAAGACCAAGCATATATCTATAAAATATCACTTTTTGAGAGACAAGGTGAGTGATAAGGAAGTTAGATCGGAGTATGTGCCTACCAAGGAATAGATTGCAGACATCTTCACCAAGTCGTTGCCTAAGGATACTTTTGAGTATCTCCGAGGGAAGTTAGGGGTGATTTCCCCTCCTAATCATCACTAAGATGCATTGTTTTGCATCATTTCGTGCATTCACAGTCATATCTTGTTTTAGATTGATGTTATGGTGGTTGATACTCAGGGGGAGTAGTAAGATGATTCAGATATGTGGTTCAAAGCTTGTGTGCACCTTTACCATTGATGTCAAAGGGGGAGAAGAGTAATGTGAAAATTTCTTGAAGCATTAATGGGAGAGGAGTAATGTGAAAAATTATGAAAAGGGGAGAAGAGAGGAGGAGAAGAAGTCATGAGAGAAGAGTCAGAACCTAAGGGGGAGTAAGTGTTGGAGTTAGTTGTGTTGATTTTATTTTTCACATCATGTGTTGTCATCAATGCCAAAGGGGGAGATTGTTGGATGTTATGGTTGTGTTGTTGATATGTGGTTGTCATTGATGTCAACACTATTAACATTAATGTCTTTAAGACTGTATATGTCGAGGATATTGAGAAAATTGTAATAAAATAATTTGTAGGTTATCTGTGAAGTAGTGAAGTCCAATATGATGGAAATTTTAGTATGTTGATGATCAGAAGTTTTGAATTAAAAGGGTTTTTGTAGAGCCTATCTAGTTTATTCTCCAAAATTTTCAGATATGTGCATGAAGATTTGAGCAATTTATGAGTTTTGGTGTTCCTACAGTTATTTTGTTACTGTAGTTGGTGTTTCTGAAAGAAGAGAACGTGATTCTAGTAATTTTAGTTGTTGTGTATGCTCCTGTAGACATGGAAAATGTACCAGCATGCTTGATCCTGATTTACTAACATTGTTTTTGTCCTGAATCATACTCTCGGCTTATCACACTTTTTATCTCTTAATTAAATTAATCATTATTTAATTAATTAAGTCTTTCTCCTATGTTGATTAAATTAATCAATTTAATTTAATTAACCTTATATCTCTATATATTTAAATAATTTATTTTATTTAAATCAAGTCTCTAAGGTTTTCTTATTAAATTGAATAAATGAAACCTTATTTAATTTAACCTAACATCATCCCCTTTAGTTAAATAAATCAAAACATTTATTTAATTAATCCTTTCCTCTCAATTATGATTTAAATCAACTCATAAATTTGAGTCAAAATTGTCAAATCATCTAATCTCTCATTAAATTGATCAAACCTTGATTAATTTAATCTCAATCACTAAAATCCTCTAGAGAATGCAACTTGCACAATAAATCAATTACTTTGATTTATTTAATTACCCATTTTCTCTCAACGTGGAATAAAAGGGGAATATTCCCTCAAATTTGAATTCAAATTCAAGTGGGCTTGGTCCTTCCAACAAGGCATTTAAGACCTCTTACACATCCTTTGCATTAAGCCAAGTGACATTAACTCCATTCTTCTCTCCCTCCAACATGTCACTTTCAAATTTCAAATTTGAATCTCATGGAATTTATCATGCACATTGACCAAAATGTGCTCAACCATCAACCATTCACATCTTGACAAGTGGCACTTGGCCATTGGATGTTGAATGGTCTCACATTGCTCAAATCTTGCTCTTTCTTCCAAATTGAAATCTATAAATGAAAGGTTATTCCTCTCATTCAACACAATCTCATGCAAAGTTACTCTCTCCACATTGAGAGCTAATTTTGTCCATTTCTCTTCAAGTATTTACCATTTTCATGATTTCATAGCTAGGTTGTGCCAAAATCTCTTCAAGAAGATTTGATCATCCACATATCATTAACATTGCAACAAAGGAGTTGGGAAAGGGCCAATTTCGACACATCAATTGGCACCAATTCCCCCATGGAATCAAGAGTTTTCTTAGCTTTAATTTGGTTTATTGCATTTTTCTTCATTCTTCTTTCTATCTAAGTTTTGTAAATGGTTTTCATGGGGAATCCTTATTTTATCTTGCATATGAACTCACTAATGTGTTTGTCTGTTGTGTTTTTGTAGGAATAGGATCGGGGTTCATAGCTCCTATTGTGCTTATTGATGTTTCTAGATTGTACTCTATCTATGTTGCACGTCCACATTGAATGTAGTGCTCGCGACTGAATATTTTCTCTTGTATGTTCATGTTTTTCATGTTCATGGCCGACAAGGTGATTGAAGCATGTTGTGGATCTTTGAGGAATAATGCTTGAAGGTGTTTTGTGTTCAAGGATGTTGTGTTAGGTCTTCATTATGTTGTGGCCGACTTTGGTTGGTGTGCATTGAGAATTATCCATGGATTGAGCCGATAGTTTGTAAATATTTTCATATTTTATTATGTCAACATGAAGCAATGTAATTACTTGTTGTGGATATATACAAACGATTGTTTATCTCATTTGATGTATGTATGAAGTGAAGTGTGCAAGTACTTGTAGACACCTAAAAATGACCTAGGCCTACGAACACTACTTTACCACTTTTCATCCTGACATGATTATAATATTTTAATTATGTTTCTAACCCACATTCAACTATTAATTAAATAATTCATGATTATTTAATTAATTCATAATTTCTCATTCTTCATAATTATTAAGTAAATAAATCGTACTTATCTATTTAATAATGTCACTAATTGTCAAAGTCTTTTCTTAATTAAATAAAATCTTATTTATTTAATTAATCTTCATCATTAATGTCCTCCCGATTATTAAATTAATATATTTTAATATATCTATTTAATATGTCACTAATTCCTAAATCCTCTCTTAATTAAATAAATTCATTTATTTATTTAATTGATTAACTACTTCTTCTAAATTAAATAATTATTTTAATTATTTAATTAGGGCATGTGACACTTCTATATTTTTAAATAAAACAAATCATTTAAAAATATCTCACATACTTAACTGATTCTTCATTTCGTAATTAATTTCAAAAATCAATTACTAATTACCTCACAAAATCTTCTATTTTGAATTAATTTAATTCAAAAGGGAAATATTTTTCTACAAATCAAGTAATTTCTAAAATTATTGATTTTCCAAAAACTCATCCTCTTGTCTTTTTATTTTTACTAATTTTGTCTCCACTATCACATTCAGTCTTGATTTAATTCATTTAATTAAATCTTATTCACACCTATGGGTATTTTGCCCTAACCCTGATTGAGGTTGCCTTATTGAATCTTGACCTTTGATTCTAGGGTATTCTTCAATCTCTCATCTTGTCCATCCATTCAAGATTGCATTTTCTATAAAATGACAATCTTGATCTCATTTTCAGATCCATGATCATTTGCTCAAGAGATTTTACTATAGGCATTTCATTCTCACATTCTAGGCTTTTACTCATTTTACTATTTTCATAATAGGAATAATATTCTAGATTGCAATAGTTTGAATTTCAAATCCTTCAAAGGTATTGCTAAGGCTAGACATTTTTAGAGTTTGCTCACAAAGCTGAGGGCATTCATTTTTATCACTAGCAATCTCAAGAAGGTACAATGGAAGTGAAGCATGGAGGAGAGAAGACATGGGTGAGATCTATCTAATTCATTTATTTTCCTTTTATTCTCTATTGTATTCCATTGTTTGATTTATATTAACTTGTGGGTACAACTAATCAGTTGTTGATGTTTGCAGGATATTTTAGGTCATTACATTGGTGAACCCGACTTTCCAACATGACTTTTTTTTGTAGGTTTCGTACGACTTCAAACTTCTTTTTTTTTTACAGGTTCAGGGTACGGAACGACGCATTTGCGCGACCAAATGACACAATCGCTCTGCCGCATCACATTTGCGATCGCAAGCGACGCAATCGCTCTGTTGCACTGCAAACGATGCATTTGACGAAACGCGACACATCTGTCAGAAGCCAAGCCGCAGGTAACTGGTAAAAATTCATTGTTTCTTTTCTGATCATTATTGTAATCTGGATCTGACGCATCCGCGGCTAGAATTTTATTTTTTCTTTCATTTTTGGTATTTAAAAAGAACCAACCCTAGGATAGACACATAAATTTCAATTTACCAATCCTAGGATAGACAATCTAATTGGAATTTATCAATCTAGGGTAGCCACCAAACTTTTATTTTGGTTAACAATGAAAACCATGTCTTTGTGAAGCAACATCTTCACCTATATTAGAAAAAAATTATTTTGGGTTTAAAATTGAACAATCTTGCTTTGTGTGTTTTGGATAATAGGCATATGCTCTCCCCTTTACTGGGTGATCAAAAAGCCAGACCTATCCCTTTTTCATACTTATGCATTTAATGTTTTCTTACAACCCTTAGAAGGCCTACTCTTGTGGGAAAAAGTACTCACCCAAGAGGAACGACCTAAGTGGGAACACGTAAAACCAAGGTTTCCAACCCACTATAATCAAAAACAAGTTGTTGATGAAAATCCAACTTGACAGTAGTAGACAGGATAACCATCCCCAAAGCCTTTGTTCTAAAGGTTGGGAGGTCTCTCGAGGGAGTATATCCATTGTCACACTAAACGGAAAGACTTACTAAGAACATAGTGTACTAGCCAGCCGAGTCAGTAACCAAACATCCTTTCAATCACGGTGCAAGGGGAGGGAAGAATCTCCCCCCAAGACACTCACCATATAATCACCACGGACTATTTGCTCAGGCGATTCGATATCCACTTCTGTCACCTTGAGTACGCACCTGGAAAAGACAAAAACACGAGCGCCCTCTAGGGGGTGACAAGGCTGTGTGAGTCGACGTGATTTTAAGATGTGGGTTGTGATTGCGAGGATGACCCACTTAACCATTAAGAGTGATTATGTTTGAACATGCACTTCATATTGTGATTTCTCTATTTGCCAACAGTTTTAACAATCTTCAACAAATTGAATATCACAAATCGAAACCAAAAAGAAAAAGAAAAAAAAACTTTTCAAAAACTGTAAACTTTCGGGTTTTTCCTTAAAATTGTATATTGCGATGCAAGTGCTCTGCTGCACCGCAATCGCAAGATACCAAGCCACATTCGCTCTGATGAGCCGCATTTGAGCCATCAAGAGCGACATTCACTTTGTTAAACTGCATTCATCACTTATAGAGCCGCATTTGCAATCAGTGAGCCACATTCGGTTAATTGAGCCACATTTGCCAGACACAAACCCGCATTCGCAAAACAGTGTCACAATTGACACTTCCAAAACCGCATTTGATTCTGTGAGCCGCATTTGCTCTGTCGTAACGCATTTGTTGCAATGCATTTTCTAAAACTTACAAATAATTGCTCACTATCAAACCTAGAAAGTCCACAACTTGTCTGAAATCCAATCAAGTCTTTCTTCATTGTTTCAAGTCAAACCAGACTCTGAATTGCTCAACTTTCATTAAACATTACATTTTTAGATACCATCTAGCCCATTAGATTGCATTGGTAGCTTCACCACCTCCTTAGACACTCACTTTTGCAGATTTTAGGAGTTGACTCTTACCATTCATTGTCCAAACTTTGCATTCATTAGTAGGTTATCATTGGACCCAGTTACCTTTGTCACTTTATCAATCCTTTTGTGAAGCATTTCCCACTCAATAGTCTACTGTGGAGATTTCACTTTGTCCCATTTATAGTCCTTCTACGGTCCTTTGATCCTCCAAAACTGAATCATTGCAAAAACTTTTTATGTCCAAGTTTGTCCTCTTTAGATCTCTCACTAGTAAGTACATCTTTGGATCATTTATTGCATATCCATTTAGTATCACAACACTTGCATTCACAAACTTTTAGTCTTACTTGCATTTCATAGCATCCTTTTAAAATCCAAAAAACCAAAAACATAGTCTCATATTTAGATCATTTTCTCCATCATCCCAAGTTGAGCAAAACTTTGTATGGTTGAAACTAGACTACAAAAAAAGAAAAGACTCATGGATTCCTTTGGACAAGACACCAACTTTCTTGGGTTCACAACTGGCATGAGCTCATTTACTAATGCCACAAACAATCCTTGTTTTGACATGGAAAATTCCAACTTCAATCCTTTCAGTGAGATGAACATCCCATCATCTCAATCACATCTTTTTGAACCATTTATCCAATGGGATGAAAATGGGGATGTCTTTGAAGAAAGACATACAAGCTGCCGCTCAAAACCCAAAAGTGGCCTCTTTTGTGGAAGAAATGGTCTTAAATGACTCTTCTAGATTCCTAGCTATGCTCCTTGACCAAGGGGCTAAGTTACCAAAGGGATTCGATATTAACACTCTTAGACCAACTTATCCCACTCCAACATCATACAATTCCTCCATGGGAGCCTCTTCGCAAAACATCATCAACATAATCAATGCTACGTCCCTTAGTCACACTACAGCCACAACCAACACAACATCTATTGGGGGATCATCTTCCCAAACCAACACCACATCATAATCCATCCCCCAACAAACATCCACCATTCCTTCACAAACAATAGCTGCAACCACATCAAACCTCTTTGGAACCACATCTAGTTCCATTAGTACATCAACAAACCTATTATTAGGTTCTTCAAGTGCCATAGCAACCAACTCATCTAACCCATTTGGGAGAAATAAACGAAGAGTTTTCATCCAAGGCACCCAACCCACCTCATCACAGGTCAATACCAGCATTCCTATGACCCAAAACACCAACATTCCTCAAGGTCATAATCTTTTATTTGGGCAAGGCAATCAAGGCGCTCAATCATATACTCCATTTGGGCATCAACAAGCTCAAAATCAACAAGGCACTCAATTCTTCACTCCATTTGGCAATCAACAAAGTCAAAACCAGAAAGGTCCTCAAATCTAGTCCAATATGGCAGGATATCACATTCCCACTTATGCTTCTCAAGTCCATACGCAGTAGCACATCCCTCATCAAAATACTCATTTCCAACAACCACCTAATCACAACACTCATTTTGCTCACCGTCAACCCATTCCCAATCAACACATCTCCTCACAACATTTGGGGAATCAAACTACCTCTATCACCAACATAGGTGATGCTACCAACCATCCAATGGTGGAAGCACTCACACACCAACTCGCTGCTCTTCAAACACAAGTGGAGACCTTGCAACAATCCAATAAAAAGTCATACATGTCACATGAATTGTGTCATTATCCATTTGACACAACTTTATATATGCCACCATTTCCTCATGGATATGTGGTCCCTCATTTTCCCAAGTATAAAGGCAAAACAAACCCCCTTGAACACATAAGGGAATTCACCACTAGTTGTATCAACATTGCTTATGAGCAAACTTATCTCATGAGACTCTTTTATAGAAGTCTTGGAGGTCATGCACTAGAATGGTTCTCACTCTTGCCTAAGGGAATAAAAACTTGGAAGGATTGGCAAACAAGTTTGTAGAAAACTATGCTTACAATATCGACACAGACATTGACATCGCCTCCTTATGCAAACTTACCCAAGAGGATGCAGGAGAGACTTTCATTCCATTCTTTTAAAGATGGAGAGCCTTAGCAAGCAGATGTCTGGTAGAAATACCTAAAAAGGAGAAAGTAACCATGTTTGTGCAAACACTCCTTGGACCACTAAGGTATGGACTACAAGTCCATTGTTGCACCACTTTTGTTGACCTTGTTGAAAAGGGGGTTCAACTGGAAAAAGCATTGATTGCCAAAGGTGAATTGAAATATGGTGGCAAAACCATCAACACAACCACCAATAATAACCCAAGTAGCTCAAACAACAAAAACAAATACTGGGTTAAGAACAAACACATCACAAATGATGGTGTAGTTGATGCAAAAACCATCAATGCAACAGGTCATGTACTCACAATCAAAGGAGTACACAATCGAAACGCACCTATAACTACACCGACACCAACTTCCAATGCTATCCAAAACAATCATGCACAATCTAATCAAAGGCAGTTGCATCAACCACGATAGTTTCAAAAATGCTCATACACCCCGTTGGGTGAACCTATTGAAACTGTCTTGAAGAAACTCCTTCAAAACGGTGTCATAACGCTGGAGGAGCCAAAACCATATGACCCGGGTCAATTCAAGCCATCATGGTGGGATGACAATTCATTCTATGATTACCACCGTGCCAAAGGGCACAAAACTTCCTCTTGTCACCAATTGCGAAATCTGGTACTAAGCATACAAACCATCAAGCCAACCACATCCGTCTGGCCTATAATACTACTCATCCTGCATATAGTTATCCCGATGGTACTATTATTAACAATCTTTGCACTACTAATGAAGATGAATCTGTTAATACCATCAACATTAAAAGAGCCCCAGAATGTAATGTGACTACGCGTAAAGGCAAGGTCACTATCCTGGGTCCCTCTACCCGTCAACCAAAGATCACCATACCTGGTCCATTTGCTAGACAATCCACCCCAAAACCGGAGTTCAACATTGTTGAGCAGTTAAATAAAACACCTGCTCAAATATCCATTCTTGAGCTACTCCATATTTCACCCACACATAAGGCCATCCTCGATAAAGTACTACAAGAGTCATCCATCCCTACCAACATCGATGTCAACCATTTTGAGACTATGGTCGGATACCTGAATTCACCTCACCAGATCACCTTTTCAAATAGCGACTATTCGTCACCCAAACCATCACATAATGATGCCCTTCACATTGAGGTTTTTGTCCATAAGCATAAGGTTAGACGAGTCCTAGTAGATGGTGGGGTGGGATTGAACATCTACTCTCTAAAATTTTTCAAAGCTCTTGGTTTCTCAGATGCATGTGTAGATGCTAGCAAGAGCATCATCATCAAGGCATACAATGATGAAGAATGCGCTTCCAAAGGCATTATTACAATTCCTCTTCGGGTAGGACCTGTCATCATAGATAGTACATGCTAGGTCCTGGATCATGATATACACTACAATATCTTACTTGGTCATCCATGGATCCATGCTCTAAAGGCTATTCCATCCACCTACCACCAGTGCCTCAAATTCCCTTTTGATGGAACTAAGATCACCATCCCAGGAGATCTTGATCCATTCCAATACTGTAACAACCTGCAAGCTACTGCTGAGCACCAGGTGCCCATCAATCGGGAGGCCTCATCTTCCACCTCATCCAAATACATTGACCCATCAACACTTATGAAATCATCCATTCCATCATCTTCTATTGCACCATCTCCATCGACCTCCATCCCAAGTAAAGATATTCAGATCCAGGTTGTGGAGAGTTCAAGATAAAAATACGACTTACTGTATAACCACAATACCGAAGCCACCTAAGGTCTATGGTAGACCATGCTTTGCAGTAGAGCCCAAAATAACTTTCAAAGTCCCATCAAAAAGTGTTTTCACACGGTGGGGCGATATGGGTAATGAAGTCATTATTGACATGGACAACTGGATTTACAAAGACCCGACAAAGTTACCTTCACTACCTTTGCATCTCTATGGAAAAGAATATGATATATACAAAGCACAAGGTTTTGATGGTACAAGCGGCCTTGGAAAGAATAGCAATGGAAGACGGGAACCTATTATCATAACAACAAGACCAAGATACATAGGGCTAGGGTATGACCAAATCGGAACTGATGATCAACATACCCTTGAACTTTCAAGTAAGGTTGTAATGGCTACAGAAAGTGTTGAGACATGAGAAGAATCCCTCACTGAAACAGACTCAAATGAATGGGAATGGGGATTTGACAAAACCATCAGTGACTATGACATTGATGAACTATTCTTGGAACCTGGCCAACCTTCCTTTATAGAGAGATTCCGCATGAAATATGACATTGACCATATTAACCGACATTCTAAAAGTAAGGAATGGGTAAGCATTCCTTGGAACCCAAAAACACACAAGGTCTTATCAGCCATACCCGAACCATCCCACCCCATTCTTGAACCCACCCATCAGCCAAATTTATGTGAGCCCACTATCCATACTTCTGAAACGCCAACAACTGGTCACGATGATAATTTTATACCATATTATGACTTTGAATTCAATTCATCTGACTCGAAATATGGACCTTCCATTGCATCAAACACGGAAGTGGAAATTGACAACTTTTCCTTTACACTTGAAGCATCAATTTTCACACTTTCCACATCATCCCCTTCCTTCACCAACACTGACAATGGAATCCCTCTTGTTTATCAACAACTGATCGATTGGGACCAACAAGATCCACCGGTAATGGACATATTTCAGAATGACGAGGCAATTGCAGAGTTCATGGGGCTAAGAGAAGGCATTCCATGGGGAGATCACAAAACAGGGTTCTCCATAGATCTAGATTGTACAACTTACTTCGAGGAGACTGTGCAATCCTCCAGTCACAAAAATACAAAAAATAAAAAATAAAAAGAAATGCCTTTAGGTGAAAACCGCAAGGCACCTTCTGGCAATAAAATAGTAAAAACAAAGGACGTATCCGAAGGTGAAAACCTCTCTGAGGCACCTAAGGATGGAGGATTGGACTTTCTTCCTGTAACACAGGAAAAATTGGCTATGCTTATTGAAGACACAATGGAAGTTAACATAGACACACTAGAGAATCCCAAAATGATTCTCTTGGCTGCATCATTGTCAGATGAAGAAAAACCTGAATTTAAATAATTCTTCACAGAGAGAAAAGTTAACTTCGCATGGTCATATACTGACATGCCAGGGCTTGATCCTGAATTGGTTCTGCACCATCTTCCTTTAATCCCAGAAATCAAGCCGGTCAAACAAAAGTTGTGCAAGATGCACCCACAGATTGCACTACTTGTCAAAGCGGAACTAAAAAATTTACTAGATGCTGAATTCATAAGGTCAATTGATTATGTGGATTGGATATCAAACATTGTTCCTGTTACCAAGCCGAATGGACAAATCCATATTTGCATGGATTTTAGAGATTTAAACAAAGCTTGTCCAAAGGATGACTTCCCCCTACCAAACATAGACATGATTATTGACCTCACGGTAGGATATAAGATGCTATCTCTCATGGATGGCTTTTCAGGCTATAACCAAATCATAATTGCAACAGAGGATCAGCATAAAATGGCATTCACTTGTCCTTGGGGAACATATTGTTGGAACGTCATGCCTTTTAGCTTAAAGAATACAGGCGCAACATACCAGAGGGCCATGACAACAATCTTCCATGACATGATGCACATTCTAATGGAAGATTATGTGGATGACCTATTGGAAAAATCTTTGACAAGGACAGAACATCTCAAAGTCTTAGATAGAAATTTTAGATGGCTTGAGGATTACAAGGTTAGATTGAACCCAAAGAAATGTGTCTTTGGGGTTACTTTAGGCAAGCTACTAGGATACATTGTTCCAAGACGAGGCATTGAGGTTGATCCCGCCAAAGTAAAAGCAATTTTGGACATGCCTCCACCAAAGGGAATTAATGAGTTGTGAACATTTCAAGGCAGACTACAATCTATTCGCCGCTTCATTGCATAGTTGGCAGACAAGTGTCAACCATTCCAATATCTACTCCGCAAAAGCATTCCATTTGTATGGACAGATAAGTGCAACATGGCTTTTGAAAAAATTAAAGAATATTTATTAACAACTCCAGTGTTAATGCCACCTATTGAAGGAAAACCACTGATTTTATATGTCTCTGCAACGACAAACGCACTGGGGGCATTATTGGCACAGAATGATCATGAAGAAAAAGAAAGAGCCATATATTACATTAGTCGCACATTAATTGGATATGATCTCAACTACACAACCATTGAATGGGCATGCCTGGCGTTTGTCTTTATGGCACAAAAACTAAGACACTATATGCTAAGTCATCAAACACATTTGATAGCAAAGATTGACCCATTAAAATATCTCCTTAGTCGAGCAGCATTGATAGGTCGCTTGGCAAAGTGGGTCATGATTTTAAGCGAGTATGACATATAGTATATGGAGCACAAATCTATAAAAGGTCAAGTAATAGCAGATCAACTGGCAGATGCACCAATCCAAGCTACTCATCCGCTGATCACTGATTTTCCTGATGAGTCAATCTTTCACGCAGAACCAACTTTACCATGGAAATTATACTTTGATGGATCCCACACTAGGCACGGCTCGGGAGCAGGCATATTATTTATCACACCACAAGGGGATTCAATTCCTAAATCATTTCGAATCGCTTTCTCTTATACAAATAATATTGCAGAATACGAGGCATTGGTCACAGGTCTCAAGATAGCAATTCAATGGAAAATTCAAACACTCCTTGTATTTGGGGATTCTCAATTAGTTATCAACCAAGTGAATGATGACTATGACACAAAGGATGAAAATTTTCTCCCTTATAAGCGCATGGTGGATAATTTCCTAATGTACTTCAAAATGATTGCATTTGAACAAATCCCAAGAACACAAAATAAAGCAGTTGATGCAATGGCTACCATTGGATCTCTTTTAGACATTCCTAAGAATGTGTCACAATTTGAATTCCTAGTGGAACAGCTTTTGATGCCTGCATATGATATTCTGGAGTCAACAATGGTGTGTGAGATTGTTGGTCCCAGCTTGCCTTGGTACCAGGATATATACGACTACCTTAAATCCCAAATTCTCCCGCCTAACTTTTCCAACAACCAAAGAAAATCCTTCATCCGAAAAGCGACCAGACATACCATCGTCAGTGACACTTTATACTGTTGTGGCTTTGACAACACCCTTCTTCGTTGTCTCGACACTGATGAAGCCCAAACAACTTTACGAGAAGTACATGAGGGTATATGTGGATCTCATTCGAGTGGTCCAACCTTAGCTAGGAAAGTCACCAGACTGGGGTACTACTGGCCGACATTGGAAAAAGATGCTCTTCAATTTGTCAGAACATGTCAGAAATGCCAGGTGCACAATGATCTGATCCACGCACCTACACAAGAATTGAGACCTATCACTTCTCCATGGCCTTTCGCACAATGGGGACTCGACCTCGTGGGTAAGATCCATCCATCCTCTTCAAATGGCCATAAATTCATAATAACCGCCATTGAGTATTTCATGAAGTGGATTAAAGTCATCCCTCTCACCTACATCACCGATAAGCAAATATCCAAGTTCATCCTAAACTACATCATTTGTCAGTATGGTGTCCCACAATCCATCATCACAGATAACAACAGTCCATTCAAAAATCAAGACGTTCGTGAACTCTGTGAGTGATTCCACATTCAACACCATTTTTCCACCCCATACTACCCACAAGGTAACGGCCAAGCTGAGGTGTCCAACAAAACAATCCTTCGTATTCTGAAAAAGATCGTCAACGACGCTGGCCGAGATTGGCACCTACAACTTAATCTTGCTTTATGGGCCTATCGTACCAGTATCCGCACCCCCACTAGAGCCACCCCATTTTCCCTGGTTTATGGATCTGAGGCCATATTACCCATCGAGTTCGAAATTCCTTCTCTCCGAGACTCCTTGAAAGGAATGATTGATGATGAAGAGTACAGACATACTCGCCTACATGAACTGGAAATGCTACAAGAAAGATGACAAAATGCCTTAAATCACCTGCAGGCATATCAAAACCGTCTTTGTAGAAGTTATAACAAAAGAGTCATGGTGAGAAAGTTTGAAATTGGTGACTTGGTTCTCATGCAGAATCCCGGAAATCAAACAGATCGTGAAAAGCCTGGCAAGTTTGAGGCTAATTGGCTTGGTTCATATCTCATTACTATCTCATTTGGTTCTGGAGCTTATTAGTTGGCCACACCTGATGGAGAACAGTTGACAGAACCTATCAACAGTTTACACCTGAGAAAATTCTACACATAGCATCAGAGAGCTTGGGCTAAAAACCTACAAAATACAAAAAAATGGAAAATACAAAAAAATATTCCCTTGATGAAAACTTGGCAAACAGGCGTCTTGGTGACACCAAAAAAATTTGAAAAATGACAAAAATAGTAAAAAGAAATGAATTCATCCAATAGTGAAAACCTGGCAAACAGGCGCTTTGGATAAGTACCATGGTGAAAACCTGGCAAACAGGCACCGTGCATATTCAATCGTTGCTTCGCCATCTACTGTCACTCAAATCGACATTTATCCATTTGTTATGATAGCAAAGGCTTGACACATCTGCGGCATCCGTCCTAAAGTCTTGTCGATTTCGACCATGGTTAACATTTAGTTGACATCATTCCTGGCATATCCTTACCTTGGTCTCACGTCTACCTATCTCCATTTCATTTCGACCTCAGATACTCCCTGCTCTGTCTGGGGGCAAGACCTTTATCATGCAATTGCAGTGGGTACCACACATGATCCTGCATTCTTAAAAGTCCTGAAAAAATCCTAAAAATTTGAAAAAGTCCTGAAAAAATCATAAAAATCTGAAAAAGTCCAAAAAAAATCCTAAAAATTTGAAAAAGTCCGAAAAAAAATCATAAAAATTTGAAAAAATCCTGAGAAAATACAAAAACATCCAAATCAATGACAAAATCCAAAAACAAAGTCAAAGTCAATCTCTGTCTGGTCAATCCAATCAGTCCTGTCAAAATCAATATTTTGTCCAAGTCTGGACTACGTTGTCTCTGTGCATTTGCTACATAGGCAAGATTCATCTTTGAATCCCTGAGACATTAAGCCAGTCCTCCTAGGTTTGTCACAAAATAAATCATGATTCAAATTGTTGTTCTTTGGACAATGTCATTGGTCATGTTGAACTATGAGGTCTCTGAGTGCACGATGTAGGCAAGGCCATCAATCGATGGACCCCCAAGGCCGCACTAGGTCAGTCCATTAGGGTTCATGGCACTATACATTCACACATGTCAAACTATCTTCAAATCAAGCAAATCTTATCAATCTATCAGCAATATGTTCTGTCAACATTTTCAATCAATTCAGCATGTCAACAAATGACATGTAGTCAAATCATATCAAGACAATTTATCATGGCAAAACTTTGGGTTCTTTTTCAGATGTGTCCTTCTGAAGAACAACTTTCGTTAACTTGTTTTATGCTTTTGGATGTGTCCTTCCTAAGCATTGTCATCATCACTTGACATTTTGATGGATTCTCCTAGCTCCGAGAATCGATCTCCTAGATATCAATGTCATTTAGGATGCGTCCTTCCTAAATTTGATATCGCTCAACACTTAACAACCCTTGACATTAAAAACAATTGGCAAACACTTGGCAAACATTTCTGTCTTTTTGATAATTATCCTGATATTAGTTCCTTATGTCTTAGGAACAACGACATATCATGATGATTATCCTTGTCTGCTTATCACTCTACTATTAGCTTCTCTAGGATGTCCGGACTTCAGGATTTAGAGAAGCAGCGACATAGTATGATGATTTTATTGTCTATTTTACTATCATGTGGCTAGTTTCTCCACGATGTCCTATCATCAGGATTTAGAGAAGCGACGACGTCTCATGATTAGTTTGGTTTTTCTGGTGGTTGGTCATGATAAGGGGCTAGGGGCAACTGTGTTCCTTACATGAGTTATGATCATCCTATGTCTGCGGCTATTGACTTATGTGATGGTTCAACCTTGCACACTATTGATCTATGTCATATCATAGTGTTTGTCGACCATCATGACATTTTTCGCCCAATGATGATTAAAGAGCAACTAGGATAGCACTATAGCAAAGCTTTTGAAGGATTTTAATTTTCTTCACTAACATGCATATCTTTCTTCGCACTAACATCCATCTTCGTCTTCTCTTCTATGGTTCTCTGACGATATCCTGTGACATACAAAAACAAAGTTGCATACATAATGGCATGATCATTTCATATTCACATCTGCATAAATCAATTACCATAATTCACATTGCATAAACGCTATCATTTACATCCATTCATAAGACCATCATTTGCATCAACATATAAGCATCATAAAGAAACATTTGCATTAACATCATCATCACATTACACAATGCATACATAACATAAACCACATCCATAATGTCGTTCATAAGCATAAGCATAACATTCATAGCATTATAAAAAGCATCACATAAGCATATCATAGAACATTAGAATACCATAACACATAACATCATATAGACCACATCAAAACTGCATCGCATATATATAATCTCAAAAAACATGTCATGTCACAGGATAGAGTCATATGATATCCCAAAAATAGAGCTTGTGGGCTTGAATATCAAAATATACATGTGTCTAAAAACAAGTCCTAAGATGGCCCCGCCTCCATCTCATGGAGGTGAACTACGAGGTAACTGTGGTTGATCCATCAAGTGGAATGTGACCTGAATAGGTGTCCTCTCCAGTGTCTCACTCTAGGATCTTGTGGGATCGGTAGCAGGAGGTTGACTCTACTCTATTTGCTGCCCTGAAGACACTGATCTATGACCATGCTCTGATCAGTGACTATGCCCTGATGAGTGTCTGTGAGAGCTATGTGACCTGTGACCTAACGACTGCCCTGATGCAGTGGACCCCCCAACACTGGTGTAACTACTGCTATGAGACCTACTACTGTGTGTTCCACTGCCACTACCTGTCTTGATGTGGGATCGAGACAACCCTGGATCCCATCTATCAGGTGGGACAGCCTGCTCATATAATGCTTTGTACCAGCCCCTGCTCTCTACTACCCTAGCCAACTCCCGAGCCATATCTCATGTCGGCCCAGAACATAACTCTACAAACTCTGAAACCCACCGCTCTAACTCCTGCCACCGAATGACTACTTGATCTCTCTCAACTCGGCTGACCTCCAACTCTGTTACCAAAGCCTTGTTCTAAAACAAGGCCGCATCTTGTCTGCTTTGTAGATCTACAATCCATTGATCAATAGTGGCATCCACAGGCAAAATGAGTGATCTGTCACCCTCATCATCCTGAGAGATCATCCACTCCTGCAGCCTCTGATCTTCCTCATCCTCCTCCTCATCCTCATCCCTATCCTCCTCCACCCGGACCTCCTCCACATCTATGTCGAGAGGGTGTCCCCCAACAAGTGGATCCACCTCCACTCGCTCCTCCGCCACTACCTCTGCCTCCACTCGCTCCTCTGCCACCACAACCACCTCCTCCTCAAACACCACCTCCACCTCCTCCTCATCGCCTCTAACCTCATCAGCCCTCGCCTCTGGCTCTCTCTCCTCCCCCTCCTCCCGAATGGGTGACAATGGTACACCACCCACTCTCTACCTCACTCTCCTGGGCTGCCTCCGCCCTTGATCATCCCTCCTCCTTCTGGCACCCCTGCCATCTCCTCCCCCCCTCCACCTCCTCCACCTCCATCATCTCCTCCACCTCCTCCACCTCCCCCACCTCCTCCATCCCCCCCATCTTTGCCTCCTCCTACCCTGCCTCCATCTCTACCCTTGGCACCTCTACCATCTTTGCCTCCATCTCTGCCACCCCGACCTCTCCTCAGAACCCGTGGAATGACTGATCTGATATCTATCGGCGGTGGACCATCCGGATCTGTCAAAGGGATGGGCCTATGAACCTGCCACCAAGTATCAAACTCGACAAATGTCCTTGGATTTGCTGGACCCCCTCTCCATGCCCACTAAACTGCCACCAGGCTGTCAACCTGCTACTTTGCTACTGTGACTGATATGGGAAGTCCCCATATGGTCTCCCTAGACGACCGAGCATACTCTGCAGTGCCTACTGGCACAATCTACTGCTCCCCAAATTGTCGTAGTACCCGCTAGGGCAGGTACATCTCAATGATCCTCTGGGTCTAAACTGTGTGACCAATCAGATATCGAAACTGTCTGCAAAAGGATAGGTGGCCATCCTCATCTGACCAATGAGCACAATCTCTGTAGGGTCTCCAGACAAAACTGATCATCGTGTCTATCCGATGACGCTAGTACCCGGTATCTCCAACACAAGTTTGACTAATTGATCTGGCATACAGATAAACATATGGCATCCCATCACCCAACTGCTACATCTGTACTGGCAGTCAAAAAATGGGAATGCACTCCCATACCCAAATCATGAGTAAGGTGGTCCTGCAACTGATACTGTGACCCTGATGGTAAACTACCTCATGCAATTGATGGTATAACATGGCCAACAAGTAGGTCTGCCAAGCGAAAACAGTCCTTTGTAGATGCATCCGAACTAGAACATCCCCCATCCAATGGGAAATCCGTGACCACGACGATTGGGGATCAACAAACCTGCGATCAAGGTCATGAGCATCACATCAAACCTGGGAAATCGGTCGGCCACAACATCCCAGCCGATCTCATAACCATCCAGAGCCAATTGCGCACCATCGACACCCTCATATCTCTCTGCCAAGACCTATCGCCCTCGGTGGGGATCATAGACCACCCTCTCTTCGCTAATCGGAATCCGGAGAATGCAGTACATGTCCTCTAAAGTCACTGCCGCCTCTCTAGTAGGCAAGTGAAATGAGCAGGTCTCAGAATGCCACCTCTCGCAAAGAGTTGTGAGCAAACCTCTGTTTTCCTGAATAACGGGCATATAGGCAACATGGTACAGGCCCAAGGACATCAATCGTCGTTTATGTCTATCACTAAGACAATCTTGGAAAGCATAGGTAGTTGGCCGGAACTCTCGTGTATAAATAGGCACCAGTCGAGTCTGAACAAGGAAAGGGCAAGGATTAGCACATACTCAAAGTTTTATGCTACTAGCAAGTCAAGGGTACATAAAAACTTAATCTGGGCAAAAGTCAACTCTAGACAACGACAATTACGTCGCGTTGATCGCAAATGCGTCACAATGTTTCAATTGCAGCTCTTCGCATGACAAACGCATTGCAATACGTCAAATGCATCGTTCTGACTAGCAAATGCGCTAGCAAGCAACGAATGTGTCAGTTTAGTTATCAAATGCGCGATTCAACAGCATATGCGTCATGTGACATGTCAAATGCGTCGCAAAATTGCAAATGTGTTGCACAATCTGACAATTGCATCGCACTTTTTTGATTGCGTTGCACTTTTTCGATTGCGTCATGTCGACTTGCGAATGCGCAATTGCACAAATAATCTATCCTACCCATCACACTTGCATCACGACACAATCAAATGCGGTGAACGCAAAGGCGTTTGCGGCTTTCGCAATAGCATTTGCATCGACCGCAATTGTTTTCCCCCCATTTAACCCTCATAAATGCATGAAAATCAAAATTTGACAAGTTGGATAAGGTACTTACCAGTGCACCTACACCCTTGGGTCGTCAGAATGAACACACGCGATATCCATGGTGTGTAGTCATCGGAATCACCATCGTTGCTCAGAGCTCTGATTTCTGAATTCTATATATGACAAATGAGAAAATAACATTTGGATTGACCTTTTCAACCTATTTATAGGCTAAAAATTAGGGTTTTGACCTAGTAGGCTTTACTGGAGGCTCATTTGACCACCTTTGACCGACATTTTTGCTAGCTTCGTGTCCTCCATTTTTGAAATCATTCGCGTCGTTATTTATCTGGTAATTATTCGAGCTAATCGGGATATTTTCCAAATTTTTCTGACCCCGGGTCCAAATTCGAAAATTTTCTCGAGGGGGCATAGGCACTTCATACCTTCGCTGGGGCATATTTTGGACTTGTTTTTTTTGCCACAGTGCAACAAGCTGCATTATGACAAAGAGGGGCAAATGTAGACACCTAAAAATGACCTATGCCTGCGAACACTACTTTACCACTTTTCATCCTAACATGGTTATAACATTTTAATTACGTTTCTAACCCACATTCAACTATTAATTAAATAATTCATAATTATTTAATTAATTCATAATTTCTCATTCTTCATAATTATTAAGTAAATAAATCGTACTTATCTATTTAATAATGTCACTAATTGTCAAAGTCTTTTCTTAATTAAATAAAATCTTATTTATTTAATTAATCTTCATCATTAATGTCCTCCCGATTATTAAATTAATATATTTTAATATATCTATTTAATATGTCACTAATTCCTAAATCCTCTCTTAATTAAATAAATTCATTTATTTATTTAATTGATTAACTACTTCTTCTAAATTAAATAATTATTTTAATTATTTAATTAGGGCATGTGACACTTCTATATTTTTAAATAAAACAAATCATTTAAAAATATCTCACATACTTAACTGATTCTTCATTTCGTAATTAATTTCAAAAATCAATTACTAATTACCTCACAAAATCTTCTATTTTGAATTAATTTAATTCAAAAGGGAAATATTTTTCTACAAATCAAGTAATTTCTAAAATTATTGATTTTCCAAAAACTCATCCTCTTGTCTTTTTATTTTTACTAATTTTGTCTCCACTATCACATTCAGTCTTGATTTAATTCATTTAATTAAATCTTATTCACACCTATGGGTATTTTGCCCTAACCCTGATTGAGGTTGCCTTATTGAATCTTGACCTTTGATTCTAGGGTATTCTTCAATCTCTCATCTTGTCCATCCATTCAAGATTGCATTTTCTATAAAATGACAATCTTGATCTCATTTTCAGATCCATGATCATTTGCTCAAGAGATTTTACTATAGGCATTTCATTCTCACATTCTAGGCTTTTACTCATTTTACTATTTTCATAATAGGAATAATATTCTAGATTGCAATAGTTTGAATTTCAAATCCTTCAAAGGTATTGCTAAGGCTAAACATTTTTAGAGTTTGCTCACAAAGCTGAGGGCATTCATTTTTATCACTAGCAATCTCAAGAAGGTACAATGGAAGTGAAGCATGGAGGAGAGAAGACATGGGTGAGATCTATCTAATTCATTTATTTTCCTTTTATTCTCTATTGTATTCCATTGTTTGATTTATATTAACTTGCAGGTACAACTAATCAGTTGTTGATGTTTGTAGGATATTTTAGGTCATTACAGTACTATGTGTGAATAAAGTTCAGATTATTCGAAGATAGAGTAGAGTGTGAAGAAGAGTGAAAAATAGTGAAAAAGTGTTCATGTACTTAACCATAACTATAATCAGGCATTAACAGATGCTACTTTCTTAGTTCAAATTATTCAGATAGATTTAATCTAATTTTTTTTGTAAGATAGTGAGTCTTCCTTTGTATTTGAGTAGTAAGCTCCAGGCAGTGTGTCTGAATGGAAGTGCATTCCTCATTTATTCTTCTTATACTTCTAACAAAGTGTAAACTTGTGGATTAACCTCCACTGTGGTTTTTCCCCTAATAGTGTTTCCATACAAAAATCTTGGTGTTATGTGTGTTTCTGGTGTGTTTTTTATTTATGCTTTCATGGTTATTAATCAGATATGAGAATAAGGGTTAATAAGTTTAATAAGTTTGAAATTATGTGACAATTGACTCAACCCCCCCTCTCAGTTGTCTACACTTGTGTTGCCGACACATTCTACCAACAATATTTGCATCCTCCCTTTTTAAAGGATACACCACCTCACATTTAGCCTCCGCCATCTCCTGGATCATCCCCATAATTCTCCTCCAAACTTGTTGAACCAATAACCTTGCTTCATAAAAAACATCGATTCCTCTCCAACCAAATTTGCCACAGAATAAAAGTAGGCCCAATACACCAAACAATTTGAAGGAAAGAAGCCAAAGTAGGAAGCCTACCCAAGCTATTCTAAAACTCAACCAAGGAGGAAGCATGAACACAAGGGTGTTTCCACGCTCCCCACCAATAATTCCATATTTGTAAAGAGAAGGGGCACCGTAAAAACAAATGTGAAGAGTCCTCCTCACCAGCACTACAAAAAACACAAATAGAAGGGCCTTGAAAACCTCTCTTCTATAGATTATCCCACGTCAAACATTTATTCCAAGCTAACGTCCACACAAAGCAGTTACATTTAGGCTAGGAGAACTTGTTCCACACATACTTCCACCACTAGACCTCCACCCCATCCAACCTACAAGCCAACAACTCCTGATAGCCACTGGAAATAGAGAAAAAACCTTTAGGATTTGGACCAAGCTAGGCCATCCATATCCCAAAGGGAGCTACAATGCTTTCTAGATAAAATGCTATGAAGCAAATCACACTCCTCCATTCCATCAACTGACCAATTACTAGGGGCCTTCCACCCCACCACCTCCAACTGCCCACAAAGCAAGAAAGATATAAAGTCACTAACCCTGGACCATCTAGCCTCAAGGAACCTCTGGTAGAGATTTATCAAATTAGGATACTAAGAAACAATGGGAGGATGCCCATCCCAAGAGTTAGATCAAAATAAAGCCTCCATCCCCCTCTTACATATCCAAAACAAACCTTCCTTGATCAAGCAACTCCTTTCTTGAGCGTCCTCCAAATTACTAAACCTTTCCCCTCTAGAGGATATCTAGGAATTTCATCCTTAGGGATCCCTTGGAGGTACTTATAAGACAAAATCATGTCCCATAGATGAACATGTTCAACACACAACCTCCAATACAACTTAGCAGCAAGATCAACCCCAGACAAAGTTGACTACCTCAAACTAAGACCTCCTCACTACTTTAGACTACACACCATATCCCATCGGACCAGGCTCCATTTAGTTGAAGACAAGCTTCCAACCCACAAGAATTATCTTGCTAAGGAATTGAGTTCCTTAACAAACCCCACCAAAGCCACTTGGATCATACTACGATAAATGGGAAGATCTTGCACCATAGATTTGAGCAACTGAATAAGCCTAGCAAAGGACAACCATCTATGAGTCCAATGATTGACCCCCACACAAAAAATTTCGAGGATACACTACTTGGGAAGACTACTAGAAGAAGTAGGAATTCCAAGGTACATCAATGGGAGAGACCCAATCTGAACATCAAGATATGAAAAAATCCTCTGTTGAATAGCCCTCAGCATATTGAAGGAGTAAATGTTGAGAAATTATGTCTCAACTTCCAGCTTGAAGTCCTCGTTTTCATGCCTTGGTGATTTTGTGTTGTTTACAAAGTTCAGGTGGAGGCGGAGCCAGGATGGAACTTGGCATTGTTCTGTTTGCCTAAGTTCCGAGCCTCTGGCAGAGGCGAAACCAGAACCGGAATGGAATTAGGTATTGTTCTGTTTGCCTAAGTTTCGGGTTTCGGTTCTCGTTCCTTCTTCGACTCCACTTCCTACCGTCTGTTTCACTTCGCAAGTCCTGGCGGAGGCGGAACCAATTTTGGAAGTTGGCAATGTCTATTTGCTAGGTTCCTGTTTCAGTTCCAGTTCCGACCTCGAGCCTGACTCCTACTTTTACGATCTGGTTCTGCTGGTTGTTTGGATTCTCCTTAGGGAGTTTTCCTCTGGCTTGTCCTATTTTTGGATTGTTGTTTCTTGTAGTTGGCGGAGGCAGAACCGGAACTGGATTGGTTCTTGATTTTGGACTTTTGGTAAAGTCTTGTTTCTGTTTCTGCTCCGACTCTGGGTCCGGCTCTGACTCCGACGTTCCTGACTTGGTTTGACCCCGAGTTTACTTTACCCGGTCAGAACTGATTCCGATGAGTTCCTCTTTGGCGTGGGTGGACGTAGAACCGAAATGGTTCTTGAACCTGTATTTTCGGTGGAGTCCTGTTTCGACTCCTGCTCCGACTCTGACTCCGGCAGTGTGTATTTTCGATGGAGTCCGGTTTCGACTCCTGTTCCGACTCCGACTCTGACAGTGTTAGGTTTGGCATTGAATACCTAGGTGGCTCGTTGCAGGGAGATCTGTCAGATCCAACCAGATGCGTGATTTGTGGATGGTCTTCCTTGCTCTTGATTGAGTTGGTTACATTTGGATGAGAGATAGGTTATTTTCTCATAAGTTAGACAAGTTGGGTTGAGTCGAATAGGTGCAGAGCATGTTGAAGTCGCGAGTTGAAGGACGTGAGTTCTTGAAGAGGGTTTCAAACTATATGTTGTGAAAACATTGTAACAGTGGATCTGAATCTCTCTAGGTGATTGTGAGCTGAGCAAAGAAATCTGGATATTGTATGTAATCAATTCATTACTGTAATACAATAGATTTAACTTTGTGTGGTGGGTTTTTTACCTGAAAGGGTTTTCCCACGTAAATACTATGTCATCTTTGTTTGCTCATCTTTCTGGTTTCTCATTGCCATGGTTGTATGCATCTCTATATGTTTTAGAAACTATTAGTTTTTCGTTTTTGCTTCTCTCCCCTATAGTAAAGGTGTTAAGGGAATGTTTTTCGCACTGTTGGGTTACTAGATCCGCATTCTTTCCCTTCAAAGTGGTATCAGAGCTTGGTTAGTTCGTGTTATCCTTGTTAGGGCAAATTAGTTTTTTGCACTAATACTGTTTCAGTGGGAGACTTGCATTGTTAAACTTGTTTCTGTTGTGAGATGGCGAGTACATCTAGTAGAATAGATATTAAGAAGTTTAATGGCAGCAACTTTGAGTTATGGAAACTCAAGATAGAAGACTTGCTTGTGGATAAAGACCTCTGGATTGCAGTGTTTGGAACTAAGCCACAAACTACAACCCAAGAAGCTTGGGATCTTGCTGATAGAAAAGCAAGAGGATTGATAAGACTGAGTCTAGCCGATTTTGTGCTCTTGAATGTTCATGAGGAGATGTCTGCAGCTGCTTTGTGGAAGAAGCTTGGTGATATTTACCAAGGAAAATCTCTGGTAAAAAAGTTATTCCTGAGGAAGAAGTTGTACTCCTTGAAGATGGACGAAGGTGCATCTGTTGCAGATCATCTGAACTCATTTAATATGAGTGTTACTCAGCTAGCATCTGTAGGTGTAAAGATTGAGGAGGAGGATCGTTGCATGCTCCTGTTGTGTTCATTACCTGATAGTTGGGATCATCTTGTGATGGCTATTGGAAGCACAACCACTGCTTTCAAGACTAATGATGTGGTTGCTTCGCTTCTGTCTGAAGAAATGCGAAGGAAATCTTATGAGATGGCCAAAGATTCTCTTTCTGTTCGAGGTAGAACAAAGGAGAAAGGCAAGAAGAAAGACAATAAGTCGAAATCCAAGCCTAAAGGGAGATCAAACTCTCCTGGTAAAAAGTCCAAGGTAAAGTGCTAGAACTGTGGGCAACCTGGTCAGATCAGGAAGGGCTGCAAGGAGAAGAAGAAGAAGTATGCTTCTGACAATGAATCTTCTCAAAGTGATGCAGATGCCTTCATTGCAGCAGCCCTGACAACTCAGGCATCAGATGATGTTTGGTTAGTTGATTCAGGTGCCTCTTTTCACATGACATCCAATAGAGATTGGTTCTCAAAGTATGAGAAGTATGATGGTGGAAAGGTATACTTGGCAAGTGATTCAACGCTGGAGATTGTTGGCAGACGAAGGGTCAGAATTCAGTTTCCTGACGGGAGAGTCAAAGGAATTGGTGGTGTTCTTCACATCCCAGGTTTGGCTCGAAATCTTCTTTCTGTTAGTAAGTTAAATGATGCTAGTGTAGAAGTTTCTTTTTCTAGTAAGGGATGTAAAATAGCTAGACGTGCAATGGTGTTAGCTAAGGGTGTTCATACTGGCACTCTGTACAAGCTAGATGCACGCCCTGTTCTTTGTAACAGTGCCTCTGTAAAGTCATGTAATTCTGCACCTATAGAGAAAGATGAAGACTCTTCACTATCTGTAAATGCTTTGGAGGTAAAACTCCTAGCAGAGAAGACCATGTTATGGCATCATAGACTTCGTCACATTGGTGAGAAAGGTTAAAAAACCTTGAAGAACAAAAACCTTGTAGAAGGGCTTGATGATTGTAACCTTGAATTCGATTTCTGTGAACATTATATCTATGGAAAACAACACCGTGTTTCTTTCTCCTCTAGTCCTCACAAATCTTCTGGTATACTAAATTATATTCATTCTGATGTGTTTGGTCCAGTTGATGTTCCTTTGTTATCAAAGTCTAGATATTATGTTTCATTTATTGATGACTGTTCGAGAAGGGCATTTGTATACTTTCTTAAGAGTAAATCAGACGTGTTCAGTTGGTTTAAAGAGTTCAAATCTTTGGTAGAAAATCAGACTGGAAGGAAAATAAAATGTTTAAGGATAGACAATGGAGGTGAGTTTTGTTCTACAGATTTTGAAAGGTACTGCACTGATCATGGAATTAAAAGACATAAGACAACCCCCTACACTCCACAGCAAAATGGAGTTGTTGAAAGGTTGAACAGGACACTGATGGAAAAGGCAAGGAGTATGCTGAGTGGTGTTGGTCTGGAGCAGAGGTTTTGGGCTGAGGCTGTTGCTACAGCATGTTATCTGATTAATAGATCTCCTTGTTCAGTTCTTGTTGACATGACACCTTTGGAAGCATGGTCAGGTAAGAAACCCTCATTAAGGCATGTTCGGGTCTTTGGCTGAGGCATATGTTCATGTGCCAAATGAAAAGAGATCAAAGTTGGATAACAAGGTTGTGAAATGTATTATTATCGGCTATGGAGTTGGTGTGAAAGGATACAAGCTTTGGAACCCTATTACTGAGAAGGTTTTGTATAGTAGAAGCATGATATTTCTTGAGCTGAAACCTTTAGTAAGTGATCAACAACTTGAGACAAATCAGAGTGATAAGAAGAAGGATGCAGTTGAGATTCCCCAAACTCCAGAAAGGAAAGAGTTGCATGGTGTACCTGAGATTGAGGAGAGCTCAAGCAGCTCTGGAAGTTCTAATGATGAAGAACAACCTCAGCCTCTAAGGAGATCTATAGGAGAAAGAAGGCAACCAGAAAGGTATGGTTTTTCTATGTTAGATTCAAATTGTGCTTATGCCTTAATTACCAGCACTGATGAGCTTAGGACTATGAAAGAAGCAATCAACATGGCTGATTCAAAGTCTTGGCTGGAAGCCATGAATGAGGAGATGGATTCCTTGAAAAAGAATGATACCTGGAAGTTGGTACCACTGCCTAAAGGGCGAAAGCCTGTTGGCTGCAAGTGGATATTCAAAAGGAAGACAGGCCTTGATGGCAATGTGGAGAAGTATAAGGCACGACTGGTTGCAAAGGGATTTTCCCAAGTTGAGGGAATTGATTATGGAGAGATCTTTTCCCCTGTAGCAAAGCTGACATCCATCAAATTTTTGTTGTCATTGGCAGTTGTGTATGACTATGAAATTGAGCAGATGGATGTGAAGACAACATTTCTCCATGGTGAGCTGGAAGAAGAAATCTTCATGTCCCAGCCTAAGCATTTTGTTGATAGAGGTAAACAAAATCTGGTTTGCAAATTAAATAAATCACTCTATGGTCTAAAGCAATCTCCTAGAATGTGGTACCAGAAATTTGACACATTTGTGTTGTCAATTGGGTTTGTTAGATCAAAATTTGATCATTGCATCTATTATAAATGTGAGAATGATCGTGTGCTTGTTATTACTCTGTATGTGGATGACATGTTATTCATTGGTAATAGCAAGGCAGTGATTTCTTATCTTAAAACTCAATTGTCTGCTAAGTTCGAAATGAAAGATCTTGGAGCAGCAAGGTACATTCTTGGAATGGAGATAACTAGGGAAAGAACAAGCAGAAAGCTTTGGCTCATTCAGAGTAAGTATGTGAAAATCGTTCTAGAGAGGTTTAGCATGACTGATTGCAAGCAGCTAGTTGTTCCAATCATGCAAAGATTGAAACTATCTGCTGAAGACTGTCCAAAGTCTACTACTAAGATGGAGGACATGACCAGTGTGCCTTATGCAAGTGCAGTAGACAGTTTGATGTATGCTATGGTCTGCACAAGACCAGACATTGCCCAAGTAGTGGGAGTTCTAAGTCGTTTCATGGCAAATCTAGGGAGATCACATTGGGATGCTGTAAAGATAGTGTCCAGGTATTTGAAGGGTACTTCAGATTATGGTTTGTGTTACCATGGTAGTATGGTTGCATCACAAAGGACTCTTAGCATTCAGGGATATGTTGATTCTGATTGGGTAGGGGACATTGACAGTAGAAGATCCACCAGTGGATACACTTTCATGTTTAATGGTGGAGCAATCAGTTGGATGAGCAAGCGACAAGCTATAGTTGCTTTATCCACGACAGAGGCAGAGTATATGGCAGCAACTCATGCTTGCAAGGAGGCAGTGTGGCTGAGGCATTCGTGTTCAGACATTGGATTTAGTGCTAAGCAGATTTCAATCTGCTGTGATAGTCAAAGTGCCATTTGTTTGGCAAAGAATCCAACCTTTCATGCCAGGACCAAGCACATAGATGTGTAATATCACTTTGTGAGGGATATGGTTGAAGATGGCAAGGTCAGTATGGATAAGGTTGACACCTTGAAGAATGTTGCAGATGCCTTGATGAAGCCGGTTAGCACAGACAAGTTCAGATGGTGCACAAAATCGATGGGCCTTGGAGCCTATGATAGACAGTAAGGTATGATGTTTTGAGGAAGCTGGAAGTGTTCACCAAGTGGGAGATTGTTGAGAAATTATGTCTCAACTTCTAGCTTGAAGTCCTCGTTTTCATGCCTTGGTGATTTTGTGTTGTTTACAAAGTTCAGGCGAAGGCGGAGCCAGGATGGAATTTGGCATTGTTCTGTTTGCCTAAGTTTTGAGTCTCTGGCGGAGGCGGAACCGGAACCGGAACCGGAATGGAATTAGGCATTGTTTTGTTTGCCTAAGTTTCGAGTTTCGGTTCTCGTTCCTTCTCCGACTCCGCTTCCTACCGTCTGTTTCACTTCGCAAGTCCTAGTGGAGGCGGAACTAGTTTTGGAAGTTGGCAATGTCTGTTTGCCAGGTTCCTATTTCAGTTCCAGTTCCGACTCCGAGCGCAACTCCTGCTTTTACGATCTAGTTCTGCTGGTTGTTTGGATTCTCCTCGGGGAGTTTTCCTCCGCCTTGTCCTATTTTTGGATTGTTGTTTCTTGCAGTTGGTGGAGGCAGAACCGGAACCGGATTGGTTCTTGATCTTGGACTTTTGGTAAAGTCCTGTTTCTGTTTCTACTCCGACTCCGGGTCCGGCTCCGACTCCGATGTTCCTGACTTGGTTTGACCCCGGGTTGACTTTACCCGGTCATAACTGTTTCCGATGAGTTCCTCTTTGGCATGGGCGGACGCGGAACCGAAATGGTTCTTGAACTTGTATTTTCGTGGAGTCCTGTTTCGACTCCTGCTCCGACTCCAGCAGTGTGTATTTTCGGTGGAGTCCGGTTTCGACTCCTATTCCGACTTCGACTCCGACAGTGTTAGGTTTGGCATTGAATGCCTGGGCGGCTCGTTGCAGGGAGATCTGTCAGATCCGACCAGATGCGTGATTTGCGGATGGTCTTCCTTGCTCTTGATTGAATCGGTTACATTTGGATGAGAGATAGGTAATTTTCTCATAAGATAGACAAGTTGGGTTGAGTTGAATAGTTGCAGAGCATGTTGAAGTCGCGAGCTGAAGGACGTGAGTTCTTGAAGAGGGTTTCGAACTGTATGTTGTGAAAACATTGTAACAGTGGATCTGAATCTCTCTAGGTGATTGTGAGCTGAGCAAAGAAATTTGGATATTGTATGTAATCGATTCATTACTGTAATACAATAGATTTGACTTTGTGTGGTAAGTTTTTTACCTGAAAGGGTTTTCCCACGTAAATACTGTGTCATCTTTGTTGCTCATCTTTCTGGTTTCTCATTGCCATGGTTGTATGCATCTCTATATGCTTTAGAAACTGTTAGTTTTTTGTTTTTGCTTCTCTCCCCTGTAGTAAAGGTGTTAAGGGAATGTTTTCCGCACTGTTGGGTCACTAGATCCACATTCTTTCCCTTTAGTAAATAGAATATTTTTCTTCATTGATCAATTGACCCGAAGTAGCAAGATAAACATCCAAAGCCTCACGTAAATTTATTGTTTTCCTAACCTTAGCCATGCCCATCAAAGAAGAATCATCCACAAATTGCAAATGGGACTGAGGGGGCAGAGAATTCCCCCATCTCCACCCGTGAATGAGACTCCACTCCACATAACTCTTCACCAATCTTCCGAGACCCTCACGAAAAAGAAGAAAAAGATAGGGAGACAGGGGACCCCCCTTCCTAAGGCCTCTAGAAGCACCAAAAATCTTAGCATGCTCACCATTTATCAACACTGAGAAGGATGTAGAGGTAACACAACACATAACCCATTGGATCCATTCCTCAATAAAACCAAACGCACCCAACATGTTGCACAAAAAAGACTATCTCACTCTATCATAAGCCTTGGACATATCCAACTTGATGAACATAGCCTTGGGTGATCCCACAATATTGGTTTACAATTTTTGGGCAAACTGGACACCAAACTAATTTTTTTTAACTAAATCTTCACTTTCGGGCTCCTATAGCGGCTAAACCGTGAGGAATTTGAAGATGATGAAAACTAGTGATTTGTGATGTTTTGTCTATAGATTCTAAATATATTTTTTCATTTTTTTTGGAATTAGATTGCACTTATTTTTCCATCTCCTTTGAAAACTAGTTTTTTTTTTAAACAACATTTTTAAGGAGTGACGCTCACTGTATACAACATAAAAAAATTTGTATGAAGGATAAAATTCTAATTTTTTTGAATTTAGATTTGTAACTATTATATCTAGTACTTTCAATTGGTTTTATAGTGTTTTATTGATTTTATTTCCTTAATCAAGTTTCGAAGTCAAACCAATTACAATTTAGACATAGGCGAACCGTATACAACATAAATTTTTCTGTATGTATTGAAATTCAATTTTTTTTTTTAATGGATCAAGGACATCAATACCCAACTCAAACATATTTTTCAAAATTTTATTTTGATAATCCGCTATTTTTCCACATGTGCAAAACATAGAGTTTGATTTTTGGTGAAAAACCTATGTGTAATAAAACTAAAAAAACACATACATAACAAAACCAAAACATATTAAAATTATATTCCTTGGATAGCTCATTCTGAGGACTACCATCTTCCAGTTGGGTCTATGAATTCTCCTCCATTTTCATCCTCAACCCGAGCTTCGAAGGGCAAAACTTTGGAGTCTTTTTGTGTCAGAGGGTGGGAAGGTGGGAAAAGGGGGGTTTGAGCAAACCTAAGGGGTTCGGTCGAACCCTGGTTCTCTTGAACTAGGGTTTGAGAGAACCCCCTTTCCACAATGAGAAATGCAGGTTCCGACATACAAAGGGGTTCGCTTGAACCCTAGTTCGAGCAAATCCCTGGGGTTCGTTTGAACCTTGAGTGTGCTTGAACCCCCCAAAATTATTTTTTTTGCATGGGTGATTTTTTTGGAAGTTTTCCTTCCTCACTCAAATTGTAAACCAATTTTGTGGGTTTACCCCCTTCTCCTCAGATGAGGCCATAGAGTGAATGGTCTCAATAAAAATCACCACCCCATCCAGAATCTACCTATCCACCACAAAGCCATTCTAATCTTCAAAAATAAGCCACTTAAGCCATTTTTTCAACCTTTCAGCAATCTACTTAGATATAATTTTATAAATCACATTACAAAGAGAAATAGGACAAAATTGACTTAGCCGATCAACCCCTTCACACTTGGGAATGAGAGCAAGGAAAGTGGAATTCATGGCACAAATAATTTTTTGATTCCTCTAAGATTCTTAGACCACCTCCAACAAATTTAGATTAATAATGTCCCAACATTCTTGAAAAAAATCAATCGAGAAACCATCAGGACCAGGAGCTTTCCCCTTCTTCATTTGGAAAATAGTATCCTCCAACTCCTCAAGATAAATATCACCCATAAGATTCTCATTCATCTCCCTAGTAACCAAGGTAGGGATACAGGAAAGAACCTAAACTTCCTTAACAAAGCCATGTTGGGATCTTCATCCTCCCTAAATAAAGAGGCAAAGTACTGCACAACCTCTCTAGAAATATCATGCAAGGAAGAAAAATGCTCACCCTTGTCATTCACAAGAATTGAAATAGAGTTTCCATGCCTCTTAGATTTCATCGAGTTGAAGAAGAAAGCGATGTTCTTATCACCTCCAGGACTGTAGCCATTTAATCATAGCCTTTTGTTTCTAGTAAATTTCCTCACGAAGCTCACATTCCTCCATGTTGTTTTTCAAAGCTTGAGCCTCCTCACGGAGCAATACATCGAACATACCATCCTCCCTAATTTCTTTGGTAATTCCATCCAACTTAGATTGAACAACAAATTTAGCATGAAAAATATTTCCAAAACACTACCAGTTCCATCTTTTAAGCTGATATTTAACAAATTGCAGTTATTTGGAAAAAGTATACATAGCAGTGCCATAAGCGGGCCTACCAATTCTCCACCAATCAGCCACATAGTCGTGCAAAGAAGAATCCTACAACCACATGAATTGAAACTTGAAGGAAGGGGACCAAGCCACACATGCAGAAGAAACATATAACTTAATGGGCCAATGGTTTCAACCTCGCCAATCTAAAATCTCAAAACTAGTAGACCATATGCCAACCACCCAGAAGCAAGAGACCAAGAAATGATAAAGGTGCTCAACGATGCAATTCACCCCCAACCTCTTATTGATCCAAGTAAACCAACCATTACTGAGCCAAATATCAATAAGGTTCAAGGCCATGATGTTGTCACGGAGTAAGAAAGCAGAAGGTTCCAATCTCGCACTACCACCCTTCTTCCTAGATAGCTCAAAAATAGCATTGAAATCACCAGCCAAAATCCATAGATGATAAGGAGCAAAACTATGGATAAAATTAATGTGAGACCACAAAATTTGCTTACTCGAAAAATTGGTAGGTGTGTAGATATTTGAGAGGAGGATAGATTGCCCTATCTGAAGGCTAGAAATAGCCGTAGAGATGGAAGAATTAGAGGACCACCACCAGAGAGGGTGAATCTTCAAAGGATTCCATAAACATGCAACACCCCTAGCAAACCCTTGAGCCCTAATACATTGGCGGTCACTCCTTCCCCGTGCAACTTAGGCAACAAATTAATCATGTTCTCAATAGGTAACTTAGTTTCTTGTAAAAAAAGAACATTAGGAGAATGACTTCTCACCAAATCATGAACAAATTTTTGTTGAGGGCCACTGTTCAAGCCCGTTACATTCTAGGAAAGAACGATCATTTCAAAGGGCTTGAGAAAGGAGAATCCAGAGTCTTAACTAACCCTGACTCCACCAAGTTCTCCCCCATCATCTTAATCTTTTCTATATCCTTATTTCTACCAACTTTAGATGACTTCTCCAACAACCCTTTCTTTGAATCTTTCTAAAGAAGGCCCAACTAAGGAGCAACCTTGCCCCCCTTTACCACTTCAGAACCAGAATAGAGTCCTCCCCTTCACCCATCCTTACATTTGTACTAGGTACTGACCTTGCCTAAACCTCTAGGTTAAGATCCATAACCATATGCATGGCACCAACATCTTGTGAAGCCTGAGAGACACCTGGAATAAGACCATCTTGAACCACCCCTAATCCAAACTCAACAAGCTCAGATTCACCTCCTGCTAGTTGAGATCATCCAAAACCTAAAACCTATTAAATGTATCATCATCCTATCTCTCTTTCAAGGTCTTCTTCTGCCCTTGGTTCCTATTATGAGCCTTAACTGGAACAAAACCATCCACACCAGCTACATCACCAGGAATAGGGTCCTTATCCTTGTCAACCCTAGGGGGGTTGTGAGGAGGCTGAAAAGATAAAGACTCAACCAGCTTAGACTAAGGAAACCTTCTCTAAAAATGGCCATACTCATGGCATAACCAACAACGAAAGGGTAAAGTCTCGTAATCCAGTTGCTCCACCCAGAGTATGAACCCACACACATATCCACAGAATCTAGAAAAGGGTTACTTAAATCCAATTCAACACAAATACGAGCAAAAGTCATTAACTTTTTAACTTGAGTTTTCTACGAAGAACCAACTGGTTTCCCCAACAACAAAGCCACCTTATGCAATATATCATCCTGCCAACACTCTACTAGAAACTGAGGGAGTCAGACCCACATCGAACTCGATTCGAGAGCTCCTTAGAAGGGTCGAAACCCTCATGCTAGGGTTTAATAAATAACCCAATCTGGTTATGAAAATAAGGCCCACCTTTGAAGACTTTATTGTGATCAGCCATGCAGTTAAAATTCACCATAAAATAATTATTTGACAAGAGCAGAATATCCATCTCACCCTTCGACGACCAAGTCCGATGAGCCCAAGATTCCAAAAATTGCAAAGAAACTTGCATCCCCATAAACTTGCACAACAATGAGTGCTTCGAATAATACTGAATATCATTTGCAATCAGTTTAGGCTCAATAACCAACTTCAACCTCTCCTTACAACGTTTGAGACATCCGTTGACCTTTGAAATGTGAGATCCACCAAACAGGTCCGGTCTACCAGACCCCAAGTCAAAAGAGAACAAATTATTATCAAACACCTTTGGATTATGAGAAGGATATTTCACACCAAACATCGAGCAAAAGTCCATTTTGGGGCTAGCCCCAGAAGATTCCCCTCGTGACATAGAAGCCAAATGACACCCTAGACGGGCATGTAGACCCACAGTTGTGAAAAAAGGAGAAAAACCCCGACATGAGGGCACACTATGCACAACCAACAATCAGCCAAAACCCCACACCACACAACACCATCACTGCCCCACAAAGAAAAATTGATCACATTGAAAATAAACAAGGCCCCAGCCCAGCCCCACACTCCACAAAATAATTGGCGCACCCCCCCACCATGAGCAAAGATAAACCAACTAGAATGAACAATAAATGGGCAAGACTTCAAGCGAAAACCAATGATAAAATCCCCCCCCAAAATGCACGAACTAGACCCCCCGTGCGTGCCAATACAAAAGATATGCAACAAAAGCATGTTAGGGCATCGATGCCCTAGCATGCACATAGAAAACACAAAGCCATCCAAACTCCATTTGATATTTTTAAAGTTGTTAAGGCAAAATATATATTAAATTTATCAAATACAAATATTTTCAATTCATTCTCTCAAAATTTTAATTATTATAGGGTAACAAACCAATCAAACTTATTATTCTGAATTATTTATCAAATTTCAATTTCATTATTACAACTTAGATGAGGTTTAGTCATTTTTTCTTAACATATATTTAATATTAATCTTACTTCATTTATTTAGTTATATTAGTTATCTTGTAGAAGTTAGAATTGCTTCATTTACATTTGTATTTTACCATGAAATTATTAAATGATGAAAAAAATTATAACTTTAGATTATAATGAAAGAGAATAAGAAAATATATCAACCTAAAAATAATAATATTAATAATATAATATAATATTTCTAAAATAAGTAATAAATAAATCTATAATTTTTTATAATTAAATTTAACAAAATATTGCATAGTGAATTTTTCAAAGTATAATAAAAGTTACATACACAAGTAAATAAATATATTAAAAAATAAAATAAAAAATATCTAGATCAATTTAAATTTCAAAAATTAAATCCATGTTGCATTTTTCATTTAACCATTGTGAACCAAGTATGAATTATTAACTTGCATTCTAGGGTGGAGTATTTATGATATTAATAATATTAAAATCTAAACACTATATATATATATATATAATTTAAATTTTTTAATATAAAAAATATCTAGATTATATAATTAAAGGGTCAAAATAACTTTTTAAAATACAAGAATAATCATAATATAAATTATGTTCTCTAAAATACATTGGTGATAATCATTACATTTTTAAATTATAATGATGAAACATTCCAAATATTTGTATGATAACGTCTTCATTAAATTTAAAGCTAAATACTTGTACATTTAATTTATTTTTTCATATTTAATTAACCTTTTTATTACAATAATAAATGTTATTATTTAATTAATCAACCTAATATTAATAAAAGGTGCACACATTTTTATACAAAAGAAAATTATACAAGAAATCTCCTTGAATTGTAATGAACTTGGCAATGAGAATCAAAGAATACAAATAATATTTTTACATCAGCATTACATCATTATTTTAGTAGCATATTACATTCTTGCAAACCTTTTTTCTCCACCTTGGTTCATCATTGTTGAATAGATACATTTAGGGGTTTGACTAAGAAGTGCATGACCATCAAAATTCAATAGATTTCTTAAAATTGTTTTATAAACAACACGTGTTCCTTATAAAACACTTTTAAGAAATCTTTTGCACTCATGGTCTGTTTGAGAGCGACTTTTCTGTCATTCTTTCCATATTATGCCGAGGTGTTTGCAGTTTTAGGCTAGGGCTCGAGGTCGTGGTTGCGACCTCTTCTTGTGTTATGTTCATAAGGGGTGATTTGTAGGGAGGCTCTCTTTTGGGGTATCTTAAAATTTTAGTTGCATCTCAAAGAGACTCAAGGTTGAGGCTAGAAACACTGGTGGGGCTCTTAATAAGGTTAATGATGGGAAACCCAGCGGTGAAGCAGAACCAACAAGTTTGACACCGAAAATAGAGAACTGGTTACAATGAACATAATAGGTAGATACAGAGGCAAGAATGACTATGCAATGGAGGATCCCAACAATGAAGAAAAAGGTAAAACCCTAGAATTTTTGCTCCCAGATAATGTTATGAACTACATTATTGAATGCCAACATAAATACATGATTCTATTATTTTTAAGAGGCATTCCTTCTAAATCATACTTTTTCAAATGGGCTAAATTAAATTGGGAAAACAAAGGTTGGGAAATTGAAACAATGAGAGGGTTAGGAAAATTTTATGTTTAAATCTATTGAGCATGCTCAAGTTATGTTACAATATGGGACTTGGGCTATATGTGGTCAAATTTGTTGTTTGCAATTCTGGACTCTTGAGTTTCACCCTAAGGGCCCCTCCAGATCCCGTTATCCTATTTGGCTGGAACTTCCTTTTTGAACCTAGATTTCAAACCTTTCCTTCAAGAAATTGTTCATAGCTTGGAAGGGTTATTTGGTGCAAGAATAATTCTAACAAATTCTCCAGCCTAAGGGTGCACCCAAGGGTATGTGTGGAAATGGACTTGAACTAGCCATTGCTAGAAAATATTAAACTCATTGGACTAGGGTTTGAAGTTTATCAACCAATTATCTATTTGAACAAACCTAATGCTTTTTCTTACTGCCGTCAAGAAGGCCATTTGATTAGAGATTGCCCTACTTGAAGGAATCAATCTTTATAGACCTTTGTTTAAATTCCACCTAGACAACAAAAAACTAATAGAAATTTGTTTGTCCTTGCCACTCTTAAGGGTCCATCCAATGCAAAATTACTAGAACCACTTTTTGAAACTCAAAAACGTAATAAGGCTATGACCACAAATAACCCAGATCCCAAATATGAGGAGATGCAAGATGGATGGGAAATTTTAAGAAAGAGAAAAGAAGCTTCTAGCTCTATTTTAGGTCATAATGGTGACACTATGCCACAAGGCATCCAACTTTCACCCCCTCATTGCAGCCATAAATCTGAAAGTAATTTTTCTAATTCCCCACCTCCTTCTACAAGACAAAGATCTAGGTCCCCTCCTCCTATTACAAAATATTTGGGTACATTTTATCCAATGATTTCCTTAGTCAATCAATTTGAAGCTTTGCCACAAGAAGATGATCTCTCTATCTCTTCTTTACTATGATTTACAAAATTATATGGTCTTATGTAATGTGAGAGGGATGTATCTCCCTCATCATAAATACAGTTTAAAGGATGTTATTGTGAAGTGGAAACTGGATATTATCTTCTTTCAAGAGGTTAAACTCAATGGTCTCTGTCTTGCTTCTTCTCTATATGACATATGGAGAGATGCTTCTTTTCTTTATACTTCACATAGAGAAGGAAGGGGTGGGGGCTGTGATTGAATTTTCTCCTTGGCTCTATAAGTTTGTTATTGATAAAGGTGAGGACCCTTCTCATAGTTGTGTGCGGGTCTTGACCTTTATCAATGTCCAACCTATTGGATTTTGTTCAATTTATACTGCAAACTCTACTAAAGAGAGTTGAATTATGGGACTAGATGCCTAATAACCTCCCTAATGTTGATTGGGTTATAGGAAGTGATTTCAATATGGTAGAACATCATAATGACCACAATTGGCTTAGTCGTATCAAGTTGAATAATGAAAAATTTGACAAGTGGTTGTCACGTCACAACACTTTAGGTTTTGTCGATCCAATTCATGATAAAAGGGGTAGTCATGATAGCCATTGGTTCACCTGGTCTAATTGTAGATTTGGGGAGGATATGAAGCTTAGTAGAATTGACTGATTTTATATATCTCCAAATATTTTTATTGTTCAAGACCCTTCAAGTTTGGTGGTTAGGTTTGACTATTCTACAACACTTTCTGACCATTACCCTATCATCTACACTATATTTGGAGTTGATAATAGTAATTTGGACTCTGATTTACCTTATAAGCTTAATGTTTCTCATTTAAAAATTTCTTCTTGTATGGGAGCATTGGTGGGCCTTTGGAATTCTTTCCCTAAAGAAAATGAAGGGGAATCTTATAGATTATGGTGGCACAAGTCTATTTCTAAGATGTGTTGAATTCTTACATGATTTTGGCAAAACAATTGCTTGGAAGCAGAAACAAAAATTAAAATCCCTTCAAGGAAAGTTAGAAAACAACAAAAAAAATCTTAATAACAATCCACTTAATCATAATTTACAAAATTCGATTGTTGCCTTAGAAACCCAAATTCGTAAAATGGATAATTATAAGGGATAGGGAGGCTAAATCAGGGCTAGGTTACATTAGATTAAAGAAGGGAATAGAGGCTCTAAATATTTCTTTAAGTACCTTAAGTAAAAGCACAAAAAATAATTTATTGGTGCTATTCAAGATGATGCTGGTTTGGTTCATACCAAACAAACATAGATTAAAGGATTGTTTCAAAAATATTATGAGTTATTCAAAGAAGATCCACATTGGTAGGATGCACAAGCTATCTTGGAAGATATGCTTAAGGATATTATTTGCTAGAGGATGGAATCTGAATATAGACATTTTATTGATTGTATTTTATCCATTGAAGACTTAGAACATGTTGTTTTTTCTATGCCTTCGTATAAAAGTCCTAGAGTTGATGGGTTGCCAGTGGAATTTTATCAAAAGATGTGACCACACATTAAAGATGATTTCTACCTAGTTTACCAAGAGGCTTTCGAACATGGGTCTTTAGGGCCTAACATAAATAGAGGCTTAATTAAACTCCTTCTGAAAGGGAAAAATGAGGATACTGTTTCAAGTTGGTGGCCAATCACCTTGCTTAATACTTCATATAAAATTATTTCCAAAGCTTTAGCAATAAGAATTAAAGGTCAATTGTGAAAGAGATGGTCAAACTTGAACAAACCGGGTTTCTTGGTGGGAGGTTCATCTTGGATAATCTTATCCTTGCTTTGGAAACTTTGGAATGGGCCCAACAATCGGGCCAATAAGCTCTTCTGGTTAAGCTAGATTTTGACAAGACATATGATAAAATGTGTTGGAGCTTTATAATCAAGATGTTACAATGGTTGGGTTTTGGTCCCAAGCTATATAGACATGTGCAAATGTTGTTTAATGATACCAATGCTTAGTTGGTGATTAATAAAGAGTTCAACCATATCTTTCCTTTACAACGTTCAATTAGATAAGGTTGTCCCTTGTCTCCATTCTTGTATGTGCTTGTTGTTGCTAATGCTTTGGGTTATTTGCTGCAAAAGTATAATCAATTGAATCTAATTAAGGGTATTTCTATCCCCCATAATGTTGTGGTTATTAACTCTCATTTCATAGATGATAACATGTTGTTTATCCAAAATTTTGAGACAAAAATCAACAATGTTATGGGAGTCCTTAACCTTTATTGTGAAGTGTCCAACTCAAAACTTGCCCATCATGAGACTGAATTTTTGATGGTATAATCAAGTTAACCTTTGTGGTGGATTCCTAAAGAATGGAAATAAATTAAACATGGGAAAATTACTCAGTATCTGGGCATTCCATTTGGGTTGGGTGTCTCAATTTTTGATATGTGGAACTAGTACTTACAAAATTAAAAACTAAATTGTGTACTTGGGGGAATAAATTTTTGTCATTTGCTAGAAAGATTCAAATTGTGAATCAAAGATTTTTGGCTTCGCATGTGTATTATTCTTCTTGTTGGATTCCATCAAAAAAAGGTTATGAGGATCTTACTAAAATTGTTCGTGACTTTCTATGGGTGAATTGGGGTGGTAAAACATGTTTTAAATCCACCTCTTGGCTTCATTGTATCCAACCCAAAGCCAAAGGTGGGTTGGGCCTTATGGATCCAAGGAATCAAGGGACTTGCTTGACAACAAAATGGATTGTTAGAGCAGTTAATGGAGATGCTTCATGGAAAATTCTAGTTCATTTTTCAGATTTCTCAAGCTACTGTCAAAGGTAAATGAAAAGTTTTTAGTTGGGAAGATAAATTTTTATTGGCACCTTTCTTCCATTTTAAAGCTTC
This sequence comes from Sequoiadendron giganteum, assembly GCA_007115665.2. NCBI lineage: Eukaryota > Viridiplantae > Streptophyta > Pinopsida > Cupressales > Cupressaceae > Sequoiadendron > Sequoiadendron giganteum. Next base: position 72,879,840 of record CM021108.1, on the reverse strand, counting down.
ATTTCCCTTACTTTCAATTTGGAAGGCATGATAATAGGTTATTAAATTTTTGGATTGGAAATGTTCCCTTCAACACAGGTTCAACTTTGGATCATCATCAATATGGCGGAATAAATAGGTACAATATCATGGTCTTCCTCTTGTTGTTGCCTTTCCAAGGTTGGTATACTACTTATTTAGGAAAGAAATTCAAAGATTCAAGGACTTGTGGGATTTCAATGTTCATGAGTGGGTCAATTCACACTCTTTGCAAAATAACTTTGGTCTCGGTTGTAAATATAAAAGTTTTATTATATTTGTTAAGTCATTAGTTTCCTTTTGAGCTAGTGATGAAGATGTATGCTCCCCTTCATTGCAATCCTTTCAAGGATTGGTGGTGGCTATCCAAGTGTTAGTTTGAGTTGTTTCCCCTTAAAAAGGTCCACCTAAATTTTCTTCCACACTTGCCTCTAAATCCCAGATTGAATGTGAAATGGAATTGCAAGTTTCAAGAGAAAACTTGGAAAGAGTTGAGTGGTCAAATTTGGAAATCTAAAACTCAAGCTAATATTTAGATATTAATATGGAAAATCTTGCATTCTAAGCTACATGTTGGTGACAGGTTGGGTTACATGCAGATTCATCCTATTAAATGCCCCTTTTGCATACACATTGAAAGTTTGAAACATATATTTTGGGACTATTTTGTGACAAAAAAGAAATGGAGGGTTGTTTTTGTTTACCTCCCTATTATTTTTTAGCATACCTTGAACTAGAAAGAAGCTATTTTTGGCTTGAGGTTGCAAAACAATATTGTTGTTGATTCTATAAGGAAAATTGTCTTGTTTAATTTATGGAAAAGTAGATACATGGCTATTTTTATTGACCATGATATTTATCCGGAAATGGGAATGCTAAGGTTTTACTCTGATATCATTGTGCAAATTATTTTCCTATGTTCTCAATTACAGGGAGTGCCTAAAGTCAACGTGAAGATCACCAGTCATTTAGACAAGATTAAAAGGTAGATTTTGCAACTGCATAAAAGTGATGTAATTTGTTCTAAACAATTTTAAAAAATATTAAAATTTAGAGTATGATGTGTCTGCTTGCAACTATTCACTGTTGTGGTATTTTGTACTTTGTTGTGATGTTAGTTGCTACCTTTTCTGGATGCTAGGCTGGATGGTTTAGTTTGGTGGTCTATTGTTTGTACTCTCTTCTCGGCAACCTTTGGTTGCCCTCTAGTTGTATTATTTCACATTGATCCAATAAAAAACACCACATGTTCCCTATCAAATTTAGAGCACATACATAGAGACAAACAAGTTTCAAACAATATAATCTAGTGAGATCAAGTGTGTGCGTTACAAATTTAGATCCACACTTCAAGTTCAAGTCCACATGCATAGATATTACTTAGATTACATTAGAAATGAACCAAAATAGTACATAATCAAACTCATAAATTGATGATAATCATTAAATTTTTAAACTATAATGTATGAAGAAATGCATTCTTACTATTTTTATAATAACATCTTCATTAAATTTAGAGCTAAATACTTGTACATTTAATTTATTTTTCATATTTACTTAACCTTTTTATTACAATAATAAATATTTTTATTTAATTAATTAATCTAATATTAATGAAAGGTGCACCCATTTTTACACAAAAAATTTATAAAATAAATCTCTTTAAATTGTAATAAATTTATTTGACTTTACAAGATTATTTATTTATAAAGAAATATATTGTAAAAGTATTGGTAACTTTTTACATGTAGCTTTATAAAACTATTTGATTGTAAAAATATAAATAACACAATAAAAATATTATTTTAAATTTTTATTTTATAGAAATATATTGAATAAACATTTATTTATAAAAAAAACATGCAATAAAAAAAAATACATTTTTTAAATTCTAGATGAGAATTGGTAACTTGTTTGGGAAAAAAATAAATAGAAATATTTTTTTTTCTAAAAGACCCCAATATTCTCAAAAAAAACTAAGCTATAAATATAGACATTGTTGTTCAAGAAACAAAAGGTTTGCTATTAATAGCTATGCACATACAAAGGAAAATAATTGTTCATACAAAAAATAGGCAAAAAAACAGTCATACATAGGTGATCAAAAGGTTTTCATATTTGGCAACAAGTCATATTTCCTCATCATTGTTAAAAAAGACACAACTACTTTCAATTTTTGAACAAAATTGTCTTACCAACATTTGGCAAGAACTTCATAGGATTTTGGAGCGACACGCCCTCCGATACCACGGGGGTGGGGGAGACTAGACCTCGTGACCAACCTCTTGCAAATCGAACTAGGGCGCCAACCCCACTAAACTATTAACTATTTACTATTAAACACTTTTTCATTTATTTTTCACATATTTATCTTACATTTTAAATAATTTAAACACTTTTTTCTAAATTAGTAATCAATTGATTAACAACGCCATAAATTTTTAAAAGATGGATATACTAATATAACTTGATTATTTTCTTTTAAAGATTCTTATACAACATTTTAATAACCATATAATTTTTTTTGAAAAGGATATATCTCACTTTATTTAATAAGATAGATAAGCTAGTACTAATTCTTCATAATTAACCATTCTTCATTAACCATTTAATCACTATTTTTTTTCTCTTCAATTCTTACATTTTTCTCTAATTCAAAATTCCATTAAAAACAAAAATCCTATTTTTCCAATAATCAATTTATTAAAGTTTGCTCAATTTAAAAGACTTTTATCTCTTCCTCTATTTTAAATTCAAAGATTAAATTTCTTCTATAGAGACATGTCCCCTCTCCCCTTTCTGGAGACATGTCTCCTCTCCCCTTCCTATGCACCTCCCCTTGGGACAGTTGTCCAAAGGCTAATAACCCTATTCGTGGAATCAATCTAAGCCCTTGATCTACATTCCTCTCCTGAAATAAGAGAGGCTTTCCCTCCCATTTCATCCACCAACTGCATTGTAGCCTTGCGCGACCATTTTTATGATCAATCATCCATATGCTAACTGCATGCTGTCAGAATGGCGACATATTAGCAAAGAATATCCATAATTCATATCATCTTGGAGCACATTTTTAGTTTTACTTTTTGCATATTTTGTTTATCTCCATTGTTGAGTCTTTGGGTTTTGTATTGTTACCAATCCATTGTTGCCCCTCAAATAGGCGGTGGACAATTTCAATTGGAGCTCTGCATTCTACTGCATTTCCGGCAGAAAGAAGTTACGAGAAATCAGGTGAGTTTTGGTTGTTGTTTTAGGTATCTTCTCCTTTTTATCATAAGAAAAAGATTACACTTTTTAGCAGTTTTACCGAATGATTGATATATAGATCTGAATAATTAGATCTAATTGATATGTAGATCAGATGAGTTTTGGTTGTTGCTTTAGATATCTCTCCTTTTTCTCATAAGAAAAGATTACACTTTTAGCAATTTTACCGAATGATTGATATATAGATCTGTATAATTAGATCTGATTTATATATAGATCAGGTGAGTTTTGGTTGTTGCTTTAGGTATCCTCTCCTTTTTATCATAATAAAAAGATTACGCTTTTAGTAATTTTACCGAATGATTGATATATAGATCTGTATAATTAGATCTGATTGATATATAGATCAGGTGAGTTTTGGTTGTTGCTTTAGGTATCCTCTCCTTTTTATCATAAAGGTAAGGTCCCATGGAAGGGGGCTTTCTTAAAAATCTCAGCGTATGTTGCTTAGATTTTTAAAGAATATTGTAAAGTTCTTGGTCCCATGGATTTAATCAATTCTGCTTAAAATTTTAAGCTCCAAAATTTAAGGAATAAACTATAGTGCTTTGATAAAAAATAATAAATAAATGAAAATTCTCCCATTTTTATTTTCTAATAAGAATTTAAAATTTTAGATGAGAGACAAGTGGCATAAAAAATTCCTAATTTGTAGGGGCAATTTCTAGCCCCACCCCAATTTCAACAGCTGAAATATTCATTCCTGAAAAGTAGGGGCTCCTATTTTTCTGGAAAAGATTCCAATTAATCCCGTAGCACAAATTTTTTTTCCCATGGGACCTCCTGCTTCATGAAAATAGAAGCCCAAGCACAATTTTTTTTTCTCATGGGACCTCCTGCTCCATGAAAATAGAAGCCCAAGCCCCCATGGGACCATACAGTAAGAAAAAGATTACACTTTTAACAATTTTACTGAATGATTGATATATAGATCTGTATAATTATATCTGATTGATATATAGATCTAGATCAGGTGAGTTTTGGTTGTTGTTTTAGGTATCCTCTCCTTTTTATTATAAGAAAAAGATTACACTTCTAGCAATTTTACTGAATGATTGATATATAGATCTGTACCATCTAGCATTAGCATAATTAATTTAAACAATAGTGTACCCCAAATTTCACCTTCGCTTTTCTAAGATTGAGTTTTGGCTTTATGAGAATGTCTGATCACTGTTTAATTTTGCATTCTGTGGCAGAGATCTGAAAAAGGCAAGTTGTTTTTATCTTTGTATTTCTAATGGCTGGTGTTTAGAATAGGATTGGTAGCATCTGCTTTGATGAGAAATTGTCATACATATTACACAAAGGTGTCTGTTTGACTTAGGAATTTGATAGGGTTATTGGGTGTATTTTGCTTCTCCTTAGAGGAAATGTAGATTAAAGTACTGCCATGTCCAACATCAGTCTGAAAACTCTACCAAAATCTGCAATTTGTTGAGTTTTTCACTAACATAATCAGGTGTTTGTGTAAACTGTTTTAGGAGCCAATCATCTTGTTGGGCTTCATATCAGATGAATCCGCCACTTGTTATGTCCGAGTTAGTAAGATTAATTTCTATGTCTGCCTTGATTCGCCACTATGCTACAGATCCAAGATGCTTGCAAGGCCTGCTGGTGTTTTTAGAGGGCAGTCCGCCAATGCCGTACTTTTGGCAGGGGAGGAGAGGCACTCAACAAGGAAGAACTTAAACTGCCGGCCCATTATGTGCCAGCACTTTATGGTGAGGGTTGCTTCCACCGTAAAATGTAGGCAAATGCTGGTTGTTTACAACAGGCGTTCACCAGAAAGGTGAGGTGCATTTAGTTTTATGGTTTTCTTTTACCTTTGTTCTTATTAGTATAAATATTTATTTAGAACATTTTAGAATTTCGCTAATTTGTTTTGCACAAAATTATAGCTCTCATACACAATGTTGAACATATTTCTACATAAGAGATGCAATTATTGCTTTATCAAATTGAAGGCCTGGTTGTTTGTAAGAAAAAACTTACCTGTGACGTTTTTTGTTTTCTGTTTTTCGCAGAGATGGTGAGGGAAGAAACGAGTCTTTGGCTATGGATGTATTTCTTAGTCATAGCGGCAAACAGAAGATCCTTGTTCGGGAGCTACATAGGGACCTGACAAATAAAGGCGTATCCTGCTTCTTTGATGAGGATCCTCAAAGCTTGCCAATAGCTGAAAAATTCCCCCCTCGTATTTTCGAAGCAGCTGAGAAATGCAGAATAGCAGTGTTGGTTCTTTCCAAGGATTTTAGTCACTCAAAGTGGCCAATGCTGGAACTTTCCGCTCTGCTCAAAGCTAAAATTTCTGGCAGAAATCCAGACATGAAAATACTACCTGTGTTCTTCATGATATCGCCAAAGGCCCTTTCTGAAATTACAGAGGATAGCCAAGTATGGAAAGACTTGGGGATAGCTGATGAGACTCGGGCTGAATGGCATAGGGCTTTAAGAGAAATAAGGTCAATTAAGGGTTTGGAGTTCAAAGAAGCTGAGGATGTGGTGCATTTCCGAGATGAAGTTGTAAAAGCCATCTGCTCCCTACTACATTCACATTCACCCAATTCTATTCAAGGGCAGGCACGTCAAGACCAGGTAACTCCACTCTTTAACCTTCCTTCTGAAAAATCCTTTTTTCATGTGAGTGCCAAGATTTTTAACTTTTCCTTTGGGATTAGGTGTTGGATGGGTTAGCAGCCATCCCAACAACACTTCTTCAGCCTATCTTCAACAACTGTGATGGACGTTGTTCCACAGCAATATTGTATTTTCCACGGACCTGTAATACTTCAATGTAGACCTCCCATCAGCATGCTGTGATGCCCTGCCACCAAACTACAGGCCCTTTTCTGTTAAAGTGAAGACTGTTCTTACAAGAGAGTTATGGATCTTCATAAATTGTGATATATTTATTTGCCTTCAAGCAATACGCTGTTGAGTTCTGGTTTGCTTCTCAATTCTTAACTGCTGCTCAAATCTGCATCAACAAAAAAAATGGTGAGTACTTTCATTTATATTTTGAAATTACATTGTTTCCTTTCTGTTAGGAATTATATAAATGTCAATATGGTGTTATCACTCCTTTGATAGGCAATTTAAATATACCATATAGATATGCATTATTTGAAAACAACTGCAATTGAAATCAGGGATGGAATTATTTAATAAGATGATACAGGGCATATATTAAAATTACTATATTGTCATAAAGTTGAAAAGTTGCATTGGCTTCACGTGAAATGTTGCTTCTCAATTTTGATTGCTGCTCAAATATGCAACAGTAAAATAAATGGTGAGCAATTTCGTTTGTGCTTTGGATTTACAATTTTACAGTTCTTTGTTTCTGTGTTGAATTGAATATGTCAATATGGTGTTTTTCATAAAGGTGTTTACTTGACTTTCATTTTGTGTTTACGTGATATGCATTGTTTGTAAAAAATATTGTGATTAAAAACTTCTGTGATATGCATTGGTGGAAGTGTAATTATGGGGGGCATTTTAAACTTTTGCTGTAGAAGAAAACATATGATGCTCTCCACTGTCATTTTCTTGTATAATAAAACTGACTAATTGTCATCTTGGAATATATTCAACAACAATAAACCGCTGTAAGTGCAAATGTATAGTCTTGAAAACAGTTTTTTAAATAAAACAATTGAGTGGGAAACTTGAAGAGATTCAATTTCATGTCATAATATTGGAATCGGTCCTGAGAAAAGATGCTAGGTACCAAAATTTGCCAACAAGAAAATGGAAGCAACAAAGTGGCAGCAGGAAAATGAAAACAGAAACAACAAAATGTAGTAAAAGGATAACAAAAATAATGTGAACCTACAGAACGATGGAGAGCAGTGGCAGACTTTTAGATCATGGACACGTTATCTCAGTTGAAATACCTGTGTAGAATAGGAGAGCCTTCAAGGTTAGGAATTAGAACCACTTAGGCTGTACCCGTTAGACTTACAAAACCTTACACAGCCTAGTATGAACATGAGGTGAACAGATTCACAAAAGATACTTATCGTGAGTCCTCCCCCAATACCATGATGATGGTTTTATGTTTAGATTTGCTAGATTCAATTATCTATATTGTAATAATTATTGTTCAAGTTAGAACACTTATGGGACAAATGAAGTTTGTTAGGACAATATGTACAATCAGATTTGCAATTCACTTCTTCAACAGCGGTGAGGTCTATGAACTTTGCAAGAATGGGGAATTTCATTGCAAATAACACAATTCATCATCAGAACCATGAAATATTGGTTGTGGGTGATCTAGGGTTTCTACCTTGAAGTATCGCTTGAGTAGAATGCATAATATGTGCACATCAGGATATAAGTGCCATTTCTGGTTTTAGGACACTGGGGTGATGCATCCTGGACATATAAGAAGAGTGCAGATATGGAGGGAGCCCGCTGGACGATAGTGTTTTGATTAGGATTCAATCTTCTATTGTGACAGATGTTGATGAAAGCATGATTTCAAGTTAATACTTTTGTGTATAGGCTATTATTAAGATGAATATATACTGTAATTGTTGGAAAATTTGTGATCCTTAATCTTCTAAAAAATACTTTTTTAGATTTTCCAATATCAAAAAGTAGAAATATAAATACATTTTCAAAAAATTGTATTTTTATTATTTGAAAATAACAAATCTCTAATATATCTGTATAGAGGCATTATAAAAATCTCTCAAAAATTTATTATAGAAATTGTAACTCCAAACTCTTTTGTGACTGCCAAAAATATAGATTTGCAGCTACACCAAAACCTGCGGGTATCAATGAACTTTCAAATCAGCATCCTCATCTAGATTAAGAGTGACAATTACTCCATAAGATGAACTCTCAGAGGTGCAGCAGTTGATTAAAAAAAAGGTGTCAACATGATAAGTGATCAATATATTAAGATATTTAGATCAGTGACTATCTTTGTGACATTTGATTAACTCCTTTGATCTTGGATCAGAGAGCTGTATGCAGGAATCTCAGCTAAACGATCTTCTGTACTACAGTAATATGGATTCATATAGTGAAATAATTTGATTGCAACCATGAAAAAGATGCTCCAGATTTTCATCCTCTTAGTCTATCTGCCCAACGAGAATGCCCCGATAGGAACGACAATTTAAGTGACTTGACTAAGGTTTGATCTGGAAACCCATCTTGAACTTGATAATTTGTTAAATAGGAGATGTTGGCATTCCTTTGAGCATTAGCATTGCTTGTTTTGTAATTCCTCTAGTACTGCAAACAAAGAGCACAGTTTCAAGCTAACGATAAATAATCATGGAGTTTTATCTTTCATCACAGTTCCATTAAAATGTAGTGGCCCTTGTAAAACAGGGGGCACAATCAGCATTTTGCTATTTGTCTCAGCCTCTTTGTGTCCTTTATGCTGTTACCACTAGATATTTTAGCAAGGCAATCAGATTTCCTCCTGCTTAATGGGTGATAGATTGATGATACTCAGTGAATGATTTTGTTGGAACATTTTATAGTTCTTCAAAGCACCGTTTAATTTACGGATCATTGCTTTTGTTGTTGGAATTCCGTTAGCATTTCACCCTACAGTAGATTTATCTTCACACTTATACAAGCACTTTATTGCTTGATGCTTTATTTTATTTATATGCCAGTGTCTTTTTCGATCAATTTGATTTGTTTGCATTTTTTGAATATTCTTCTTAGCAATTTTTTTTTATGATTTTTGCCAGCGGTTTACATGCCTTGTTTATATTCTAAAACATTCTCTAAGCTTTAAACAGTCAAGGCTGGATCTAGAACAGAAGTGGAACTAGAAAAATGTCATCATAATTAAAATCTTATTGATCTGAATTCAAAGCTAAAATATATCTTGTGACCTGGATTTGTGTCCTTTACTAATGCTGTTACATGGCAGCCACATTCTATTTGTCTGATATCCAGTATTTGCATAAACCTTTTGTCAATGTTGTCTATGTGGTCATCATGGTGTTTGTCCAAGGCTTTACTTTACCGTCCAATTTCCCATGTATATGGATTCGGTGTTAGGGAATCTGTTCTGTCTGAACTTGGTAGATATGGTTGCCTTCAGAATAGTTGACTTGGCAGTGCAAGCCTTGTAAATTAAATCTATCCTGCTTTATCAGTATTCTGTTAAGAACATGCATGACATGTTATGTACTTGATGTTTATGTGTGATTTTCCTCTGGGTGCGTGCTTATGTTAGTTTGCTAGTTAGAATTTGGTGCTTTGTTTTGTCATTTAATTGTTGAATTTTCAAATATAATCATTATTTAAGATTTTTTAAGACATGATAGTGAAAGAATCTCCTTGTTTTGTATTGCAAGCTACATTATTTGTGTTAAAAAAATGAGGAATGTGAAATTAAAAGTGTTGGTTACGAATCATGTCCATTCTTCTGATTAACTACTATAGCTTAATATTTGTTGCGATTATAATGGATGCCATAATTGCTAAACCTTATAGGTTGGTTACTTCATTATTATTGGAGAGCTTTAGGAAGGCACAGGGAAATGTGTGACTACAAGATAATAAGCAAACCTTTAGTTACACAACATGAAAAGTGCTGTGCTATCTTAGATTATTGCTTTATTGCCTTAAGGTGAACTTCCTTTTCCTTCTATTTCTGATACAGGTGATACTAATGAGAATTTTAAGCATAGGCAACAAGTACAATTTAAAATATGCAGAATACTAAATACAAATACTGTTATTCCTTCTCCTGTTTCTGATTTAGGTGATACTGATGAGAATTTCAAGCATATATGGTCACCACGTACAATTTATAATATGCAGAATACTAAATACAAAAACTGCTATTCCTTCTCCTATTTCTGATAATAGGTGATACTGATGAAAATTTCAACCATAGTCACCAAGTACAATTTAAAATATGCGGAATACTTAAATACAAAAACTGCTACATCTAAAACTAGTAGTCTTATTTAGAAAGGAAGAAAGGAAAACAAATTAAAAATTAAAATGATATTATAACAATAATGAAAAGAACGATGGATCATGGAAGGATCAACTTTAAGAATTAATATGATCATATGCTGTTAGAGGTGAATTATATTCTACATAAACCCTTAACCAAATTATTATATACCTATTAATGCATTCCAGAAACACTGCAATCATTGCCTAGAATTGAAACTACTGTGGCTTATACCTCAAAAATATATGCACAATGAGATACGTGAGCACGGACGAAATACAATGAAAGATCATTTACCAATGCATTCTAAGGAGGAGGAATGAGAAATATAATAACCGAGTACTTTGTGGAGAGGATCGTTTGGCAGGTCAATTCCAATGCATTCTCTGGCATGAGAACGAAACAATTTTCCCCAAATTGTTATCATAAACATGTCCGTGGCATGAAAAATTACTGAACCTCAAACGTATGCTAGATCCAGTGGACGTTAGAATAAAACAAAATAAATATATTGTAAATTTTCTGGTTTTTTTAAACGTTTTTTTGATTTGGAGAGGTCACAAACAGAGGACCTCATTCCCAATTTAAACATTCAACAATTACATTCCAGTGGGATTTGAATCTTGATGGCAAGAACAACACCACAACAATTTAACCATCATACCATGCCACTTTCCGCATTGTAAGTTCTCTTCAATTCAATTATATGAAAAGAAAAATAGGAAAAATTATAGTTTTGCATGTGGATAAAAATAAGATTTTAAAAATAAAATTTGCATGATAGGATAATTAAATTATAGTTTTGCATGTAGATAAAAATAAGATTTTTAAAATAAAATTTGCATCATAGGATAATTAAAATAGTTTTGCATGTGGATAAAAATAAGATTTTAAAAATAAAATTTGCATGATAGGATAATTAAATTATAGTTTTGCATGTAGATAAAAATAAGATTTTTAAAATAAAATTTGCATCATAGGATAATTATTTTTAGGGTCTACGAAGTTTGTTTAGAAAAAGCATAATGTAATTGTATTTGCACACAAGTTCAATAAAACTAAAGCTTTCTGTTTTGCCTTTATTCCCTGTGAAGTGGTATCAGAGCAAGTTAATCGGGGAAGAGTTAAGTTGAGAAATAGATCAAGGGTGTGCAGCCACAAGACTGAGCAGCCGCTAATCTCTGTGAAGTTTTTTGGTTAAGATTCTGCCCCTAAGCCGCTGTCGAAAATAAGTTGTTGCAGTCAAGAGAACCTGCCACCATCTAAAAAAATTTGCAGATTATGTAGAAAAGTTGCAGGAAACTCAGAAGTAGTTGTAAAATTTGTGAGGCGCCGAGAATTCTAAGGAGATTGTTGTTGTCTGCACCAATCTGTGATCGTGGGAGATCACAGACAAAAAGAAACATAGCAGAAGACATGGAATTGTGGACGAAGGAAAAAGGGCAGATCGTGGCATTCTTAGAAGGAAACAAATTGCAAGTCTACGTTGCAAAGAAAGTGAGCGCAAAAAATTAGAAGGAAGCAACACAAAACAAATCGCAGCCTGCAAGAGAAAGGAAAGCGTTTGGAGTTTTTGTTTTGAATCCGCCCCTGAATATTTTAACAGGTGAATCCGACTGGTCTGAAGACTCTTTGCTGCCCAAAAAAATAAAAGCAGCGACAACAATTGTTAGTTCCGATTGAAGGGAAATTGCAGTTCTATTTTCAGAAGAGATTTGCAGAAAAATTAAAGAAGAGAATTGCGCCAGGCAAAGGCATTCGAAGCTGCAGGGTTAATGTAGCAGATCAATTCTTATGCATCGCAACCAGCAACAGGACTCACTCAGCCCCAAATTCCCATTTTTACAGGTAAGAACTACAATTTTTGGGAAATCAAAATGAAGACTCTTTGTCTTTTTAAACATTGTTTGAGATTTAGTGAAAAATGGATTTGTAAAGCTTTATTTTTTCTTCAACAAGTAACAGACAAATCTAAATTATATTTTCTAGGGTTGCAGCAGCAATTAGGTTTAAGAGAGCTCGAGATATTTTAGAAATAGGATACTAGGGGATCAAAAGGCAAAAGTGGTTAAATTATAATCTTCAAGGAGAAGTTTTGAGAATTTGCAAATAAATGATTAAGAGTATCTAGATCAAGTTTATGAGTCAAGTTATGAAGTTATGAATACTGTGAATCAAATTAGCAAAAAAATTTCAAGAGCTTATTTAGTAAATTTGTGCTATAGTTGTAGCAATTAAGGAATCCGAAGATTTAACAAAATTCTCATAGATGAATTAATGGGATCCTTATTATCATATGATTCAAGAATGAGTAGAAATAACAATACTTCTTTTAGAATGCTTTCAAGTCTTAGTTATCATTTGGTAGAGGAAGAGGAAGGCCAAGTTTTCAAGGAAGAGGCAAAGGAGAAGGTGGAAAGAGTAATCTAGATCAAGGTCAAAAAATAATAAAGAAACCAATACAACAATAGAGGACATGGCAACAATCACTTCTAGCAACATTCACAAGGTTTGATAAATCTAACATTTAGTGATATTATCCAAAAAAATATGGACATTATGCATATGAATGTAAAAAGAAACATGGAGATGTGAACAAATAGAATGCTAATTGCACAAATGAATCTAAATCTAATTTTAGAATTTTATTCATCACATGTCATGTTACTCAAGAAAGATCCAGAGATACTTGGTTTTTAGATAGTGGATATAGAAATCATGACATAGAATAAATAATTGTTTACTAGTCTTGATGATTCTATAAAGTCGGAAGTAAAATTCAAAAATGATAATAAAGTGGCTGCAGTTGGTAAAGAAGTAATAAATATTAAAAAAATGGTGAAAAAAGATTTACCCTTGATGTTTCTTTTGTACTTGGATGAAAACATAAACCTACGAGTGTTGGACAATTAGTACAAAAAGGTTATAAAGTATCTTTTAAAGATAATGTGTGCACTTTAGTAGATAGATTTCCAAATGTTTGTTTGATTGCAAAAGTGGAGATGATTGAGAATTGAATATTCTCTATTTGAATTTAGTGCACCCAAGGAGAAGAGGAAGTCAATTTCGAAATTGCGTGTTTAGACCAATCATGGCTTGACTTTTGAGGCATGAACATTTACATATTGGAGGTCTAAGTTTGTTATAGAAGAAATAAATGGTGAAATGATTGTCACCAATAGAGCAACCAATCACTTCATGTGAGAGTTGTATTTTGACAAAACAACATAGAGAGAGTTTTCCAATAAGAGTCTCATATAGAGCAAGGACATTATTGGAGCTAGTTCATACCGATTTATGTGGATCAATGTAAACTTCATCATTTGGTGGTAGTAAATATTTTTTTAACTTTCATTGATAATTTTAATAGGAAAACTTAGATATGTTTTCTTAAGAAGTTTGAAGCTTTTGAAAAATTCAAAGAATTAAAAGTTATGGTAGAAAAATAAAGTGGCCATTACATCAAGGTACTTAGGTCAAATAAAGGAGGTGAACATATGTCTAATGATTTTTTAGATTTTTGTAGATATCGTGGAATCAAAAGGCAATTTACTATAAGGTACACACTCGAATATAATGGTGTAGCAAAAAGGAAGAAAAGAAAAATCATGGAGATGGTTAGAAGTATGATGAAGGCCAAACATTTGTCAGATGAATGTTGGATGGGTGTAGTAGTATGTGTGGTGTATATTTTAAACACTTGAGTCCAACAAAGAGTGTCAATGACTGAATTTTAAAAAAAGCTTGGAGTGGTATGCAATATAGTGTACATCATTTAAGATTTTTTGGATGTGTTGCATATACTTTTGTGCTAAAAGAAATGAAAAGACAATTTCATGATAGAGGTGAAAAATGCATTTTTAATAGATATATATAGTGAAGAATCAAAAGTTTATAAGTTGTATAGTCCCATTATAAATAAAATGATAATTAATAAAGATTAGAACTTAAAAAAGAGAAATCATGGGATGAAAGTGTTGATAGAATTTAATCAGAATTGGAAACCCAATACCCCTAAATGCAAAAAAAAAAGAACTTGAAAAATAAAATGTGTGAGATGGTCAATCAAATCCACTAGTATGAATAAGTACTCCAACATGAACCCTAATGAACTTTTTACAAGGTGAAGCATTAGGTTATGTAGGTCATTCTACTCCCAATTCACAAGTAATCGATGAATCAAAATCCTACATTTACCTCATTAAGGTCAAAGTATAAAGGCAAGAAAATAAGAAGTTCGAAAAAAATTTATGACCAAGAAGAAGAAAATTTAGATTTGTGTTCAAATTTTACTTTATTTTCTAATGATTCTATGCATTTTGAAGTAGTTAAGGAAGAACAGTGGATCAAAGCTATGGATTGAAAGAGATGGATTCTATTGAGAGAAATCAAATATAGGAGTTAATTGACCTATCTAAAGGTAAGGACTACATAGGCGTCAAATGGGTTTATAAGAACAAATTTAATGTAGAAGGTAAAATTGAATAACACAAGGCAAAGTTAGTAGCAAAAGGTTTTACACAACATGGAATTGATTATTGATCAAAGAGGGGTTCTCAATAACCCTCTTTTATAATAATAAACATGCAAGCAATCCTCAACAATGCATATAAATCAGCTTTAAAGTTTCATGAAAATAATTAAAATTTTAAACCAAAGATCTTCTCATTGTAGAAATCTAATTACATATTCATTTTCAGTCATCAAATTACTTATGGGCAGCAACATATGCCCCATAAATAATCTGAAAATTAACACAAAACAAACTACAACAAATAAATAACAACTACGTGCTTCATTAACACCTCCAAATTTGCACTTTTCCTTTTCTAACAATCACCTATGACTCTTCAAATCTCAATAATGGTGCCTTCAACCTTCAATGGCAGCAATAACCCTTTAAACCTACAAAAAAACACTTCAATAACCTCTTGAGAAATGTCATGCCTAACTCTCCAACCTCCAAAATCTGTAGTCACAAAGAAAACCCAAAACACCACCAAAACCCTTCATAAAAAAATCCCAAAAATAAAAATTTCCCTCCCATTTAGAAAAGTCACGACCAAATCCTCATAATGAGTTGTTTGCATAATGAAAAAATTAATAAATGATTTTTAATTTCATTTTTTAACACTCCCAATCCCAATGCCTAAACTTCCTTTTTTCATATTTTTCAAACAAAAGAAATGCAATTACACCTCTACTATCCCCACTTCCAACTCCATAACAAATGTGGCATTTTATTTAAATAAATTAAATTAAATTCACTTATTCAAATAGCCTCTTAATATGAAATTAACCTTCTAAAATGAAATTCAAATGAAAATTTCAATTTTTTTTTTTTTTGGATGATGCACTGATTGCACTTTCACCTAAGATGCTCTTGCATCAGACACCACAGGTAGAAATAAATGTTTCATAATTTGCAATAAGAAACATTTGTAGACCCTATGTTTATCTTGGATCCACCTCATTGCCTTGTCCATTGGAATATTTCTATGCACCACTTTTTTGCAAACTTACAACATTATCATGTTTCATCCTTCCTCTACTACTTGTCATGTAATTCAAAGCATCAAATATATTTTCCAACCAATATACTTCATCAAAATCAGAACTAACAATTAAACTTATACCTCCTACTTCATAAAAAAATGTTTTATTTTCTTCATTTGTTGTTTTGCCTTTTCCATATCTTTCCACCACGTCCTCTTCATGAAATTCGACTTTTTCAATGCCTTCTAAAAGACAAGACACTATTGCAACTTGGTTTCCTTCACTCAAAACAACGTTATTACTACCATCAAGAGACTCAATTTTCACATTACATGACAAGGAATCATGACCACTAATCAAAACATTTTCACCTCCACTGTTTTCAAACAAGTATTCTTCATAAAACTCTTCATTAACCTTCACACTCCACTCTTCCAATTCAACTTTATCAAAAGTAATTTCTATTGCAACAAAATGATCTATTCCTTCACTCTCTTTCTCATAAAAGGAAACAATAAAATCATATTTTACCTTACCCTCTATGGCTATCTTCATTCCATTTGAGATCTTTGCTTCAATTTGAGTCAACAAATCACCTTTCTCATCTTCATCATGGTTAGTGTTACCAAATCTTCTATCATATTCATGATTCATACCATCTAAAAGTCTAATTTCATCAACCAAACAAGACCTTGCATTTCTGCAAACCTTACCCATTTCTTATTTCAATGGCTTTAATTTGTGTTTCACTCCATCCTTTGTCAATGTGTATGTGTTGGCATAACCATCGTGCATCACCTTCCTATCAAATTGCCAAGGTTTTCCTAACAAAACATGAAAATAATTCATAAGAATAATATCACATAAAATTTCATCTCTATAACCTCTTATATTAATATTTACCAAACTTTTTTCATTGATCAAAGCTTTCCATCATCTTCTAGCCATGCTATTCTATACGGATGTGGATGCCTTCTCTCTAGTTGCAATTTTCTCACCATCTCTTCAAAAACAAGATTGTTTGTGCTGCCTCCATCTATGATGACATAACATACCTTGTCTTGGTACTTGCATCTTATTCTAAACAAACCATTTCTTTGAATGGATTTATCATCTCCATTCAACAAGGTTCTCCTAGCCATTAAAGTTTCACCATCCTCTACTTCTTTAGAATGTGATGACCTTGTATCTTCTCTATTCACATTTGCTGCTCTATTATGATTTTATAATCTTCTTCTTAGTTTTTCCTCTTCATGAGGACAATCATATGCTTTGTGACCCTCTTCCCCACACTTAAAACAGGTTCCTCTAAATTTTTTTCTTCCAAAACCTCTACTTGATCTTCCTCTACCTCTTGGATTTTGATCTCTACGACCATATGAAACATTGTATCTCTAATTTTTGTTGTTGTCTTGGTCTTTTTTTCTCTAATTTTTGGGATTATTATTTGTTCCATATGATCTTCCTTCAACCTTATCATGGCCTCTTTCTCTTTGCTTACTTTCATACCTTTTGTTCATTCTTTTCTCAATTTTCAAGGCAATCTGATAGGCATCTTCCATTGTGAAAACTCTCACCAAAGTCATCTCCTCTTGTATGATTGGTCTCAAACCATTAATATATCTTGCAACCTTCTCTTTAGTTACTTCTACATGTCCTATTCTAATTAGGATCCTATGAAACTCCTCTATATACTCTTTCATTGTTTTCATCCCTTGTTTTAACCCTTGCATTTTTTTAAGCAAATCAAGCTCATAGTCCATCGGAATGAAGTGTCTTTTCATTTTCTCCACCATTTTATTCCACTTTGTGATTTTGTCTTTTTCTCTTCTTCCTCTTTCCAATTGAATCTCTCTCTACCAAATTGAAGCATTCCCTTTCAATCTGGTTTTTACATACCTCACTCTGTCAGGATTCTCAACCTCTTCAAACTCAAAGAATTCTTCCATTTCGTTGATCCAATCCATTAACTCTTCTAGATTCAAATTCCAATTGAATATAGGAACATCAAATTTTGGTCTTTTTCCCATCCTTGATAGGGCAATCAATAATGGTTCATTGGCAATTGTTGCTACTACATCTCTTTGTTCACTTGTTTGGCTAGCATCGTTTGAGGTTTCTTCTTCCTCATCACTTACTAGTTCTCTTCTCTGTATAAACCCTCTTCTAATTTGTTCTTGTAATGCTTCCATGTGCCTTGTCAAGGCTCTAAAATCATCACCATGGATAAAATTATCATTTCTTTCTCTACCTCTACCCCTACCACGTGGGGCTCCTCCTGCATACATTTTCTACAACACCCACAACACATAGATCTTGGTGCAAACTACCTCTCTTCACTGGTCTATTCACACTCAGAATCTTCCTGCTCTGATACCACTGATGAAAGAGGGGCTCTCAACAACCCTCTTTTATAATAATAAACATGCAAACAATCCTCAACAATGCATATAAATCAACAATAAAGTTTCATGAAAATAATTGATTTTTTTTTTTTAAATCTTCTCATTCTATAAATCTGATTACATATTATTTTCAGTCATCAAATTACTAATGAGTAGCAACATATGCCCCATACATAATCTGAAAATTAACACAAAACAAACTACAACAAATAAATAACAACTATGTGCTTCATTAGCACCTCTAAATTTGCACTTTTCCTCTTCCAAGAATTACTTGCAACTCTTCAAGTTTCAACAATGGTGTCTTCAACCTTCAATGGATGCAATAACCCTTTTAATTTGCAACAAAACACTTCAATAACCTCTTGAGAAATGCCATGCCCAACTCTCCAACCTCCAAAACATGTAGTTACAATGAAAACCCAAAACCTACCACCAAAACCCTTCACCAAAAAATTGCAAAAATCAAAATTTCTCTCCCATTTAGAAAAGTCATGACCAAATCCTCATAATGAGTTGTTTCCACAATGGAAATCAATAAATGATTTTTAATTTCATTTTGTAACTCTCAATCCCAATGCCTAAACATGTTTTTTCATATTTAAAAAAAAATGCAATTACACCTCCACTATCTCCACTTCCAACTTGCATGACAAAGGTGACATTTTATTTAAATAAATAAAATTAAACTCACTTATTCAAATAGCCCCTTGACATGAAATTAACCTTCTAAAATGAAATTCAAATGAAAATTTCAAATTTGATTTTTTTTGGATGATGTTGATTGCACTTTCACCTAGGATCCGCTTGCATCAATTATAATGAAACATATTCTCTAATTGCTAGATTTGATACTATTAGAATAGTTTTAACAATAGTTACACAAAATAATTAAAAAGTTTATCAAATGGATATCAAATTTTCTTTTCTGAATGGTTTTGTAGAAGAAGTATATGTGAAATAAAAACTAGGTTATACAAGTGAATGGACATAAAGACAAGGTATATAGATTGAAAATGACTCTTTATGGTCTCAAATGAGCATAAAGAGCATGGTATAGCAAGATTGATTCATATAGATAAACAACTAATTTGATAGAAGTAGTAGTGAACCCACATTGTACATAAAGATCAACAAAGAATAAATTTAATTGTGTGTTTCTATATTAATGATTTGATTTTCACTAAAATTTATCTATAGACATATAAATCATCTATGAAGAAAAATTGAAATTATAAGTTTATGATTAATGAAACATTTTTTAGGAATTGAAGTTGTTCAAATAAGATGATTTTCATTAGTCAATCTAAATATGCAAAAAATGTGTTAAGGAGGTTTAAGATGTTGAATTGTAATCTAACACCTACAACAATTGCAATAGGCACTAAAATTAGCAAAGAAGATAAATGGTTTAATTTTGATTCTACCAAATATAAAAAACTAATTATAAGTTTGATGTATCTCACAACTACAAGATTATATATAATGTATGGGGTTAGTCTAATAATAAAAGTCATGGGGTCACTAGAAGACTTACATTGTCAAGTTGGAAAGAAGATATTTAGATATGTGGAAGAAACAATAGAATATGAAATTTATATTCCACAACTAGTATTTTTGTTTGATTGGCTATATTAAGAGTGATTTTCAAAACATCTATGATAGGAAGAGTACTTCTAGATATGTATTCATTTTGGAACAAGTGTAGTTTCATATGTGATAAAGAAGTAACCAATAGTGACACTTTCATTAGATAAAGTAGAGTATGTAGCAAACACATCAACAACATGTTAATGAGTTTGGATGTGAAAGTATTGTCAGACTTATTGTATGTTCACATGAGGATTCAACACCATTTTTTTGTGACAACAAATCAATAATTGCATTGTCAAATAATCATGTTTTCACAAGAGGAGCAAGTATATCATACAAAATATCATTTCATCAGAGAGTTAATAAATAGTAGAGAAATCTATTAATCTATTTATATTTTTGTAGATCTAAAGATCAATTAGCATATGCATTTACCAAGGCATTAAAGGAAAGGTAAATTTTGAGCATTTAAGACAAAGGTTGGGCATTGTAAATGATGAAGCAATTAATAGTACAAATTAAGGGGGAGTGTAAGAATAAAGTAAAATAAATATATTGCAATTTCTCCCAAATTGCATGAGGATAAAAATAAGATTTTTAAAATAGAACTTACAGGATAATTATTTTTAGAGTTTCCTAAATTGCATGAAGTCTACATAATAAGTTCTAAAAAAACCATTGTAATCTAAAACCTTTATTTATTGAGGCATAATGACTAGTTTTTGCACAAAAGTTGAATAAAGCTAAAGTTGCACAAAAGTTGTGGAGATTGCCTTAGCTGATTCTTTTTTGGATATTTTCTTGCATTATGGATTTTCCTACTTTGTAGAGTCCAATGTAACAACCATATCTTCAATGGATTATCATTGTAGAAGAATCTATGTTGACACATATTTATAATTAAAAGTCCTCTCGAGAAAAAGAAAAGCCATTGCATGTTGTGAAAACTATCTTAAAAGTTGTCTTTGTTGCATTATTTTTCATGAGCAATCCCTATAAAGAAGGCACAAAAATTCTCTATGGAAAAGTTCTTGATCCAAATTATCAGATTGATGGTGAGAGGTTTTAGCATTCTCCATTTCACCACTTGTCAAGGTACATTCCTTTAAAGATTGATTCAACCACAAAGCTCCCTATGTAAGGCCAAAGTTATATAATAGCCATTGGTTGTAGTTACTATAATTTTTCTAATTGGCCAATTATAATATTGATTTTGGCCAATAATTGATAGATAGATTCAAGATAGAAACTTGGTTGGAGTATTTATATATGTGATGTGGGTATCCAATTTAGTAGAAATTAGAAGGAATAGTCTCTTATTTCTAACAATAGAAGCTTTGATCACATTAGAAGTGGGAAATCTCAACCAACCTAATGTTCTTGTATCTATTAAAGCAAAAAAATTAAAGGCGGGCATATGGATCCATGACATTTTTTACCATTTGAGTTTTAACATCTTCATTAGGCGAACTCACTTGAAGGGGAGAATAGAGGCGAACAATAAACTCAAACCAATTGTTATATTAGTGATTTCTTTATTTAAATTGCATGTAGAAATAATTACATTATGCCTCAATAAATAGTGGTCTTGGATCATGCAAAAATAATTCTAGAAACTATGCTTAATTTGCTAAAAATAGCAACATGTTAATTATATAAATAACCACTTGCTAAAATTAGTATATCTAAAATCATCCTAGAAACTTATCATTTATTTATTTTTAAGTTTTTGTGGGAGAAATTTTTGGAATGTTCCAATACTCCCCCTTAATTTCTACCATTTACAATTCCTAAACTTTTTCAAAAATATTCAAAATTCTCCTTTTGCTAATGCCTCAATAAACATATTTGCTAATTGATCTTTAGATCGATAAAACTATAAATTGATTTCTCTATTATTCATTAGCTCTAATGAAATGGTATCTTGTACCAATATTCTTTCTCTTGTGAAAACATGATTCTTTGATAATGCAATTGTTGATTTGTTGAATCCTCTAGTTCATATAATAAATCTGACAATACTCTTTGCATCCAAACTCCTTGACATGTTGATGTGGTTGCTAGACACTCTATTTTAGTTGATGAAAGTGTTACTAGGGGTTGTTTCTTTGATTCCCATGAGACTACACATATCCTAGAATGAAAGATGTATTGTAAAGTACTATTCCTATCATCAATGTTGCCTTAAAAATCACTATAAGTATAACCAATTAAACCAAAATCATTAGTTGTGGAATATATAATTCTATATCTTATAATTATCACCACATATCTCGATATCCTCTTTCCAATTTGCCAATGGAGTTTCTTGGCGACTCCATGAATTTTGAGATTAAACTAACCCCATACATTATATTTGATCTTGTAGTTGTAAGATACATCAAAATTTCAATGTCTTTTATATATTAAAGAATCAACGTTAGGTTCTTTGTCTTCTATGTTAATTTTAGTTCGTATTGCAATTGTTGTAGGTGTTGGATTACAATTCAACATCCTAAACCTCTTTAACATATCCTTTGCATATTTAGATTGACCAATAAAAATTCCCTTATTTGATTGAACAAATTCAATACCCAAAAATGCCTCATTAATCTTAAATTTGTTATCTCAAATTCTTTCTTCATAGCTGATTTAAATGTGTCTACAAACAAATTTGCGGTGAAAATCAAATCATCAATATATAAAAACACAATTAAAATTTGACATTCTTTATTGATCTTTGTATATAATGTGAACTCACTACTACTTTTACTAAATCCATTATTTATCATGTATGAATCAATCTTTCTATACCATGCTCTTGGTACTTGTTTGAGACCATAGGGAGCCTTCTTCAATCTATATATCGTGTCTTCATGTTCACACACTTCATAACCTAGTGGTTATTTCACATATACTTATTCCTTTAGAAAACTATTCAAGAAATTTGATTTGACGTCCATTTGATAAAAACAAATATTATTTTTTGTGACTGTTGCTAAAACCATTCCAATAGTATCAAGTCTAGCAATTGGAGCAAATGTTTCATTGTAATTAATTCCATGTTGTTGTGTAAAACCTATTGCTACTAACCTTGCCTTGTGTTTTTCAATTTTACCATTTTCCTTTTTTTTAATAAACTCATTTGACTCCTATATAGTCTTTACCTTCAAGTAGGGCAACTAGCTCCCATATTTGATTTCTCTCAATAAAATCCATCTCTTCATCCATGACTTTGATCCAATATTCCACCTTAATTGCTTCTTCAAAATATACAAAGATCATATGAGAGAATTAAAAAAATTGAACATAAATCTAAATTCTCTTCTTCTTGATCATAAATCTCTTTCAAACTTCTATCTTTATTACCTTTATACTTTTATATTGATGAGGAAATTGTAATACCTAATTCATCACTTACTTGCGAATTGAGAGTAGGATGACATCCGTGACCTGATGATTCACTTTGTATAAAGTACCTTGGTCCTCTTGTTGGATTTTGTTCTTTCTTATGGATTTTATTGACCACCTTGCATAATTTATTCTTCAAGTTTTTTATTTTGAGGTATTGGTGCACCAATTCTAATGTTCTATCAACACTTTTATCCCATGCTTTTTCTTCCTTAAATTCTACATGTCTACTAATAATCACTTTCTTTGTAATGGGATTTTACATCTTATAAGCTTTTGATTCTCCACTATATCCAATAAAAATGCATTTTCACGTCTATCATCAAATTTTCTTCTCATTGTTACTAGCAAAAAATAATATGCAACACAACCAAAAATTGGTAGCATTTGATATACACTATGTTTCTTACTATTCCAAGCATCTTTTGGAATTTGGTTCTTGACACTCTTTGTTGGGCTTCTATTCAAAATATATAATGCACATGCTACTGCTTCCATCCAATATTCATTTGGAAAATGTTTGGCCCTGAACATGCTTCTAGCCATCTTCATGATTGTTCTATTCTTTCGTTTTACTATATTCTATTGTGGTGTGTACCTTGTAGTAAATTGCCTTTTGATTCCATGATATTTGCAAAAATATAAAAAAAATCATAAAACATATATTCACCTTCTCTACTTAACTGAGTACCTTGATTTAATGGGCACTTTGATTTTCCACCATAGTTTTGAATTATTTGCTTTTTCTATAGGTTTCAGAATTTTTCTTGAGAAAATATATTCAAGTCTTCTTGCTAAAATCATTAATGAAAAATAAAAAGTAAGTACTACTTCCAAATGATGAAGTTTGCATTGGTCCACATAAATCACTATAATTTAGCTCCAATAATGCCTTTCTCTATATGAGACTCCTATTGGGAAACTTTCTCTATTTTTTCTCTCACATGAACTGACTAGTTGCTCTATTGGTGGCAATCCTTTCACCATCTATTTTTTCTGTAACGAACTCAAAATTCCAAAATGTAAATGTCCACACCTGAAATGCCATAGCCATGATTGGTCTAAATACATAGTTTTGAAACTGACTTTCTCTTCTCTCTAGGTGCATAGAATTCAAAGGGAGAACATCCAATTCCTAGTCATCTCCACTCTTGCAATCAACTTGTCATTTGTTAACCTATCTAGTATAATGTAGACATTATCCTTAAAGACACTTTGTAACCTTTATGTACTAATTGTTCAACCCCTATACTTTTTTTTTAATTCAAGTACAAAATAAACATTAGGGATTAATCTACTTTCACTAATTTTGTCAAAACATTTATTACTCCTTTACCCATTACAACCGCTTTATTTTCATTTCCCAATTTAACTTCTAACTTTAAAAAATCATCAATATTAGTACAAATTTATTTATTCCTTATCATATGATTACTACATCCACTATCTAAAAGCCAAATATCTCGAGAAGTTTCTTGAGCAACATGACATGTGATAAATAAGCTTTCAAAATTAGATTTATATTCATTTGTGTAATTAGCATTCTTCTTATTCACATCTTGTTTCTTTCTACATTCATATGTATAATATCCATATTTTTTACAATAATAACACTAAATGTTAGGTTTATCAAACCTATGTGAATGTTGTTAAGAATAATTGTTGCCATATGCTCTATTTTTGTAGTATTGATTTATTTGATTATTATTTTCACCTTGATCTAGATTACTCCTTCCACCTCTACCTCTGCCCTTACTAGATGATAGTTGAGTTTTTTATTTCTAATAATTATAGACTCGTGCGATAACAAAGATCTCATTAATTCATTTATTGATAACTATGCTAATTATTTGGATTCCTCATTTGTTACAACTATAACATCAAATTTACTAGGTAAACTCCTAAAAATATATTCTATAATCTTTTGATCTATTATTTCTTCTCGATTAGATCTAATTTGATTCAAAATATTCATAACTTGACTCATAAATTGGTGTGCAAATTCTAAATTATTCATTTATAAATTCTCAAAACTTCACCCAAGGAACTATAATTTAGCTAATTTTACCTTATTGGTCCCCTGGTATGTTATTTCTAAAATATCTCAAACTCACTTAGACGTAATTTTTGCTACAACCTTAGGAAATATAGATTCATCCATTGCTTGTTGAATACGAAATAAAGTATTAGAATTCTTATTTCCATTCTCTTAATTGATCTTTCTCTACTTTTATCAAAGCGTGATAGCCATCTTGATCTACAGGTTCTACAAATTCTTTTCGAACTAAATCCCAAACATGTTGTGAACAAAACAAAGTCTTCATTTTGATTTCCCAAAAGTTATAGTTCTTACTTGTAAAAATTGGAATTTGGGGTTGAGTGAGTTCATTGTTGTTGGTTGTCATACCTATGAACTAATCTACTATAACAAATTTATTGGGTAGCAACTTAGATAGTTATTATTTACTCTAGCTTCATCAAAACCTTTGATTTCCTTTCCAGAATTTATGTGAAAATGAGACTTTATCTTTAACTACCAAATCAATGGCTCTATCTCTTAAAAACTAGTGGCTTCTCTTCTCCAAATTGGTGACCAGCTTAGAAGTCTACAAACTTTATAAAAATACCAATGATCTACCTCTTTCCTTGGTCTCTTGATATCCTTCAATCTATTTTATGGTGATGATTTTATCAAAAAAATCTATAGCCTTGCCCTTGCTCGGTTGCTCTAGCCTCTCCAATATGTTTGCGGTTCCTCTAAAATAAATTGTGATCTATTTTAGACTACGGCCTCGCTTCAATGGTTCCCTTAGTTTTTAGATTTTTTGAAATTTGGCAATGCTTGCTTCTACAGATGGTGCATACCTTTTTTAAGAGAAATTGGTATCGTCAAGCCTATATAATCCTATGACATGAATAGGATGACAATTTCTAATCTTCTGGTTTGAAATTATTT
Source organism: Sequoiadendron giganteum (assembly GCA_007115665.2). Taxonomy (NCBI): domain Eukaryota; kingdom Viridiplantae; phylum Streptophyta; class Pinopsida; order Cupressales; family Cupressaceae; genus Sequoiadendron; species Sequoiadendron giganteum. Next base: position 72,853,760 of record CM021108.1, on the reverse strand, counting down.
GCAACTACTTTTCTTGTTGAGTCACGATCTCACAAACTCTTCTTTTTCTCTTTTCTTGACACCCATGATCTTTTTCTCCACTTCGATACCACTTTGAAGGTGAGAACAAAGGCAACCAATAAAATCAAATAAATTTATATAGAAATGGTTTCTTTATTCAACTTTTGTGGAAAAAAAAAAGTATTCTTCAATAAATAGAGGTCTTGGATAATACAAAAATAATTTTAGAAACTAGGCTTAATTTGCTAAAAAAGCAACAAGGTAATAATAGAAATAACCACTTGATAAAAATAGTATATCTAGATGTATCCTAAAAACATCTATTATTTATTTTAAGTTTTTTTGTGTGGAAGAATTACTAGAATGTTCCAATATCCTTGACAAAAGTACCGTTAAGTATTGCATAAAGTTTACATGTCAAATCCTAACATTGATATGCAGTCAAATTGCACACATGATTATATAATAATTATATGTTTAAGGGTTATAATAAACTATCAAGAAAATGTGTTCATCTAAAAGTCAACTTAAAGATGATGACATTCTTTGGATGAACTTCTCTGAATAATTTTTCTTTTCAAAATCTCCAATGACAAATATGAAGTGTCAGCTTGTGTTTACTACACTGTTGTTGTAATGTGATGCATTTCTCATGCATAATGCATGTTTGGTGATAATTTTAATAATATTAATTTAAGAGTCTTAAAATCAATCTATGAGTTTTATATTTAGAATTTTATTATAAGTGATCTAATTTTTGCATGCTACTTGTGCATGAAAAGGAAAATTCAATTTTACTATCTATTTCTTGGGGCTATGATCTCTATAAAGAGTTTCCCTTGTTAATTATGTAAGTATATAATGTGTTGAGGAGCGGGCATATCACTATAGTGAATACCTCTATATTGAGGTGCATCATCATGTAAGCATTTTTACAAGTTGGATAAAAGATTTTTTGCATAAGGGAATAAAGGATCCATAAAAGAGAAACACCATGTAAATGAAGAGAGAAAACTCAAAAAATAAAAGAAAATTTGTAGTAGTTCTACTTGATGTCCCTAGACAAAAGGAAATCACATTTTTTAAAGTCTACCATGATCAATTTTTTATCAAGAAATGAAACAAAGGTATTGGTAACTCTCAATTGACGATCATGTCAAAATAAAAGGAGATTGAAGGTGTTTGAGTTGTAATATTTAAGCAACCCAAAATCAAGTCACTTTAATTGAGATTCTATGATGAATCTATAAGCTATCTGCAAGAATAAATACAAGAGTTTGATGTTACATCACAACCGAAGGGGAGAGAAGGTGCATGAATCCAATCAATCATACTATTAGGTAAATTTAATTTATTTCAATGGGAAAGATTGGTAAAAGAGTATGAGACCCCATTTATTGTTCTCCTATTTCACTATTATTATTAGTCTATCTGGGTACATTCATGTTGGACATCTATTCAAGATCTTATGGATGGTCTTTTTTTGCACCAGAGCTATCCCCGCAACTCATCCCAACGCCCAACCAACCTTGCCTTGGTATTACTTATTGCCAAGTTGGGGTCCGGGAGGGGCGAGTTGTGGCGAGACTAGTCCTCTGGGGATGAGAGCAATTGCCCACAAGCCACTCGTATCTAGAAAATTTGGGCCTCAGAGTCGAACCCAAGACTCAAGCCAACTCTGCTACCCATGCATGCTATTTATAGATGATTTTTATTTTCTTGTTCCTAGATGCTATTTGATTATTTATATGGCTATTAGTTTTATGATGATTAGTAGGTGATGGATGGTACATGATTTTTACTAGATGAGTATTCATGGTTTTTATTTAATTGATATGTATGTGGATAATAAAGAGTTGTGAGTTATAAATATTAATTACTTATGATTTGTTCCTAATTTAATTGATATAATATTTTATGTTGCTTCAGCTATGTCTATATGAACGATGTACTGACACTTTATGTTTGAGTAAACAAGTGGATTTTAGTGCCAATGGTAAATGGGGTTATCTAACCACTTTTGTGTCATCCTAGTGTAACAGTGAACCTAGATTCGTATGGATTACTAAGGTCTTTTTTCCCATGTTGTAAAATATGTGTTGTTGGTGTTATGTGAATTTTGTGTTCATGCAAAAAATTATTTAATTGAATTTGAATGTTTTCTTGAGTAAGTTTTAATGTTTTGAGATTTTATGCACTTTTATGAGGTTTCAGTTTCATTTTATGAATTAGAAAGTTGCCTAGGTGTGGGTTCTATAGGTTAGGAGTTAATTTTTTATCATAAAAACCTTTAAAAGGGGGTTTATGATCCACTTTTAAAAGTGGAAAAAAATGGAAAACAGTTATTTGGTTGATTTAGTTTGAGGGGAGGAAGTTATCTCTTTCTCTTCTTTATAACTCTTCTCTCACAGTGTGGAGGGGCGTTATTCCATTTTTCCTTTTGAGATCTTTCCATTTTCTTGAGTTCATTTGGAAAGGAGAGGAGTGTGAAGAAGGAAGGAAGGAGGAAGGAGAGGGATTGTGGAGAAGACCTTCAACAAAGGTCATCCATTAGTGGGATTGAGCAATTTCAAGGTATGAATTTTTTTCTTTTTTGATGAATAAATGGGAGTCCTGTGTATAGATTGTGATATGTTTTGTATATTTGAGATTTTGGGGCTTATGTTTTGGAGAAAAATGTTATTTTAAAGATTTATGTGTTCTTCCTCTTTTGTGTGGCTTAGTATGGCAGTTGACCCCCTCTTGAGAGAGGTTTCCTTGGTCCATGTGCATGGAGTTGAGTGGGCGTGGCTCCCTCAAAAGGGCTACATTTTCTACCATGGTATGAGTACCCGCATTTATATATAAGGATATGAGTATCCTAAATTGATTTTTGTGTTGGAGGAAAAAGAGGGTTGATGATGGTTGTCTTGGTGTTGTATTGTGATATGTGGATATATGATACAAAGACTTACTTTTATTATTGTGATAATTTAGTTTCCATTTTCAGGTAGAGTTTCCACTCCCCCCTAAGTGGATTCCATACATGATATCCAATGTGATAGCAAGTGTTGAAAAGGGGTTTTCTTTGTAAATTGTTACCATATGAGCCTATGTATGTAAATGTGTATAATGTATGTAAAGTTTTTGTTCAATTTTTTTTGTGGTTGTGAAATGTGTAAGTGTCTACCCAAGTGGCTATATAACCCAAAGACCGGGGGTGGGTTGTCTCACAACCCTATTGTTGGGTGGAGAACCCATTAGCTTTAATATTTTCTTCTCCCATGTTTTTTGTTGTTTTCTTTCCAGGTCTTATGAAGTGATAAGAAGGATTAAGGACAATTGTACTTTGATCTTGTGGAATTTTTAAGAACTTTTATAAATGTGCAAAGTAAATTGTATACAAAGACTTTTATTTAAAAGTGTAAAATTATTTATTTTAGAAAAAGAAAGCAAAGGTAAATTTTTTTTTGCAAATCTATTTTCAAGAAAACTTTAATGATCTTAGAATACAATCATGCATATGTTTCTTGTAAATTCATTACAAACTTGAAAGAAGGAAAATTGCTTGTGAATTTGTACATGGAATTAGAAGTAGTTTGAAAAATTAATGCCTTCATTTATTCCAGTATGAATACAATTAAAACTTGACATCTTTAAAAATGGTTGAAGGGTTTACAATATGATCTTAAGAACAAAATATAAAAATTCTATATACAAATAAATTATACAATATAAATTATAAATTATAAATATTTATTTGTGTGTTATAAATCATATAATATGACTAATTACAATTAATATCAATTAAGAAAGATTAATAAATATATATCTATATATAAAAATTTAAGTAATAATTTTAAAAAATAAAAATAAATAAAATTTATTGAGTCAACTATTGGTCGGTTGTGAAGCCACCCATGCCAGCTTAGGGAGTCACCCCAAAGAGGGGAGCGAACCCCATGGGAGGGGTTGACCCTCCCATGGAAGTGTTTGTTTATCCCTCTCCTCACCAAACACCAGCTAAACAATAAAAAAAGACATAAACAACATTTTGATTGTAAGCATTAATTTGTAGATTCAAATCAATTTAATATGCCATAATAATGGTAGTTACAATTGGTTTAAAAAAATCAGAATTGTCTCATATGAAATATATTCTAAGATCTGGTATGTATATACTCTTTAGATCTGTAATTTTTGTATAGGCTTGAGGCAGAAATATTGGAAAACCTCTGCAACTATCAATTTGAGAACTTAAATCTGTAATAGAAAAAAATAATGCCCAAACCTACAACAATTAATTAAACCTACAATAAATATAAATTTAGTAATATAAATATAATTAATTAAACTTGCAACAAACAATTCATTAGAGAACATAAAAATGTGAGAAACAAGTAAACAATGAAACTCTAGTTAGAAGTCAAATTGTTTTTCAACATTAAAGAAATAATACATATAAAGAAGAACAAGTAGAACTGAGATAGTTATAGTTAAGAACTTAATCCTTAGTTAAGTTAAAATAAATTGTGAGTTTTATTTTACAAATTCAAAACTAAATCTGATTTAGAAACTAATAAGTAGTAACATTTAAAAATATACAATTTAGAGAAAAGAAGTAAATTTATAATTTGTTTGAAATAAATGGTTTAAAAAATAAATTGAACCTTATCTATGCATCACCAATTGTATCATTAAAATTATTCCTCTTAACCGCTTAACAATTCATGGATTTAATACTCAATATTGAATTTTGTCTGAATAAAGTTATAGCTAAACAACCAAGTTGGAACTATTTAGAAATAAGTTGTTGATCCATGTTCTCGCTTTTATTATTAGTAATTAACATTGAAAATTATTAATATATTTGGCTATCATAATATTTTTATTAGTTTAAAGTATCAATATGGGTCACCTTGGGAACTTTTATAGTCATCTAAATGCATGAAATTTAATTAAAAAATGTATAGTTAACTAAGGGTAAGAGGAATTATTCAGAAACATATTTATGAGACTATGGTCATAATCCTTGACAACTTAGAAGTTTGGAATGCAAATTAAATTACTCACAATGAATAGGTTAACTCATATTAATAATTGAGGCTAAGTTATCTAAATAAAACATCTAGTTAAACTAAAAGAAAACAAGTGGATATTATTAGGATAACCAATTGACAATCTAATTCAAGAACTTGGAATTTAATAACGATAAAATATACTTCAACTTATCATCCAAACCTTTACATTGCATAAATGTGTACGCAATGCAGGGTTGAGAAAATCATTAACTTATGTACTATAGAGTTATTAACCTAAACCTAAGAATTAGAAATTGAGAAGTATATAGCAATGAAAGTGCAATAAACATATTTATTTCCAAAGTAAACTTGTTTCCTTTGATATAGAACTTGTTTAAATTTAAAAAATTATAATTGTTCTGTAACATTTATTTGGTTAAGTTGAAAAAAATAATGTAGGTAAGAAGAACGTTTGTTTTATATTAGTCTTACTTACTCATTAAGCTTGTCAACCCAAGAAACTCTACCCACTTGTTATACCTTAGAATCCCTGGAAGATAGTTGGAATGTATTAATTAGAACTACCCTAAATCAATATGTTAACTAAAGTCATTCCTATGAAGGTTATAGCAACATGATGACATCGTAAACTTGATGTCATTGGTTGCAAGTAAATGTCTGAAAACTTAAATGTGTCTTAGTGGCAATTGACAATTGATTTTTTTTTAAGGTTGTGTGTGTTTTAGGTTGGGAAAATTTAGGGCATGACATTTGGTATCAAAGTTGAGGTTCTCTACTCTAGAACCTTATGGGTCTCATTCATGCGTTGTATGAAGGACTTAACACTTGATGATATTTGTTTAGTTATGTTTGTGAAGTTATGACTTAAAATATCATGTTTGGAATAAGGTTTTGGATGTTGTATGAGAATTATGGTAATTGTGTGATGTAGTGTCTTCTATGTGTTGTTCAATTATGAGTCATTATGGTTTTGACCTCCTTGGTTGAGTGATGTGTTTTTATTATTCTATAATGTTGGGATAAGGGAAGTGTTTGTAAGGGTCAACCTCTCAGATTGATTTCAAGAACACCCTTCTGTGTGGGGTCAAGTGGGGAGAGAAGGCCTCCTTTGTGACCTACCTATCTTAGGGTGAGGTGAGCTATTTTATGACCCTCATAGTGGTACTAGAGTGCTTCCTTAGGTCAGCTATGATATGGACCTCATAGTTGCATCGAAGTATTTTCCTCATATCTCCCCTCTTTGTGGATCCTCTAGTGATTCATAAGTGTATGTTGTGCACCAAGGGTGTTAGGGTTTTTTGGATTGAGGAAGGACCTAAGTGTACCTTTAGTCTAGAGCATATATATCTATGATGATTCAATTATTATATTATTGTCTTGGGTTGGGCGGGACTAGTGGCATGGAGATCATTGTTTGGTTGACTCGAGATGTGTGGGATATGTAACATGGTGAATAAACGAGGAGCTCTATGGGGTTTGATGACACCAATTCCCCTCCCCCTTTGGTGACTTTTTAAGTCATGTGGTGATTGTGTTTTGTAGTTATTGGATTGATTTATTTGTTTAATTATTATTATGACTTTTTCGATTTACTAAGCCAATAAATTAAAAAAAATTAAAAATTTATTGAACTATTTAAATCTGGGGAATTGTCTATTTGTTTTAAGGACTTGTTATTGTGGTTTTTATTAATGAATTAATGAATTAATTTTTGGTGGCCACCTTTGAAAATTTTATTTTCTTATATGGTTTATCATCAATCTACATCAGTTGATTGGACATAGGGGAAGCTCTACACCTGAGCTCATAACGTTTTTCCACAATCTATAATTTTCATGGTTCTTATGGTATTAGAAAGGTATTGAGGGGCTCTACGATGCATTTTTTCCTGTTTTTGTCTCATGTATATTGTTGTTTCATTCTTTCCCAATGGGTATCTTGGAGATTACTTGGATATTTTGGTATTTGGGAGGGTGTTTTTTAATCATTATACTTCATTTCAACCACATTTCATGTATTGATCTTTGATTTTATCATTTGAGAGGTGTATAATTGTTATAATCATGGATTATGCAACTCATCCTTCTATAATCATTCTTACTAAGGATAATTATGAGTCTTGGAAAAAAAGGCATCATAACACATTGTAGGTGGCTTAGTCTTTTGAATCATCTTTATGGGCTCATACATGAGCTAGAGATAACATGGAAGAAATCAGCCTGGGGTAATAAGAATGATCATATTATAGGATTGATTGGTTCTAGTTTCAGTGCAAGCATCTTTAGAGAGACCTATAATAATTTTTCAAGAATCTTGTGCCCACACACAGTTTGGACCAAGATTTGGGAGATTTTTGGAGATCAACACAATCCTCCACTCCTAAATGATCCTACTTTAGATTGCCTCATTCCACTTGATGATGTTGACAATTTACCCTTTGATGATGAAACCTTAGAGGAATTTGAATATGATGTAGAACTTGAGCATCTTGATGATCCAAATACTTCTCCTACAACTCCTGCTTCTCCAATTGAGATCACACATTCATCTTTTGTTGATGATTCATTGAGACCTTCCAATGATTCATTGAAATAGGAATCTAATTATCTTCCTGATAGGGATTCCTATTTATCATACATTGCATATTTTTTGTGGAGTCTCACGTTTCAGATTTGGAGGACCAATTTGAGTGTTTATCTCTCCTATTTGATGATAGCCATGGCACAACTATTGTCACTTCATCTTTGGAGTTAGTTCATTATCAGTTTACATTTGTTCCTGGTTTTTCACTTTTTGTTGTGATTGGACATGTACCTGATTGGATTGTGGCATTATCTTCATCTACCAAGAACTTGACAAGACATGAGCATATTTTAAAGAAAAAATATTCATACATATGGATTCTTCTTCCTACCAATTTCTATCTGAAATGGGAAGCATTCCTATATTTTTACTTGGTTTATCTTCTTCCCAAGAGGTGAAACATTGATTGTAGGCATTGTATCATGTTTTGTCTTCAGGCATTCACCATTTTTGTAGGATATTATACATTGTATGGGGATACATAATCTTACTCTTTCCTTTCTTTGGAGGGGTCATTGATTATATATTCATGATAGATGTAGTCCTTGTGGTATCATTGATTCCTCCATACATCATCCTCATGTGCATATTTTCTCTCTTTTGGAGAGGAGTTTTGTCCCATTGGGTTTTCTCCCTTTCTCCATTTTTGAGAGATTGTATTTGTACATGTAGGTACCTACATGGCCTAGTAGTCAGGACCCATCTTCATTTGTATAATAATCTTCTCCCTAAGTTGTACTAAAGGGGGTGTTGGTGTAAATAGGTATTTTACCTAACTAGTTCATTAGTGGGTCATATTTACATGTTAAGCTTACTTAGGTCCTAGGAGGGAATATTTCTAGAAGGTTATTAGTTTTCATAAGATTGTATCTTATATTTTGAAATTTAATGATTCTTACCTAGGTCATTTAATATTGTTGAAATTGTCTCATTGTAAATGATTAAGAAAAATGTCAAGATCTTGTCTAATCCTATCACACAAATTTCATTTTTAAGAAAGGCATCATATGTTCATTACATATTCAATATTGTAATCTTGCATCCATAATCAAGAAAGTTATTCTTGAAATTTTCTTTCTTGTGGAAGTTATTTTGGTCTTGCAACTATTCTTGGGGTGTTGGGAGTTCACCATTAACTCCTACATCATTTAGTTCCATGAGTTAAAAATTTAGATTCATGCACCATGTTCAAGTTTGTGTTCGTGGAGATAACTTATGTGCATGTAGAAGTGAATGCAAAAAGAATGTAGATAAACTCATAGGTTAGTGAGTCACCCAACTATCCTACACTTATGGTATCATGATGAATGGATCCCTATCATCTGTAAAGTGACAAATTCATCAGATTTAGAGTTGAGTGCCCATGTATTTTAATTTAATTTTCACATTTAATTAGAGTATTTATTTTAGTTATTAGTCCCACCTCATTATCCTAGGTTATATTTATTTTCTATTGTGATTTAACTAATTGTTCATGGATAATTAATATAAGTAATGCTTTTCCCCTTACATTTTTTGTGAACTCAAGTTTTCTTACACTCCTTAGGGTTTTGTATTAGGTTTTATCCTTCTTTCTTTAAGGTTTTCAAATCTATTTTTTCTTCATTACATTTGTAGAGAAGGGGGATTCATCACCCCAAGGCTCTAGGTCATGAGAGAGCCTAAGGGAATGAACTACCCTAAACTACCTTAGATTGACTAATTGATTAAGAAAGGAAAGATGAGCTAAAAAGGAAGGGAAAACATGACTTTGTTTCCCTTTAGATTATGACAGGTGTTTTATGGAATCAGGTGAGTCAATTGCAAAGGTCTCAGACTACAGACCAAAAAATCTCTTTCTGAGGATGGCATCACGGGATCTAGACTTCAACATGCCACGTTGGAGTCTCAAGGATGTGCTAGTGTCATGTACAGACAAATGGCCAGGAGACAATTAGAAAGTCACTAAGCCTACTGACAACCCAAGTTTTCTAGTTTTTACGGTTTCAAAGGAAAATATAGAAATGTAAAGTACATCAAGAAGAATAATATAAAACTACTCGAATGAAAAATTGACAAAGAAAGAAGAAGAATGCCAACTTATGTACAGTCCAGTTCTCTAGCTAGCTCTAAGTGGATGAACCTACACCTACAGATAGAAATAGGAAAATTTTTGGGTTGTCCTTTGAGGTCTACCTCAGTTACACCCCCATTTCAATGTTCCCACCTCCACAAATAGCCAGTATGCAACGATATGGAGAAAAAGTGATAAAGACGAGAATAGAAATGACACAATAAGCAAAGAGCAATGTTAGCCTAAATGCTACTCTACAATATGATAATGAAAGTAAATGAAAAGACACAATATCACGCCCCTGCTATTAGCACTCAAGGTTGATAGAAGAAGGAGAAAAATGACACCACCACACCAAGGAGGTAGAGCTTTGTAAACTTGCAATGATGATGATGTTGAAGCAAAGAGAAGTTGTAGAAGCCAAGAAGAAAGCTGGTAGCTACAAGAAAGAGTGAGAATGGAGCAAGAATTGTGAGAGAGATTGATAGAATTGAGAGAGAGAGAGTTCAAGAATGAAGTTTGAATGGGTAAAATGGAGGCAAAGAGTTATTTTTCATTGGTCAAGATTCGTCAGGAGATGACTCCTTTTCAAGAAATCAAGAAGCATAATATTTCTGCATATTTCAGGCCAAGGAATATGTCGGGATGGTAGTGTAGTGCACAAACGTCCACATGACGTGCGTGCGTCTCTGACAAAAATTACTCCATCTATGCAAAACAAGGACACATGAATAGATAAAGGTGAAGACAACGGGTTTTTACATTATCAGACTTGTAAATCTAAGGGTAAATAAATGGGAAATTTGCCTAGGTGCTAATTTGCACCATTACAACATCATCTTATTTGTGTAATTTATATCTATTTAACATATGAATTGGCTTCACCTTTGTCTATTATTAATTATTACATCTTGATTAGGGTTTGGTCCTTTTATTTTTTATATCTATTTGATCCCATGTTCCACCCTTGGATTAACCATTATCGTGGATACTCAAGGTCATTCTCTTTAGTTTTTGATTAGGGGAAAAATAGGTTTTGATGGGACTCGAAACCCATTACATTACGGTTTTGAAGGGACCTATAACCCTATCCAAGGAGAACATGTTGGATCAAAGATAAGACATATACCATCAACAACCACTCAGCATCAGCATTAAGAATACAACAGGACAAACAAGCTGCACAAAGAAAGGCAAGGGCCAAAACCCCTTAACCGAAAACAAATAGGTTTTACCTAGGACCTTAAACCCAAAGGTTTTGAAGGGACCTTAAACCCTCAACTAGGTTTTTCTGGGACCAAGAACCCAAAAGAGAACCATTCGAAATAGCTCCCAAACCCAACAAGTTGAACCTAGCAAAGACAAACCAACTGGAAGTCAGCATCCAACCAACATAACTCCTTACCACCTTAATATGAAGGAGACCCACCTCCATAGGAGCTAAAGGGAAATAGACCTCAAGTTGAACCGACCTTATTCCGTTCAACCCCACCAAGCAGCACCTCCCAGCTTCTTCAAAAAAAAAGAATATCCACCTCCATAGAAGATAGCACCACCTCAATAGGACTTTCCAAACAAGACCAAAGATGTTGAAACAGAAAAATAGCCCAGCCCAACCAAGAACTCTCCACCTCAATATGAGAGATCAAAGCCAGGCCAACAAAAAGAGTAAATGAAGCCCCCTTCAAAACCATACCAACATGAAGAGCCCATCTCCATGGGGCCAATAAGTAGAGCCGCGAAAGTAAGAACATGAAATAAAAAACTCTACACGAAAAAGAGTAAAGGACCCACACTATAGATCCCATAGAAGAACGAACAGGGGTCATGGAGAAAACCCACCATTTCCCTCCATAAATCCAAACCCTCGGGCCTCCTCTGCAAAAGTACAGGCAATGATTCCAACTCTTGCACCTCTTTAGACCACTGCACACCTTCCATTGAGCAACAAAGACCACGATAGCCAAAAGGGAGGGGTGAGAATATTTTGCGTTAATCACTCCCTCAGTGGTAGAGCCTCCAACTCTGCACCCACCACACCCACATTTCTCACAACGCCTGCCACAAAGACCACTGAACTCCTCTCGCAGAAAAGGAACCATGGCATTAGGCAAAGGGGGACCTCCTCGTCGTCTGCAAACCACTCCATAACAGCCTCTGAAGCAAGATAAACTCTAAAGCCCGACCTCTTGAGGCTCACCACCCCCACGACAACCTAAAGCTACCATGGGAACTACAAAAGCATAAAACAAGAGGGTAAAAGCCCACCCCACAAAAACAAGAACTCCCCACAAGAATAAATCCATCCAAAATAACGTCTGAGAGTCACAAACAGCAAGAAAAAGCAAACCAACATAAATTGGTCGCACCCAAAAGGGGATTCAAAAGCCACAAGACCACATGAATCACAAGAAGGGCAGGAGCATCCAAAACCCACCAAGACCCATCCAAAGCAACAAAAGGACCAAGATAAAACCGCACCATCAGGAAAAGCGAAAACACTCAGAGAACTGATGCAGGAAAGAGAATAGGCCCAAACTGCAATAGACTCACCCAACCTGAGCGCAAAAAAAGCCTATGCTTGCCAAAGAAAAAACCAAGAAGAGCCGCCGGCAGAAACAACCAAGCCAACCAAGCCCAGAGAAGACATAAGACAAGACAGGTCTGCATCGTGATCCTCAGACTTGTCTCCATCGCCATTTGATGAGTTTAAAACTCTAGCTCCACTCTCTTTCCCGCCCACGCGCTCCATTCTCTCAGGTCATTCTCTTTAGTTAATATGCATGCATGCATTTCTAATTATGATATGTTCCTACCTTTTATGGATTATGATCCTTCCATCATCAATTCTCTCATATTTAAATATGTCATGGATTAAGATGTATTTTTCATGGGGAAAACTATATATTCATGTGACACTTTTAGCCAAAGAATAGTTTGAGTGAAATAGATTTTCCCCAAATTGTTTCAAGAGAAATAGTTTCACTCAAAACTATGGCACTTATGTGGCAGAATGAGCTCTAAGTGAAACCCTTCACCTAAAACTACTAAGTAAACATATTTTAACTTTAAAATATATAGAAGGTTAAATTTTAATGCAAGGTTTCTTGTGAAAGGGTTTCAAGAAAAAAAAAATCATTGAAATTATCTATATGGTAGTGGAAGTGACAACTCAAGCCCTCTTTTAGAGAAAATTCAACATAATCTCAACTTTAACTCCATATTTCTCATGCCAAAGGTACTTTCATGAAATTTTAAAAACGCTCTTTTGTAAATCTTAGAGTTTAGAATATAAAAGTATTGTTTTGATATTTTGATTAGTTTTATTATATTTTTAACAAATATATTACAAGTATGTTATTATAACCAAACATAAGGCTGATTAGAAACTTTAAAAATATTAAAATGTATTAACAAATTTAAAAATATAGGATGCACTAAAGGATAGAATGTTCTCAAACATTTTTTTTTAATTTATTTTAAATAATAAAATAGTCAAACAAAAGTTGATGTCCCATTAAAATTATAAACATTTTTTTAAAGTTTGACTTTAAAAATTATTAAAAATAAATATTAGTTGAAATTTATTTTTTCATGCACTAGATTTTTAAGTTAGCTATGTGAGAAAATAATGAAAGGAAAAAAATGTTCACTCTTTTTTTGTGACATCCCATCAACTTCTCTTTTTTGAAAAAAAAAATCAACAATTAAAATTCTTCTCTTAAATTATAAAAATATATATTTAACTATTTTTATTTTTTAAATTATAAAGATAAACTACATTAAGAATTTGTTTTTATTAGCTTACATCATTTTAAAATTCAAATCATAAATGCCACTTTTAGGTGGTTCAAGTTGAAAAATTGTAATGTTGTTGATTATTCCTGGTGCAGCCACGGTAGGAGGGTCCTCAAAGAGAACAATCCAGACCGTGCAACAAGAGTCACACAACATAAGCAACATAGAATAGGGAGGTAAATGCAGGTGCAAACATTCTTATTATCATGAAATTCAATTACATATAGTCGGCCACATCCGGGGTAAAGGATTCGGCTCACAGGCCTGGTTACAACATGCCCAAAATATAGTGCTCATACATGCGAGCGAAGATATTACAGATCAAGCTCTATATTCTTCTTAATCTTCTTAATCTTCCTATCTTCCCTGACTTCCCTCCTACTAATCGCCTACAAGCTATATACCACATCCGCGGGCCAAGGAACATCCATGTTAGCCAAGATCATAACAATCTCTGATGAAGGAAACATAACGTGTGGAAGAACAGGTTGGCCTCATATTTGAATTTCTTACACGGTAGATGCATATGATGAAGTGTGGACATAAAACCAAGGTCGGGGACACTCCATGAAACAATTCAGAACACACCGTGAGGCTCCACAAGCTACGGGAAGGATTCGTGATTGATCAAACTAGCTGTTAGGTTTGAAATTATTCTAGGGCCAGTTCCAAAAACTGTCACTTAATCTGAAAGTGATATCTTACCAGAAAAAGATCCAATCGAGTTGAAAACTTGGAATAAGTAAAATGAACATGTCCATGATGTAAACATAGATCCGCGAGGTCTGATGAGCAGACATGAAGAAATACTGAATTTGCCAACAAGAATAAGAACAAAACTAAATGAAAAAAGATTGCCAAGAACTAAGGATGCTCCTGCATCAAACATCCAGGGTTAATAAAAAAATGAGTCCCTCACTTTTCTGGGGCTAAAGGAAAACCACTATGGTCTACCTCAGCCTAAGAAATCCAAGAAGAATCGTCCATTGGTCTACCTTTTCAGTTCACATGATATTCTTTGTACTGTCTTCCACGAGTTTTCCTCCCATCTCTAATATCCAAAATCTCTTCCATATCATCTGATTCTTGTTTAGGAAACTACTTCTTCAATTTTACTTCACTGTCTTCACTGATTTTTGCTTCATGGTATTGATATAGATCTGCAATGTTGAATATAGGTGATATACCCATGTCATCTGGTAACTCCACTTCATATGCATTTCCTAAATCAAACTTCTTTAAAATCTTACAGGGTCCAAACTTCCTCATCTTGAGCTTATTGTACGGGCCAACTGGAAATATTTCCTTCCTCAGATATACCATCACTTCATCTCCAACTTCAAACTCCTTTTGTCTCCTCTTTTCATCTACTCGCCCCTTATATTTTTGGTTCATATCTTCCAACTGTTGTTTTATTTGAGTATGCACTTTCTTCATATGTTTTGCAAATTCCTTTGATTCTGCACTCCTTTTGTCCTCTTTACTGATGTATCACAACTTTGATATACCTCTAGGATGAATTCCAGTAACAATCTCAAAAGGTGTCTTTCCAGTACTTCTGTTCATTGAATTATTGTACGCAAACTCTACTTGTGCAAGGACTAAATCCCAACTTCCAGTTTTCTCTCCTACCAAACATCTCAGCAAATTCCCCAAACTCCAATTCACTACCTCTGTTTGTCCATCAGTCTGTGGGTGAAAATTAGATGAACTTCAAATCTGTCTTAGACTTCTTCCAAAGTGTCCTCCAAAAGTAACCAACAAACTTTGTATCTTTGTCTGAAACAATACTCCTAGGCAATCCATGCAATCTGACCACTTCCTTGAAAAATAAGTCTGCTACATGTACTGCATATGTTGTCTTCTTACAAGGTATGAAATGTGTCATCTTAGAAAATTGTTCTACCACCACAAATATAGAATCATTACCTTTTTGTGTCTTAGGCAAACCTAGTATGAAATCCATGATGATATCCTCCCAAAGTCTTTCTGCTACTGCCAAAGGTTTATACAATCCAATATTTTGACTACTCTCTTTTGCAACTTGACAAACTCTACAACTCTACACAAATTTCCTAACATCCTTATGTGAATATGTGGCCAAAAGTAATTCTCACTTACCAATGCTACTATCTTATCAATCCCAAAATTTCCTACCATCCTCCACCATGTTTCTCTTTCACCAAGTTATCTCTCGTTGAATTTTGTGGCATACACAACTGATTCCCCCTGAACAACATATCCTCCTAAATGAACTAATCCAACCACTGACTCCTATCCTCCAAGACCGGTTCTCTACAAGCTCTCCAGGGTTCTGCAAAACCTGGGTCTTCCTCATATAATTTCTTCAATTCTTCAAAGCCTACTACTTCCACTTTCATCTGTGCCATTAAATTCCTTCTCCTACTTAGGGCATCAACAACTCTATTTGACTTTCCACTCCTATGTTTCAAAACAAAAGTATAACTCTATAAGAATTCGACCCATCTCATGTGTCTCTGATTCAACTTACCTTGACTATTCAAATAATGCAAAGCTTGATGATCTGTATACAACACAAATTCCTTAGGCAACAAGTAATGTCTCTACTTCTTCAGGGCTTGGACTATAGCATAAAAATCCTGGTCATACATTGAATATCTTCTCCTAGAATCATTCAATTTCTCACTGAAATAAGCTACTGGTCTTCCTTCTTGACTTAACACTACTCCAATTGCATTCCCACTTGCATCACAGTCTACTTGAAATACCTTGTTAAAATCTGGTAAAGTCAACACAGGATGCTCAGTCATTTTTCTGTATCAACAACTCAAAACTTCTATTTGCTCCAGATGTCCACCTAAAATCCTTCCTATCTCCTCTCATTGTTTCTATCATAGGACTACAAATAGCATTGAAATTCCTAATGAACTTCTGGTAGAAACTAGCCAATCCATGAAATGATCTTACCTCTCTAATGCTTTCTGGTGTAGGCCAATCAACAATTGCTTTTACCTTCTCAGCATCCATCTTCAATCCATCCACATATATCACAAATCCTAGATATACCAACTCTTACTTCATGAAACTACACTTCTTAATGTTTACCAACGACTGCTTTTCTCTCAACCTTTGCAAAACTTGTCTTAAATGCAACAAATGTTCCTCTCTAGTCTTACTGATAATCAAGATGTCATCCAAATAGACAATCACAAACTTACCCAATAATTTCTTTAATACCTCATTCATTAGCCTCATGAAAGTACTCGGTGCATTTGTTAGTCCAAAGGGCATCACCAACCACTCATACAATCCTTCATTGGTCTTGAATGTTGTCTTCCATTCATTCCCTTCTCTGATTCTGATTTGATGATATCCACTCTTCAAGTCTATCTTTGTAAAGTACTTAGGTCCACTCAAACAATCCATGATGTCATCCATCCGGGGCAAAGGAAATCTATACTTCACTGTGATCTTGTTTATGGCTCTAGAGTCTATACACATCCTCCATTCTGGACCATCCTTCTTAGTTGCAAGCACATCGGGTACTACACATGGACTTAGGCTTTCTCTGATCAGAAATTTTCTCAACAACTCTTGCACTTGTCTGTTCAATTCTTCATTCTTTGTCAGTGTTATCCGGTGTGTTGCTTTATTAGGAAAACTAGCTCCAGGAATCAGATCCATACAGTGACTAATACTCCTCACAGGTGGTAATCCATCAGGTACATTATCTGAAATGATAGCCTCATAATCTGTCAGTAACTCCTTTATCTCCTCTGGTTGTTCTTCTACATGTTTCAAATCTTCAACCTTCTTAGGAACTAAGGCAGAGCACATGCTCTCATGTCTCAATCCATCCATAAATTTCCTTCCATCAACCAAACAAATTCTAGCATTCGTATAAACCTCCATCTTAGGAACATCTTCCAAGGGCAACAAAGTTTGCTTCATCCCATTTTCAACAATGTTGTATATGTTATTTTTTCCGTCATGAATAGCCTATCTATCATACTGCCAAGGTCTTCCCAAAAAAACATGGCATACATCCATAGGCATGATGTCACATAAAACCTCATCATGATAATTTCCTATCTTCAATTTTACCAAACATTGTTCACTTACCAGTATCTTATGCTCATCTTGAATCCATGCTATTTGATAGGGCTTTGAGTGTTTCAATCTTTCTAGCTTCAATTTGGTCACCATTTCTTCAGAAACCAGGTTCTCAGAACTCCCACTATCAATAATCACTCTGCAACATTTACCAGCTACCTTGCATCTGGTTCAGAACAAATTGTTCCTTTGCAGCTTCATTTCACTTTGACACAATACTCTTATGTTAACCAAAACTTCTCCTTCTTTTGATTTATTAGATGATCTGACATGATCCTCTTCAACAAAGGTTGTTCTTCTACTATTCTCTATCTTTCTGCTTGTCTCTCCCTGATTACACTCAAATGCTCTATGTCCTTCTCCACCACACTTAAAACAAGTTCCCCTAAATACTCTTTTCTCCTGTCCTCTATCACCTTTTCTATAATCCTCATTCCTGTAACCACCATATCCTCCTCTTTGGTAAGAGTTTCCATCATCTTTACAGTATGAACTATCATTCTTACTGACTTCCTTATCCTTAAACTGAATCTGCAAAATGTCCTCTTCCTCCTCCGGTAAATATTCTTCCTCTCTAAAATCTTCCACCTCTTCCTCTCTATCTTTGTTCATGTCTTTTATTTAGCTTCTCTTCTTCTTTTAGGGCACACTGGTATGCCTCTTCCATAGTCAACAACTTAATCAAACTGATCTCATCCTGTATAGACAACGTCAAACCATTCATGTATCTAGCTACTTGTTCGGTCTCATCTTCTGAATGTCCACCTCTGATATTCAGCTTGTAGAACTCCTCAGTATATTTTGTCACACTTGATTCCTTCTACTTCAAATTTTGCAATTTTCAAAACAAACTGATATGATAGTCTGCAGGCATAAACTTTGTCTTCAATTTATTCACCATCTGATCCCACGATTTTATCTTCTCCTTTCCTTTTCTTTGCCTATTTGTCTGCAAATGTTCCCACCAAAGGGATGCATGTCCTTTCAACTTTGTGTAGGCGAATTTCACCTTCTTGTCTTTTGTGGTCCCTTCAAAATCAAAGTACTTCTCCATCTTCGTTACCCAATCGAGCAATTCATCTGAATCCAACTTACCACTATAATTCGATGGATTGAAATGTGGATTAGTGTTCACTTTGGTTAGGGCTCTTATGAACCTCTCTTCTCCCTGATCAAGGCCAGGTTTCTCTTCTCTTGCAACTTCTTCCTGTTCTTCTACTTCTTTATCACTCACATCATCAACTGGTCGACCTCTCCTTTGGGTCGTTTCAACTGCTTCCAATCTAGTAGCGATTTCTCTCAACATTTCCATTACAGTTGGGTCTGCATTTCCACACGCTCCATTTCCTCCACCATTTCTTCTTCCTACCATCTTTACACAAGTCCTCTGCAGCTGCAGGTCGGATCCACAGTCTGCCACCCCACAACAAATCTTCAACAGGACTGCACAAACTCTGATGATCTCGCAAGGAATGAATCTCGCTCTGATACCAATCTGGTGTAGCCACGGCAGGAGGGTCCTCAAAGAGAACAATCCAGACTGTGCAACAAGAGTCACACAACAGAAGCAACACAAAATATGGAGGCAAATGCAGGTGCAAACATTCTTATTATTATGAAATTCAATTACATACAGTCGGCCACATCTGGGGTAAAGGATTTGGCTCACAGGCCTGGTTACAACATGCCCATAATACAATGCTCATACATGTGAGCAAAGATCTTACAGATCGAGCTCTATATTCTTCTTAATCTTCCTAATCTTCCTAATCTTCCCTAACTTCCCTTCCACTGATCGCCTACAAGCTTTATATCATATTTGCGGGCCAAGGAACATTTGTGTCGGCCAAGATCATTACAATCTTCGATGAAGGAAATGTAACATGTGTAAGAACATGTCAGCCTCAAATTTGATTTCTTCCACGGTAGATGCATGTGATAAAGTGTGGGCCTAAAACCAAGGTCGGGGACACTCCATGAAACAATTCAGAACACACCGTGAGGGTCTGCAAGCTACGGGAAGGATTTGCAATCGATCAAACTAGCCATTAGGTTTGAGACTATTCTGGGGCCAGTTCCAAAAATTGTCACTTAATTCAAAAGTGATATCTTGCCGAAAAAGGATCCAATCGAGTTGAAAAACTTGGAATAAGTAAAATGAACATGTCCACGATGTAAACATAGATCCACGAGGTCTAGTTAGCGAACATGAAGAAATATTGAATCTACTAACAAGAATAAGAACAAAACTGAATGAAAAATATTTTGGTTAATGCAAGATTGCCAAGAACCAAGGATGCTCTTGCATCAATTTCTTTATAAAAATGTGACACATTTATGAACTTTTACCCCTTTAGAAATGTTGGTTTATAATATACATTATTTTCCATCCTTCGTAGAATTGTTTAGCACTTATCCATTTATTTTAAACACATTCATCTTACTTTTTCATGAGCTTTATACTAATCTTATATCTCCTATGGTTTGTGATGGTAATGAACCTTTAGGTAGTGAGGTTTTACATTATGTTCTTGATACATCTTATTTGATGGATATTGGTGAGGTTACCCATTTCCTACCTATGCAAGCTATTTTTACAACTTATGATAATATGTATTTGCATATCATATCTTTATGCCTATTCCCATGGAATCTTGTTCTTTTAATAATGCAACTTGTAGAGAATCTAAGGACAATGATCTATGTACTAGGAAACTTTTTGACTTGTCAACAAGTGATTTTTTACATTTTGACATCTAAAAAATAATAATTTGTAAATAATTTATATTTAATTTATCTTTCTAAATTTAATAAAATTTTACAATATATAATATACTTTCAATGTAACATAATTATTTTAATTTCTTAGAGTAGACTTTGATTACCATGATGCTAAAATTGAATATTCTCAAATAATTATTGTGCAATTAGGTATTTTAGTCACAATGAAAAACACGTTCCCTTTAATTCCATGCACGGAACTCGTGTTCTACTCATTCATGCTACGTAATGTCATTTGATTGGTCAAACATTATCTGCTTGGATATGTTAATTATTTGGTATCAATTACAAACAAGCTTAGCATTCGAAGTCAATGTCTGATTGGTGGGAAACTGCAGTTATCTAATCATCGCCTCCAAAGATAGAGAAGTAGTGTCAAATCCAACCTCCACAAACGGAAGTAGTTATTGCCGAGAGACGAGGTCATATGCTAAGCGTGTACTTTCATGTTCAAAAAAGTTATTTTAACTTACTTTCTTTTTGCTCCCTAGATTCTAGGGTAACCCTTCATGTTTAAGGGTACTTTATGGGAAGACTAGGAAAGTTTCCTTATTTAGGATTCTAAAGTTTTTTAATCAAAATAATATTTAATAAGTGTTATGTAGTGATTAATTTTGTTTGAAAATAGTATTTCAACATTAGGTTAAGTTATATTTCTTTATGATTTTAATAGTTGATTTTTCTTATTTAGCATTAAAATTTAATTTTTATTTTTAACATGAATTCTTGTTCAATTAGTTAATTGTTTGGAACTTCAATAGTTACATAGTGCATAAATAAATTAGATTTGTAAATAAAATATTATTAATATATGTTATAAGTATTATGAAATATAGAAATACTTGGTAGTAGTTATTAGTAAAATATTAGTAATATTTTAATGGTGATGAAATTTGAATATGTCATTTTTCATATAATTTTGTCTATTTTGAAGAAATCATAATATATGTACATAGTGACAAATGATGCAATTTTGTATGATGTTGGATTTGGTCACCTACCCTTTTACCTCTTCATATACACACATTTTCATGCACTTTCCCTTCCTTATTCACATATGCACATGCACCTACACATTTGCCTATATATCACATTTATTATACATATCAACATGCCTACTCTAATATAGATATTAATCACCTCGATTTGATTGTTTCATTATGGATGATTGTTTCCATAGTCACAAACTTGACCTTTTCCTTTTCAAATTTTAATTTCAAATGTTAGCTCTTTTTGTTTTTTTACCTTGAGCTAACTAAACACATTTTTTTTACAAACTTTGGTGTTATGTGCTAGTATTTAAAGGTATTTAATTCCATTCATGTATCATCATCATATACCAAAGCGTTATCTCTCATTCTAAAGAATTAAAGGAGAAATCAATAGTAAAATATTTGAACTTGGTGCACTAAAAGGTGTAAAGAATTTGTATCCATAAACTTAGGAGGCTTTAATGTTGTTTTCAAATCTTTGTACATATTTCCAAGGGTTGACCTAAGAGAATTTGTCTCTTTGCAATACACTAATAAACCTATCAAGGTGTTATTAAACACTCACAATCTTTAAGTCAACAAAAGAATCAAAGCATGCATACACTTATCAAGTAGGGTCAATTCTAGAGGCAAAAGTTGAGTACATGATAATTAATCTAACCTAGGTGATCATACTCAACCCTAGACAATATAAAGTATTAGCATAAAATATGATATATTTGAAAAGAAGCAAGGTACACATAAACACCTCCTAACACTGATCTTAGAGGTGAGATGTACAATTTTAAATAGTTTACAATTACAATGTGAGATGCACAATAGAGAGATTATCATAATAACATTGCATGCAAGTATAAAATGCTCACAACACAAGATATATGTGGGGAAAACCCTTTCGGGAGAAAAAATCCACACTCCAAAACCTAGACAATGTATTATCTAATTAATGGTGATTACACACTTGCAATGCAAGTTCTTCTAGGAGTATACAAATATCAAATTTTAGATAAATTCTGACATCATAACAATACCTGCAAAATACAACTTACATGACCCACTCTAAGACATCCAATATATAGAGAATACAAGTATGAAGGTAGCTTTTAGAGGAAGCTACACGAGATGGGCATCCAAATCCAATTGGCACATTTTTCCACCACCTCAAATTGACTAATGGATTAAGAAAGGAAAGACGAGTTGAAAAGGAAGGGAAAAAATGACTTTGTTTCCCTTTAGATTATGACGGGTGTTTTATGGAATTAGGTGAGCCGATTGCAAAGGTCTTAGATTGCAAACCAGACAACTCTTTGTCTAAGGACAACAACGCAGGATCTAGACTTCAATGCACCGTGTTGGAGTCTCAAGGATGTGTTGACGTCCTATATAGACAGATGGTCGGGAGACAACTAGAAACTCATGGAGCCTACTATCAACCCAATTTTTCTGGTTTTTACAATTTGAAAGGAAAATATAAAAATGTAAAGTATAAAAAGAAGAATACTATAAAACTACTTGAATGAAAAATTGACAATGAAAGAAGAATGTCAACTTACGTACGATCCAATTCTCCAACTAGCTCCAAGTGGAAAAACCTACAGCTACACATAGAAAAGGGAAAAATGTTGGGCTATGTTTTGAGGTTTACCTTAGTTAGACCCCCGTTTCAGTGTACCCATCTCCATGGACAACCAGTATGCAACGATATGGAGAAAATTGATAAAGAAGAGAATAAAAATGACACAATAAGCAAAGAGCAATGATAACCTGAATGCTACTCTACAAGTCAATAATGCAAGTAAGTGAAAAGACACAATATCACCTCCTTTCTATAAGCGCTCAAGGAAAATAGAGGAAGGAGAAAGATGACACCACCACACTGAGGAGGTAGAGCTTGGCAAACCTACAACGACGGTGATGTTGAAGCAAAGAGAAGTTGTAGAAGCCAAGTAGAAAGTTGGTAGCTGCAAGAAAGAGTGAGAATGAACCAAGAATGTTGCAAGAATGAGAGAATGAGCTTGAGAGTGTGATAATTGTGAGAGAGATTGATAGAATTGAGTTCAAGAATGAAGTTTGAATGGGTAAAATGGAGTCAAAGATTCATTTTTTGTTGGTCAAGAGTCGACAGGAGATGTTACCTTCACAAGCAATTAGGAAGCGTAATGTTTATGTAGATTCCAGACGTAGGAATTTTTCAAGATGATAGCGCGAGACGCGAACGTCTACGCAGCATGCGTGCATCTCTGACAAAAATTCCCCCATCAACACAAAAAGACAAGGACACACAGACAGATAAAGGTGAAGGGGACAAATTTTTACATTATCGAACCTGTAAATCTAAAGAAGGGTAAATAAATGGGAAAATTTCCTAGGTGCAGATTTGTGCCATTAGAACATCATCTTATTTATGTAATTTGTATCTATTTTACATATGAATTGGACTCACCTTTGTCTATTATTCATAATTACATCTTGATTAGGGTTTGGTCTTTTTATTTTTTATATCCATTTGATCCCATGTTCCACCCTTGGATTAACCATCATCATGGATTCTCAAGATCATTCTCTTTAGTTAATATACATGCATGCATTTCTAATTATGATATGTTCCTACCTTTTATGGATTATGATCCTTCCATTATCAATTCTCTCATATTTTATGTCATGGATTAAGGTGTATTTTTCATGAGGAAAACTATATATTCATGTGACACTTTTCGCCAAAAAAATAGTTTTAGAATGGAATAGATTTTCCCCAAATTGTTTCAATTCAAACAGTTTCACTCAAAATTGTGGTACCTACGTAGCAAAATGAGCTCTTAGTGAAACCCTTCACTTGAAACTACTAAGTAAACATATTTTAATTTTAAAATATATAGAAGGTTAAATTTTAATGCAAGGTTTCATGTGTTTCAAGCAAAAAACATCATCGAAATTATCTATATGGTAGTGTATTTGACAACTTAACCCCTCTTTTAGAGAAAATTCAACATAAACTCACTTTAACTCCATATTTCTCACACCAAGGGTACTTTCATGACATTTTAAAAACACCCTTTTTCTAAATCTTAGAGTTTAGAATATAAAAGTATTATTTTCATATTTTGATTAGTTTTATTACGTTTTAAACAAATATATTGCAAGTATGGTATTATAACCAAACATAAGGCTGATTAAAAACTGTAAAAATAATAAAATGTATTAACAAATTTAAAAATATAGGATGCATTAAAGGATAGAATGTTCTCCAAGAGGGTTTTATTTATTTATTTTAAATAATAAAATAGTCAAGCAAAAGTTGATGTCCCATTAAAATTATAAACTTTTTAAAGTTTGACTCTAAAAATTATTAAAAAATAAATATTCATTGAAATTTATTTTTTCATGCACTAAATTTATAAGTTAGTTATGCGAGGAAATAATCAAAGGAAAACAAATGTTCGCTCTTTTTTTGTGACATCCAATCAACCTCTCTTTTTTGAAAAAAAACAACAATTAAAATTCTTCTCTTAAATTATAAAAATATATATTCAACTAATTTTTATTTTTATTTTTCATTAGTTTACATAATTTTAAAATTCAAAACATAAATGCCACTTTTAGGTGGTTCAAGTTGAAAAATTGTAGTGTTGTTGGTTGTTCCTTTATAAAAATGTGACACATTTATGAACTTTTACCCCGTTAAAGACGTTGATTTATAATGTGCATTATTTTTCTTCTTTGATAAAGTTGATTAGAACTTATCCATTTATTTAAAACACATTCATCTTAGTTTTTCATGAGCTTTATACTAATCTTATATCTCCTATGGCTTGTGATGGTAATGAACCTCTAGGTAGTGAGGTTTTACGTTATGTTCTTGATACATCTTATTTGATGGATATTGGTGAGGCTACCCATTCCCTACCTATGCATGATATTTTTATGACTTATGATAATATGTATTTGCATATCATATCTTTATGCCTATTCCCATGGAATCATGTTTTTTTAATAACGCAACTTGTAGAGAATCTAAGGACAATGATCTATGTACTAGGGAACTTTTTGGTGATGATTTGTTAACAATTGGTGATTTTTTTGCATTTGGCATTTTGAAAATAATAAATTGTAAATAGTTTATATCTGATTTATCTTTCCAAATTTAATAAAATTTTATTATATGTAGTGTGCATTCATCCCAACATAAATATTTTAATTTCTTAGAATAGACTTTGATTATCATGATGTTTATTCTAATTTGGACCTCCTTACCTATATATCATCAAGCGAATGTTCAATCTAGATCTAATTGCTTGCAATTTGAATTTTCATAAACCAAAACTATGGTTTGATTACCCCAATATGATAAGAATGTTCATGATTCTCCAATCTGATGTCATCACCAAGTGTTGTTAGCACTACTTTAAGACAAATGTGGTGTGATTGCCAACGCAATTAAACGTAATTTGAGAAAATATATACAATCACCAACAAAATTATAGGTAGTTTACAATAAGTGTGTCCAATTGCCCATCTAATTATAGCTAATCTAGGACAAATGTGGTGCCATTTTCAATACAATGTGGTCTCTACTTTATCATTGCCCCTCGAACAAGACCAAACTAAAATTGAATATTAGCAAATTTCATCATGACCCAAATTAAATCCAATCATCATTCATATATTAAACCAATAAAATTCATATATTAAACCAATAAAAATGTGTAAGTGTCGTCAAGTATTTGTCTTGGCACCCACATAACAGCCGCATTTAGGCATGTAAATGCAGTATAGGAAACTTGTTACGTGTCCTTGTGCAATTGGGAACTTGGGTATTTTAGTCACAATGAAAAACACGTGCCCTTTAATTCCATGCACGGAACTCGTGTTCTACTCATTCATGCTACGTAATGTCATTTGATTGGTCAAACATTATCTGCTTGGATATGTTAATTATTTGGTATCAATCTGATTGGTGGGAAACTCCAGTTATCTGTGTAGATGAGGTAATCATCGCCTCCAAAGATAGAGGAAGTAGTTTCAAATCCAACTACCACAAACGGAAGTAGTTATTGCCGAGAGATGAAGTCATATGCTAAGCGTGTGCTTTCATGTTGAAAAGAGTTCTTTTAATTTTATTTCTTTTTGCTTGCTAGATTCTAGGGTAACCCTTCATTTTTAAGGGTACCTCATGGGAAGACTAGTAAAGTCACCGAATTTAGGATTTTAAAGTTTTTTAATCAAAATAATATTTAATAAGTGCTATGTAGTGATTAATTTTGTTTAAAAATAGTATTTCAATAAAATTACGTTTCAATAGTTAGGTTAAGTTATATTTCTTTAAGATTTTAATAATTGAATTCTGTTGTAAATAGCATTAAAACTTAATTTTTATTTTTTACAAGAATTACTGTTCAATTGGTTAAATATTTGGAACTTCAATAGTTACGTAGTGCATAAATAAATTAGATTTGTAAATAAAATATTATTAATATATGTTGTAAGTATTATGAAATGTAGAAATACTTGGTAGTAGTTATTATTAAAATATTTATAATATTTAATGGTGATGAAAGTTGAATATGCCATTTTTCATATAATTTTGTGTCTAGTTTGAAGAAATCATAATATATGTACTAGTAACAAATGGTGCAATTTTTTGAGAAGTTGGACTTGGTCACCTACCCTTTTTACCTCTTCATATACACATTTTCATGCACTTTCCCTTCCTTATTCATATATGAACATACACCTATACATTTTCCTATATATCACATTTATTATGCATACCAACATTCATACTCTAATAAAGATATTAACCACCTAGATTTGATTGTTTCATTATGGAGGCTCATTTCCATCGTCACAAACTTGATCTTTTCCTTTTCAAAGTTTAATTTCAAATGTTAATTGACTAGCTCTTTTTCTTTTTCTACCTTGAGCTAACTAAACATATTTTCTTACAAAATTTGGTGTTATGTGCTAGTATTTAAAGACATTTAATTCCATTCATGTATCATCATCATGCACCAAAGCATTATCTCTCATTCTACAAAATTAAAGGAATAAAATTAGTAGTAAAATATTTGAACTTGGTGCACTAAAAGTTGTAAAGAATTTGCATCCATAAACTTAGGAGGCTTTAATGTTGTTTTTGAATCTTTGTACATATTTCCAAGGGTTTATCTAGGAGAATTTGTCTCTTTCCAATACACTAATAAACCTATCAAGGTGTTATTAAACACTAACAATCCTTAACTCAACAAAAGAATCAAAGCATGCATACACTTATCAAGTAGAGTCAATTCTAGAGGCACAAGTTGAGTACATGATAATTAATCTAACATAGGTGGTTGTACTCAACCCTAGACAACATAAAGGATTAATATAAAATATGATATATCTAAAAGGAATCAAGGTACGCATAAACTCTTCCTAACACTGATCTCAGAGGAGAGATGTATAGGTTTAAATATTTTACAATTACAATGTGAGATGCACAATAGAGAGATTATCAAAATAACATCACATGCAAGTATATAAAAATCTCACAACACAAGATATACATGGGGAAACCCCTTTCAGGAGAAAAACCCCACACTCCAAAACCCACACAATGTATTATTTAATCAATGGTAATTATAACACACTTGCAATGCAAGTTCTTCAAGGAGTATACAAATGTTAACTTTCAGAGCGATTTTGACAACATAACAATACCTGCAAAATATAAATTACATAACCTGCTCCAAGATATATCCAATATATAGAGAATACAAGTACATGAAGGTAGCTTCTAGATGAAGCTACAAGAGATGGGCGTCCAAATCTACTTGGCACATTTTTCCACCACCTCCAAGCATGAAAATGACACTTATACAAGATTCTTTGACTCCTCATTCAAACCTCCAAACTTGGGTGCCCCATTTTTACTCAAAATAGATATGGCATATGCTCTTGCACACCTTATAGCTATCATGGAATCTTTCATAACTGATAATAGTTATAGTTGTAACAGAATCCATCATAACTAACTTATTTAATAAATGATTCTCTTACAACTTGGGCACCTAGATTCTTCATGCAAAGATGCCTTCCAACACTTGTCCAACCTGTCATAGAATTTGTCTCTTACGTGTCATAAGATCATCATAAGAATCCATCATAAGATCGTCATAGGAATCCATCATAGATCATCATAGGAATCCATCATAGATCGTCATAGAAATCCCTCAAGGAAATAAACACAAATATAAAGTAATCTCTTCCCAAAATGGGATGCCTAAATTGGCTTGTGGGGACCAAAACATCCTCACTACATTCCATGTCACCTTCTAACATGTTGATAACTCACCGTGCCAAGTCATATTAGATGAGAAATAGATATGAGCAAGAAATTACAATATAGGTATTAATTAAATTAATATTTTAATGCTAGGAAAATGCAAAGGTTGAAACACCTTAATTCCCAACATTCTCCCACTTGTCCATCACCTTTCAAGAGCCAATCTAACTAGTTAATCAACTGCTAGGGGTCGAAAGGCCCATAGAATTTGAACACCATCTGAACTTCTCTATGCTCACTAGCTTTGCTAAGGAATCTACATAACATTCATCAAAGTATCAAATTTTTCAATCTACACCTTACCATCTTCCACCATGTCATGTACAAAATGGAACTATACATCAATAGGCTTCATTCTAGCATGGAAGGTTAGATTCTTTGCTAAGAAAATAGCACTCTAATTGTCACTACAAATAGTAATCATCCATGCATCAAGCCCAACATATGAACATAATCTCTAAATCCAAATGACTTCCTTACAAGCATGAATAACTGCCATGTATTCTACTTTTGTAGAGGACAAGGCTACTACAGCTTATCATTTACTCATCCAACTAATAGCACCTTTGAGCATAGTAAACACATAAGCACTGGTGGATCTTTTGTTGTCAATATCACTTGCCCAATATGAATCCATGAATATAAAAGATTGTAAAGATCCAGTAGGATGTCCATGATAACATAAGGAATACTTAGAAGTACCCCATAAATACCTAAATACTCTCTTTACCACATCTCAATGTACTTGTCGAGGATTAGCCATGAATCGAATGAGGACTCTCATTGCTTGGGCAATGTATGGTCTTTTACAGACCATGAAATACATCAAATTTCCAACAACACTAGCATAAGGTACTCTCATTATATCCTCCACCTCACTAGGAGATTTTAGATCATCTGAAACTAATAATTTTGTCCCCATCACAACAAGAACTCACAATTATCTACAAGCTTCCATGTTGAATCTCTCCAACATAGAATTCACATACTTACTCTGGCCTAACCAGATTTTTTTATTTGTCTTATCTATTCTTATTTTCATACCCAGAATGTACCTAGCTGCTCCTAAATCCTTCATTTCAATATGTGCTGAAAGTTGAGACTTCAAATCAAAAACCAAATATTTAGCATTCCCAATGAATAACATATCATCAACATACAATGCAATAATGAGAATGTGATCATCAATAATTTTGAAATAAACACAATGATCTGATTTTGATCTCGAAAATCTCAAAGTCAACACAAAGGAATTGAACTTTTGGTACCACATCCTAGGTGACTATTTCAAACCATACAAAGACTTATTCAACTTGCAAACCAAATTTTTTGTATCTTTCTCAAGGTAATGCTCTAGCTGAGACATATAGATTTCTCCCTCCAAATCACCATGAAGGAAATTTATCTTCACATCCATCTATTAAACCTCTAAATCGTATGTAGCAACAAGTGATAACAAAAATCTAACGGATGTTAGCTTCGCAATAGGAGAAAAAAATCTCATTGTAATCAATTCCTCAACTTGGAAATAACCCTTCATGACCAACCTTGCCTTATATCTCTCAACACTGTCATCTAAACCAAAATTTTCTTAAAAACCCATTTGCAACAAACAGGTTTACATCCACTAGGAAATGGCACCAGATCAAGTGTCATTTCTTTTTAATGAAGTCATCTCTTCATCCATGGCCTTTATCTAGGAATCTGCATCACTCATACGCATAGCCTCTCTTATGGTCCTACACTCATCAATGTTAGAAATCAAAGAAAAAATTCAACTAGAATCATGCAATGTTAATCCAAACCTATCAGGCTATCACCTTATACAGGTGTATAACTCATCAAAGGTTGAGGTTGAGGTTCTTCATCTTCTTCTAAAATTTTAGAATTGTTTGAGCTCTCCTCATCATTAGGTCCATTAGATATTTTCGGTTCTTCTTTTTCAAGGGTAGGAGGAAGATAAACCAAATCCTCTTTTTTTCCTCTTTCTCTAGTTGTAAAGAAACTATAGGAGTAACAAGTTCCTTGAAATTCACACTTCTATACATAACCTTTTCGACCACAGGATCCCAAAGCTTGTAACCTTTCACACTAATGCCATACCCAATGAAGATACTCTTTACTTCATTGTTCTCCAACTTAGACCTCTTTTCCTTAGGCACATGAGCATATGCCTCACAACCAAATACTCAAAAATTTCTCAACGAAGGATTTTTACTAGACCATACTTCCATGGGTGTCTTATCCACAAGTGCTAAAGTAGGAGACCTGTTAATTAAGTGGAAAATAGTGGCAACAAATTCAGCTAAATTTCAATGGTGAGGATGAAGACCCTAAATTTGGCTTCTTCATAGAAGAAGAACTATTACACTGAATAGTCCATGGATCAAGCTAAAACAAAGTGCTGACTTGAACACCCTTATCCAACACCAAAGCTCCTCTCGTCATCTTGCATCCTCCATTTGAGAAAACTACCTACACACCCACATCATTCAATTTATTTACATGTAACATTTTTTGTGAAAAACTAGGGATATACAATACACCATCGATCCCCTTCAATCTACCATCAGGGAATCGAATCAAAACTCTTCTATGACCAACAATCTTCAAATGAGAGTCATCACCCAAGTACACCTTCCACTGTCAAACTCTTCATACTTCGAAATCCAACCCCTATGTGAGGTCGTGTGGAATGATGCACTAGAGTCGATCAACCACACATATGTTTAAATTCACAAGAAAATTGAGAAGTGGGTTGAATCAGTTGTAACCTAAAACTTCAAAACCCTCATTAACATTCAGATCCACGTTCAGTCATTAAACCCTTAAGTCTATTATGATGAATTAGCATGAAAAGAAAATAACATAAACTTAAACAACTCAACACCAAACATAAGAGCATACTATATTTACATGGAAAAACCAAGGGAAAACCCATGGTGAGGATTAGCTCACAATATAAGTAAGATCGACACCGAATACAATAGGTCTCATTGCCAGTAGGGCTCACTACCAAAAGGATCACTGTCGGAATAGAAAAGAAGATAGATGAAAGATAAATGTGTGTGATGTGATGGAATGTTACATAGAGAAAAGCATCTCAATGCAATAGAGAATCCACCACAATGACTTCTACACCTTTGATATCTAACTTGAGAATTGTAGCCACCTTCTGCTCACTACATCCAATAAACTAACACTTGAAAACTCGCACTACTCTACTCAATTTCACACTCTAACACACTGCACTTCACATCACACACATCTATATTTTATCTATCTTATCCTCCTTCAACAACTTAACTCATACTTATACCATCCTCAACCTTGAAACACTCTCCAAGGTCGGCTATGCACCTCAAATGTACTAATTCAAATTAGATCGGGGCCAAAACACTTTCATGGCAGATAGAAGTGAATGTGGACCACATAAAAAACTTAATTGGGAACCAAATCACCGACACCACTCAACCACATGCCACCGAAAACAATATTTATCCTTTGCATATAATCAGTCATTACCCGTGCAAACACCATTAAACTTTGAAGTACACACTTCCTCAAACCCAAGGAAGACTTGTGGACCACACACCACACTTGAAAATGATCTATAATATTCCTCAAACATCTTGAAATCCAACAAACTCCTTCGCAACAACTTTCAACTAAAGAATGTACAAACCCAATACACTCAGACAACTCTACCATACACTATTACTTGAAAAACTATCTTCTAAAGCACCAAACCTCAAATCCTCTCGACTGAGGTAAACTACCAACACCATAAACACACCTTGAAAATAGCAAGACCTAAAGCATAACTGCAAAAAAAATGGAGCAGAGACATTTCTCCCAAACTGCTTTGCAAACTCAACTCACACACTAGTGAATATAACTTCTACTATGTGACAATCCAACACACCATCTCTTAAATATAACACCTCTAAACACCTCTCACCAAAATATCCAAATCACACAAGAAAATCTTACACCTAGAAGAAATGTGGAGCAAAATCAAAACATCTCTCTATAACCCAAAACGACACTACAACACACTATTTCCTCTTTTTATCAAATTTTCATAGAAGCACTTGGAAACCAAGCACCAGAGACATATCCACATAATCTCCAACACTACTACATACATAGATAGAATCTTATCAAAGTAACACCAGAGGTTAACACCAGTAGCTTAACTGATGACAACATAATGCAACAAATCAAAGCATAGACAATGCCAACTGATCATCTTCAACACCAATCTCTCTCAACACATATATTTGATATTAATGAAAAAAAAGGTTTTTTTACATCAATGACAACACCAACTACTCATACTTTCAACAATCTTCCCCTTTGTCATTGATGGCAACACATGATGTGAAAAACCATTAAAGCAACACAATAGCTCTACATATCATACCAATTTCCTTTTCTCTTTGCTCTTTACTCATTCTCCCCCTTACATGAATCTCTCTTCAACTGAATTTTTCACATGATTCTCTCTCCCCCTTAGATATTTTTCACATGATTCTCTCTCCCCCTTTGACATAAATGGAAAATGACATAATATTTGTATTGCTTTATTCTTTTCCTTTGTCATCAAACAACCTGCTTATAACTGCTCAACAACACCTTTCCTTTACTACTCTTAATACTCCCCCTTAGGAGCACACACGAATCTATATTATATCAAAAATGGCAACACTTACTCCCTCTGATTGCAACAACTATGCCACTACCTACTCCCCCTAAGAGGTAGCCACCAACATCAGTCTAGAAAAAAAAAATCTTGAGATCCACTGGACTGATGCATCTCATTATGCATCTAGTTCAAAGAAGGAGGGTAAATAACCCCCAACTTCTCACATAGATACTCAAAAGTATCCTTAGGAAGAGCCTTAGTGAATATATTAGCAATCTAATCCTTTGTAGGCACATATTCAAGTTGCACCTCATTCTTCACAACCTTCTCTCTTAAAAACTGATATTTTATTGAAATATGTTTTGTCCTTGAGTGCATCACTGGATTTTTTGAAATGTTTATTGCACTTTGTATTTTCATAAAATATAGAAATAGGCTCATCATACACCACTTTAATATCCTTCAATTTTTGCCTCATTCACAACACTTGTGTGCAGTAGGATGTTGTTGAAATGTACTCAGGCTCTATAGTATATAAAGAAACTGAATCTTGTTTCTTACTTATCCATGACACTAATCTACATCCAAGAAAGAATGCACCACCACTTGTGCTTTTTTTTATCATCCACACAACCAACCCAATCTACATATGTGTAAGCACTCAAAATGAAATTAGTATCCTTTGGATAGCACAATCCATGATCCAGAGTGCCCTTCAAGTATCTGAATATCCTCTTTACCACTGCAATATGTGACTCTCTAGATCTTCTTAGAATCTAGACACAAGATAGACTGCATGCATGATATCCAATCTAGTATTTGTACTTTCTCTGATTATCCTTAGAGGATTCATCATTCTTGCTTAGCTTGCAACTAGTAACCATAGGAGTGCACACTGGTTTGGAGTCTTCCATTCCAAACATTTTCAACATCTCTTTGACATACTTTTATTGTGAAATGAATATACCTTTGTTTATCTGATTGATTTACAATCCAAGGAAGAAATTCATCTCCCCAAACATAGACATCTCAAACTCTTTATGAATCTCTTCTGTAAACTTCTTGCACATAGCTTCATTTCCTCCAAAATTATGTCATCAACATACACAACTACAATCAAGATTTGATCTTTTTCAACCTTAAAGTAAATATTTCTATCTATTGTACCTTTATTGAATCCTTGTTGTATCAAATACTTATCCAACCTTGCATACCAAGATTTTAGGAGCTTGTTTCAATCCATACAATTCCTTCTT
The DNA here is from genome assembly GCA_007115665.2 of Sequoiadendron giganteum. Taxonomy (NCBI): domain Eukaryota; kingdom Viridiplantae; phylum Streptophyta; class Pinopsida; order Cupressales; family Cupressaceae; genus Sequoiadendron; species Sequoiadendron giganteum. The sequence goes on along the minus strand of CM021108.1, from coordinate 72,819,209 downwards.
CAATCTGTAGACCATATTAGGTTTATCTAATAACTAAAATCCTTCTTATTGTTCCATGTAGACTTCTTCTTCCAATTCTCCATTTAAGAAAGCAAACTTCACATCCATCTAATAAACTTTGAAATCCTTATGTGTTGCAAAAGCCAAAAATATTCTTATACCTTCCATTTTTGCCACTGGGCAAATGTCTCTTCAAAATCTATTCCTTCAACTTGTGAATAACCCTTACACACAAGCCTTTCCTTGTTCCTTACCAATTATCCATTCTCATTTAGTTTGTTTTTGAACACCCACTTAGATCCAATTATGTTTTTGACTGTAGGCCTTGTTACAAGTTCCCAAGTTTGATTTTTCTCAATTTGCAGTAGTTCTTCTTCCATATCCTTCATCCAATGTTCATATTTGCATGCCTCAATCACTATTTTAGGTTCAACTTTAGAAAGTAGACACAAATTTATCTCCTCTTGGTAGCTTTCCTTCTTGTTAGCACACCTTTACTCTTGTCTCCAATGATCTATTCTTCAAAATGATTTATTTGCACATACTTAGGGGTTCTAGGATTCTTTTACAGACCTTCTTCCTCTTCTTCAAACCGTGCTTCTTTTTCCTTAGCCTTTTCTTTTTTAGGTTCATCTGATTCATATCTATCTATCACCATTGAGTTCCAAAAATCTTCATCAACCTTGACACTTGCACTCTCAATAATTTTTCTCAATATTTTATTGTAGCACCGGTAGGCTTTAATGTTTGTAGAATATCCAAGTATGATTCCTTCATCAGATATTGCATAAAACTTTCCTAAATTTTCTTCATCTCTTCTAATATAACACTTGCTTCCAAACACTAAAGTATTGAACAGTAGGTATCCTTCCATACCACAACTCATAGGGATTCTTTGTGTTGTTTTCTTTGGCTTGAACTCTATTAAGTGTGTAAATAACAATTTGAATTGCTTCTCTCTAGTAGAATTTCGATAGGTTTTCTTCTTTCATCATAGTCCTTGTAGCTTCTTGAACAATTATATTTTTCCTTTCAACCACTCCATTTTGTTGAGGAGTCTTAGGGATACACAAGTGCCTCTTTATGCCATGCTTCTCACAAAACATGTTAAAATCACTGGAGGTAAACTCTCCACCTCTCTCAGACCTCAAACATTTGATCTTCACATCCATTTCATTCTCAACCATAACCTTAAATTCTTTGAATCTATTTAGGGCTTCATATTTTTCTCCAAGAAAAGTAACCCATGTCATTCTTGAATAATCATCAATAAAAAGCATGAAATACTTGTCACATTGAAGACTTCTTGTTCTTGTAGGACCAAAAAAATTTGTATACACCAATTCCAGTAATCCGGTAGAAGATTGTTCTTTTCCTTTGAAACTTCTTATTGTTTGATTTCTAATTTGACACTACTTACAAATAGCATTGATAGGCTTTATAATCAAGTTGGCAGATCTCTTACTACTTGAACTGAATTGATTCTTACCAAGTTATCAAAATTAATGCGGCACATCCTCCTGTACCATAACCAACTTTCATTAATCTGAGTCATAAAGCAATGACCATCAACACCCTTAAGCTGATACACATTTCCATTTGTCCTTCTTCTAGCAGCAATCATAGTTCTAGACCCTTTTCCGATCTCACATTCATCATCCTAAAACATGATATTTTATTTGTTGCTACACATTTTTCCAACACTCAAGAGGTTATGACTTAAACCTTTAACATAGTAAAAATCCTCAGTATTATTCTTACCATCAAAACTAATTGAACCTATTCCACAAATCTTAACACTTGAATCATCTCCAAATCTAACAAGTCCTCCATCATACTTTTCAAGCTTAATAAGCTCACTCTTGTCTCCGATCATATGATTTGAGAAACCACTTTCAATGATCCAATAGTTCTTATCTTGTCTAGCATGAAAATCATATACCAAAGTACCTTCACCCTTATCCTTTCTCTTTGGAGGGCATTCCTTCACACATCTTTCAGAGTTAGCAGAAACATATTCATCTTTTAAAGCCATGAACAAGAATTCATCATCATCGAAATCTCCATAATTAGATTCATCATCATAAATACTTGCATCATCTCTAACTTAAAAGTTTTTCTTAATCATCTTACCTTTGTTCTCCTTGTGTTTTTCATTCACAACTCTATTTGGACATCTTGAACTATAGTGACCTATCTTTCCACAACTGAAACATTTGAAAGGTAATTTACCTTTGTACTTACCAGTACCTCTTCTCATCCTTCTTACAAAGTTAGCTTCCACATTATCAATATATTCTTGATCTTTTTCTTCAGTCTTCTTTGTTTTTATAGCCTTGAAAGAAGTCTCAAATTTTGAACCACTGCTAGTACCAAACTCTCTCATTTCAAATGCAATTAAAGAGCCATACAATTGATTTCTAGAATATTGATCTAGATTTTGAGATTCCTCAATAGTAGCAACTTTATAATTGTAAGCTTTAGTAAGGGTTCTAAGAATTTTCTCTACCACTTTTGGCTCTTTGACTTTTCCTCCAAGACCTCTAATAGAGCTCACCACTTCATCTAACCTCTGCATATAGCTTGTAATCTTTTCATCTTGAAAAATCTGCAAGTTCTCTAATGTGGTTTCAAGTTTCTCATCTTAGCTTGTTTAACCATATCATCTCCTTCATAAATAAATTCCAACTTATTCCAAATTTCTTTAGCACTTTTCAAATCCATAACTTCTACTAATTCAAAATTTGCAAGACTACTCAAGAGAACAAACCTTGCTTTACCATTTATTTCATAGGCCATGATCTCATCACTTGTGCTCGATCCATTTGTAGGTATGGTATATTGATTCTTCACTGATTTCCATACATCATATCCAAGTTAAACCATATAGCCTTCCTTCTTGTCCTTCCAGAATGCATAGTTTGTGCCATCAAATATAGGGATCTCCTTCTTGTGCACCATCCCAGATCTATCTCAAGCGGATAAGCTTTTCTCCAAGGAACCTTGCTCTAATACTAATCATTGAAATGCATAAGACAACTGAGAGGGGGGTGAATCAGTTGTAACCTAAAACTTCAAAACCTTCATTAACATTCAGATCCACATTCATTCATTAAACTCTTAAGTCTATTATGATGAACTAGCATAAAAAGAAAATAACAAAAACTTAAGCAACTCAACACCAAACACAAGAGAACACTAGATTTACATGGAAAACCCAAAGAGGGAAAAAATAGGTGAGGATTAGATCACAATATAAGTAATATCAACACCAAATATAGTAGGGCTTACTACCCAAAGAAGAAAGGCTCACTCCCAAAAGGCTGATTGTCGGAATAGAAAAGAAGATAGAGAAGGAATGTTACATAGAGAAAAAAATATCAACATAACATGGAATCCACCACAATGACTTCTACACCTTCGCAATCTGACTGAAGAATTATAGCCACCTTCTTCTCACTGCATCCAATAAACTAACACTTGAAAGCTTAAAATTGCTCTGCTCAATTTTGCACTCTAACACACTACACTTCACATCATTTCACATCACACACATCTATATTTCATCTACCTTATCCTCCTTCAACAACTTAACTCATACTTATATCATTCTCAACCTTGAAACCCTCTCCAAGGTCGGCTATGCACCTCAAACGTGCAAATTCAAATTAGGTCGGTGCCAAAACACTTCCATGGAAGATATAAGTGAATGTGGACCACATCAAATCTTAACTAGGACCCAAATCAACACCACCACTCAACCACACACTACCACAAACAAAATTTATCCTCCACATGTAGTGTAAACACCAAGTCGGTTGTTACCCATGCAAACACCATTAAAATTTAAAGTACACGCTTCATCAAACCCAAGGATGACTTGCGAACCACACACCAAACTTGAACATGATCTAGAATATTCTTCAAACATCCTGAAAACCAACAAACTCCTTCGCAACAACTTTCACCTAGAGAATGTACAAACCAAATACACTCAGATAAATTTTTCACATTGTTATTTGAAAAACTATCTTTCAAAGCACCAAACCCCAAATCCTCTTGACTGGGGTAAAATACTGACACCATAAAAACACCTTCAGAATTGTAAGACCTAAAGCATAACTGTGGAAAAATGCAGAGCATCGACATTTCTCCCAGACACCTCTGCAAACAACACTTCAAACTCAGTTCACACACTGGTGACCATAACTTCTACTATGTGACAATCTGACACACCATCTCTTGAATATAACACCTCACCAAAATATCTGAATTACATAGGAAAATATTCAACCTAGAAGAAATGTGGAGCAAACCCAAAACATCTCTATGTAACCTAAAACAATACTACAACACATTACTTCCTCTTTTTTATCAAATTTTCTCAAAAGCACTTGGAAACCAAGCACCAGAGACATATCCACATCATCTTCAACACTACTACAAACATAGATAGAATCATATCAAATAAACACCAGAGGTTAACACCAATAGCTTAACTGATGACAACATAATGCAACAAATCAAAGCATAGACAACACCAATCTCTCTCAACACATATAATTGACATCAATGAAAACACAAGATTGTTGACATCGATGACAACACCAACTTCTCATACTTGAAACAACATATAAGGATGCATGCATTTCTAAGTCAACAATAAATTCTTCACCATCATCTTAAAAGGACTTGTCTGAATCAGAATCATTATTTTTCTTTTTTTCTCCTCTTTACTCTCCTTGCGGAAGTGACCAGGTTTCTTTCAATTCCAACATAGAGCCTTGGACTTTCCAAGAGACTCAGATCTCCCACATTATTTGGATCTTCCTTCGTTCTATTTATTCTTATCCTTTCTCTTTCCTTTCTCCTTGGATCTACCATGAAGAGCCTCCTTAGCTGATTTAGAGGATTTTCTCCACACCTCCTCAGAAAACAGAGATGCAACTACATCATCCCTCTTGAAATTAGTATTGGTACTTCCAATGGTCATAACAAGGTGGTGCCATGAATCTAGTAACAAACACAATAATTCCATACAATGATCCTCCTCCTCTATCTTCACACTAACAGAAGACAATTGAGCAACAAGCATATTAAAAAAAAATTAGATGATATGTAACAAATCCTCCATCCTCCATCCTTAGAGATTACAACTTTTTTCTTAGGAATAACTTATTTACCAGGGATTTAACTTGATAAATTTCTCCAAGACTTCCATAAAGATGTAGTCATTTTCTTCTCATGCACATTTAACAAGACAAATTTAGCCAAACAGAGTCTTATGAGACCCAAGTATTCTTTCGATCCATTTGATCTTAGTATTCTTTTTTCATGCTCATTTTCATAGAATTGGATACTATGAGCCATAAATATCTATCCACCAATAGGTCTTCCATCTAGAGTTTCCATAACTCAAAGTTGCCTCCATTGAACTTCTCTAATTCAAACCTCCCAGATGTGCTAGCCATCTCTCCTAAAACAAATATTATAGACCCACTACAAAAGCTCCCACTTAAATGATGATAAATATAAAAAACCCTCTACCCAACAACTAGAATCAAATGTGATCAAGATCTAATACCAACTGAAAGGAAGCAAGGTACACGAAAATGCATCCTAACATTGATCTAAGAGGAGAGATGTACAATTTTAAATATTTTTTAATTACAATGTGAGATGCACAATAGAGATATTATCAAAATGACATCACAAGCAAGTATAAAATTCTCACAATACAAGATATATGTGTGGAAAACCATTTCAAGAGAAAAACCCCACACTCCAAAACCTACACAATGTATTATCTAATCAATGGTGATTACAACACACTTACTATGCAAGTTCTTCCAAGAGTATACGAATATCGAATTTTGAAGAAATTTCAACAACATAATAATACATACAAAATAAAAAATACATAACCCACTCCAAGACATCTAATATATAGAGAATACAATTCTAAAGGCAACTTCTAAAGAAAGCTACAAGAGATGGGCGTCCAAATCCACTTGGCACATTTTTCTACCACATCCAAGCATGCAAATGACACTTGTACGAGATTCTTTGACTCCTCATTCAAACCTCCAAACTTAGGTGCCCCATTTTTACTCAAAATAGGTATGAAAAATGCTCTTACACACCTTACAACTATTGTAGAATCTGTCATAACTGACAACAGTTACAACTATAGGAGAATTTGGTATAAATAACTAATAATAAATGATTCTCTTACAACTTGTCATACCTTAAATTGGGCACCTAGATTCCCCATGCAAAGATGCCTTCTGACACTTATCCAACTTTTCATAGAATCTAATTCTTACTCATCATAAGATCATCATTTCAATCCATAGTAGAATCATCATAGAGATCCCTCAAAGTTACCAACACATGCCAAGTAATCTCTTCTCAAAGTGGGATGCCTAAATTTCCTTTTGGGGACCACAACATCCTCATCACGTTCCATGTCATCTTCCAACATGTCAACAACTCGCCATGCCAAGTCATATTAGATGAAAAATATATATGAGCAAAAAATTACAACATAGGAATAATTAAATTAATATTTAAGGCTAGGAAATTACAAAGGTTGAGACACCTTAATTCCCAACATTCTCCCAGTTATCCATAACCTTTCAAGAGCCAATCTAACCAGGTAATAAATTTCTAAGGGACGAAAGGCTCATAGACTTTGACCACCATCTGAACTTCTCCTTACTCGCTAGCTTCATCAAGGAATCTATAACATTCATCAAAGTATCAACTTCTTCAATATGCACCTTACCATCTTTTGACATCTCAAAAAAAATGGAACTGTACATCAATAGGCTTCATTCTAGCATGGAAGGTTGGATTCTTTGCTAAGAAAATATCACTTTGACTGTCGCTACAAATAGTAATCATCCCTGCATCAAGCCCAACGTCTGAACACAATCTTTGAACCCAAATGGCTTCCTTACAAGCATGAGTAACTAACATATACTTTGCTTCTGTAGTGGACCAAGTGACTACTTATTTTTGCTTACTCATCCAATTGATAGCACCACCGAATATAGTAAACATGTAAGTACTGGTGGATCTTCTATTGTCAATGTCACTTGCCCAATCTGAATCCATGAATCCATGAATACAAACTGAATATGGAGATCTTGTAGGATGTCCATGATAACATAAGGAATACTCAGAAGTACCCCATAAATACCTAAACACTCTCTTTACCACATCCTGATGTACCCATCTAAGATTAACCATGAATTAGATAAGGACTTTCACTGCTTCGTTAATATCTAGTCTTGTACAGACCATGACATACATCAAAATTCCAACAACAATAGCATAAGGTACTCTCATCATATCCTTAGACAATTTAAAATTGATAACTTTGTCCCCATCACAAAAAGAACACACAACAGTCTACAAGTTGCCATGTTGAATCTCTCCAACACAAAATTCATATACTTACTCTGACGTAACCATTTTTTTATGTTTTCCCTATCTCTTCTAATTTCCATACCCAGAATGTACCTAGTTGCTCCTAAATCCTTCATTTTAAATTATGTTGAAAGTTGAGACTTCAAATCAAAAATTAAAGATTTAATATTCCCAATGAACAATATATCATTAATGTATAATACAATAATGAGAATGTGATCATCAATAGTTTTGAAATAAATACAATGATCTAATTTCGATCTCAGAAATCCCAAACTCAACACAAAGGAATCAAACTTCTAGTACCACATCCTAGATGACTATTTCAAACCATATAAAGACTTCTTCAACTTGCAAACCGAAAAATTTCAACCTTTCTCAATGTAATGCTCCAGTTGTGACATACAAATTTCTTCCTCCAAATTTCCATGAAGGAAAGTTGTATTCACATCCATCTATTCAACCTCTAAATCATATGCAACAAGTGATAACAAAAATCTAATGGATGTTAGCTTTGCAATAGGAGAAAAAATCTCACGACAAGCAATTCGTCAACCTGGGAATAACCCTTTGTGACCAACCTTGCCTTATATCTCTCAATACTACCATCTAAACCAACATTTTTCGTAAACACCCATTTGCAACCAATGGGTTTATGTCCATTAGGCAGCAACACCAAATACTTTAATAATACAATTTAAAAATTTAACAAAAATATAAGATAATAATAATTTAATTTAATAAATTATATAATATCATTTTATATATTTAATATCTATAATTATCAAATTATAAAAATATAATAATATAATAATAATTACAATATAATAATGTTAATATAATAAGAATATAATAATAACATAATAATAAAAAGGCTCCTCTGAGTTTGAATTTCCTGCTCCTCTAAGTTTGAATTTTATGTGTGCATGCTAGAATCTGTCTTGGGGGTACCCAATGGTCCCCCTCTGCCCCCTGTCTCGTGCTCCTCTTCTTTGGGCCCGTGTCTAATGGGTACCACCCCTCCGGGGTCAGTGTTTTCACCATCGGGCCTTTCGAAGACTTTGGCGACTCTGAGCGAATCTTCTGTGTCGGTGGTGAAGATCTCTCCAACTGTCGATTGGAAAGATGTGCTATCTAATGGAAAACATGTCTCCTCCTTGTTTCCGTCTACACCTGAGTTTGTATCAAACTCTGGTTCAGTGTTTGACATTCTTGATTTGATTAGTGACAGGATCCTCTCCTCCATGGAGAATGTTGTAGTGGGGAGATTTCTTTCTTACCATCCAACGGTGGATATGGTTAGGAAATAGGTTGCGGTGAAGTGGCGCCTTAAGGGTAGTGTGGAGATTTGCGTGATGGCTAGTGGTCTTTTCGTGTTTAGATTCACGGCTGTAGAGGACATGGAGGCTACTCTGTCGTCGGGTCTGTGGGTTTATGGGAAGCACAGCCTGCTTTATGTCGGTGGAAACCTGGTTTCGACCCTGCTACAGATCTAAATAAGTCGGCTCCTATTTGGGTGAGGCTGTCGGGTTTACCTTTGGAGTATTGGGATGAAGCCATCTTCAAAGCTATTGGGGATTCGCTGGGTCAATTTGTTGCCATGGATTCTATCGCAAAATCGAAATCCAGGTTAGTCTTTGTGAGATTCTGTTTCAATATTTGTGTTGATAAAGTCCTACCAAACTCTGTCAAGCTATGTTCTAAGTTGGGCAGCTGGATTCAACCTGTTTGTTATGAAAACATTGTGGTATACTATCAAAAGTGTGCAAAAGCAGGACATCTAATCTTTGATTGCAAATCTTCATTCAGTCGGGAGTTTAAGGACAACGTGATAAAACCCACTACTCTGTCTGAGAATATTTCGCAGCCACCGAGTGACTCTGGGTTTGTTCCCCCAGGTGTTGTTCAGTCACTCAAGGATCCTCCACATCCACCCTCCCCTGTCGGTCCACCTTCTAAACTATCTGACCCTAGTGACTCATTGGAGTCGACTGCTAAACCATTGTCTGTCCTTTTGTCTCAGGACCCTGGCTCTTCGGATTTTGACCCCCTGTTTAAGGTTGAATCTATGGGGACTGGTGGGGCCTTGATCGAGGATGGTGAAATCTGGGAGGAAGAGAGCTTTGGTATGATTGATGAATCTACTAAAATTTTGGGGAGTTTGAAGCTGGAGAAAGCTGGGGATGAAGGGATATGGACAATGCCTAAGAAAAAAGGAAGGAAGAAGAAGGCAGATGTAGGAGGGGAATCTAAACCAGGGAGACCTTCTCAAAGGCACACTATAACGAGAGAAACGACAAATGAGATTGCCCTAGGAAAGTAGACGGCATTGGATGTGTCCTCAAAAAAAGGTCAGAAATGAGAATTATGTCATGGAATGTTCGTGGGCTTAATATCTCACACAAACAACGTGATCTGAAGGACTATATAGTGGAACATAAGATTGATGTTTGCCTTCTTCAAGAAACCAAAATTTTGATGGTTAATTTTGATAAAATTGTTAAATTTTTATGGCCTAATGCTTCCTATGTCTATAGTGATGTCGAGGGAGCTTCAGGGGGTTTGGCTGTGCTGTGGAACCCATCTTGCTTTCGGGGTTCTAAAATATTCCACTGTAAAAATAGTGTAGGGGTTTCGTTCTCTTACCTTGGTGAAGCCTGGTCTATAGTTAATATATATTCTCCTAATCAGAGGAATGCAAGAAGTATTTTGTGGAATAACATGGTGGATAAAATTAATCTGGATAAGGGAGGTCATTGGCTTGTTGTTGGAGATTTTAACTCTCCCCTTTTTTCGTCTGAAAAAAAGTGGTGGCCTTCTGGATTACTCTGACAACATGTCTGATCTGGCCAATTTTTTGAATTCTTCGGGTTTAGTTGATATTGAGCTCCTGGGCCAAAATTACACTTGGTCTAACAGACGGGCTGGTGGTAACCTAATTCAAGTCCGGTTTGACTGCTTCCTTTGTTATCCTCTTTGGACTAATGTCTTAGATGCCAATCTAATAGCCTTGCCCAGGACAGTCTCAGACCATAATCCTCTTCTGCTAACCACTAATATTCGACCTGTTGTTGGTCCCTTTCCTTTCCGCTTTGAAATAATGTGGAACGCTCATCCTGATTTCAAAAATAAAATTGCTGAATGGTTGAATATTCGTGTCCAAGGATCCCCCATGTGTAGGATCTTCTTTAAACTTAAACATATTAAAAATATGGTTAAAGGATGGAACAAGAATGTGTTTGGGGATGTTTTTCAAAGGAAAAAACTGCTTGAAGGAGAGTTGATGACCTTACAGAAAAATATGGACGAGGGTGATGATAGCCAGCGAACTCACATCCAAGAATGGGAACGGGTTCTAAAAAATGAGGAGGTCTTCTGGAAGCAAAAATATAGGGTCCAATGGTTGAAGGAAGGAGATAGGAATACCTCCTTTTTTCATGTTTCTACCATCAAGCACAGGAAAAGAAACCAAATTTCTAAACTGACCAATGCCTTGAAGGAGGTGATTTCAAATCAAGCTCAAATTGGTCTGTGTGCGGTTAACTATTTCTAGGAGGCTTATTCGGCCCCTGCTGAGGCGCCCAACCTGGCTTTGGACTGTGCGATTCTCAATCATCTTCCTGCCTCCATCTCTCAGGAAGATAATTTGGGGATCCTTAGGACTATTTCTATGGAAGAAGTTCGCCTGGCTACCTTTAGCATGGGGGCTTTCAAAGCCCCGGGGCCTGATGGTTTTCCTCTTGCTTTTTTTTACATTTTCTGGGATACTGTGGGTGGGGACCATGTGCTTGTGGCCAGGGACTTCTTCAAATCGGGTAGGATCCTCAAATAATTGAACCACACTTTCATTGCTCTTATCCTGAAGATTAGTGAGCCTCTTTCTATGACTGACTTCCAACAAATCAGCCTTTGTAACACCTTTTATAAGATCATTTCTAAGATCCTTGTTAACCGTATCAAACCTCTTTTGGGAAAAATCATTAGTCACACTTAAAAGGGATTTGTCCCTGGGCGACATATTCTTGATGCCACTTTGACTACCCATGAACTGCTCCACTCTATGGATAGATGTAACAATGCGGGGATGGCTCTCAAGCTTGACATTTCCAAAGCTTATGATAAAGTGTTATGGGACTTCATCCCGAAGGTCTTGACTAAGTTTGGCTTTAATAGTTTGGTCATCAAACTCAATATGGAATGTGTTAACACTGTCAAGTACTTGGTTATGGCTAATGGATCCCCCTGTGGGTTCTTCTCTGCTGGTAGAGGGCTTAGACAAGGAGACCCTCTGTCCCCATATCTTTTCATAATGATTGCTGATGTGCTCAGTAGGAATTTCACGGGTCTGTTGTTAAAGGGCTCATTACAAGTGTTATAGCAGCTTCCTCTCTTAATCCGATTGTTGTGCAACAATTTGTGGATGACACTTTTCTGTTTGGGAAGGCCTCTGTGGTGGAAGCCAGGAAATGTAAAGCCTGTCTTAACAACTATGCCTCTTGCTCTGGTCAAAGCATCAATTACAATAAAATCAAGATTTATTTCTTTAACTACATACCTAATTTGAGAAACAGGGTGACTGTGGTTCTGGGATGTGTTAGTGATTCTCTCCCATCGGTGTATCTTGGGCTCCCCCTCACGGCTGAGAAGGTTCCCATGGAGTTCTGGAACTCGGTTCTGGAAAAGATTCAAAGGAAATTGGCTGGGTGGGAGGGCTCTATGCTAAGCCATACTGGAAAACTCCAACTCCTCACTACGGCTCTCCAAGGTATCCCCACTTACTTCCTATCCATTTTTAAGATTCCTAAGTACATTGTTGATAAATTTGAAAGAATTCAAAAAAATTTCTTATGGTCTAGTACTGAGGAAAAGAAGAAACTTGCTTTGGTGAAATGGGAAAAGGTCTGCTAGGCCAAAAATTGTGGTGGGCTTGGAATTAGGATGATTGTCAACTCTAATAGGGCTCTGATGGCCAAGGTTGGTTGGGACCAGTTAAGGAACACTAAGGACCGGTGTAAAATTTTTAATTCCAAATATCTCCAAGATAGGCCCTTAATTTATTGTCTTTCAGAGCCTCACCCCTAGGGCTCTGTTGTCTGAAGGAGAATTTGCAGTACACAAGGCCTGCTAAAGAAATGGATTAAGCGGAAAATAGGCAATGGGATTATAATCATGTTCTGGGAAGATACTTGGTTTATTGACTCCCCTCTGGCTTGCTCTGACTTTGGGGTGGTGATGGGTGTGGCCCAAAGATTCTTTGGCATCCATATCAGTGATTATGTTTCTGGACCTCCCGAAGCTAGGATTTGGAAGGATCTTACCCTTTGTTGCCCCCATTCTCATGACCTTTGTTGTCTGGCTCGGTCCCTTCAGCTGATTCTTTCCAGAACCAGGTTTCCATCCTATGATAGGCAGGATGAGTTTTTTTGGACTTTGGATAAACAGGGGGACCTCACTGTGCGGTCAACTTACAGACTGCTGACAAATGAAAATTTTGTTGAGGAACCTTGGAAGAAGGTCTAGAATCGCCACATGATCCCTAAAATTAATTTTTCCTGGTGGACGGCCTATCATAATAGGATTCTAACCCAAGACAATTTGAGGATTCGGGGTTTTTTTTTTCCCAATAGATGTTTTCTTTGCAAGAAAGGGAAGGAAACTGTCAGTCACCTTTTATTACACTGCCCATTTGTTGTTGAATTTTGGGGGCTAGCTTTTGAGAAACTTGATATCCCTTGGGTTATGAGCAAGGATCTTTTATCATTCATTCTAGGTTGGTATGGCCCGTATTCCCACCCTCTGCCTGGTGAAATTTGGAAGCAGGTCCCTCCTGTCTTGGGATGGTGTTTGTGGAAGGAGAGAAAAATAGGGTATTCAGGAATGTTGAGAGGAGTCCCAAGGATGTTTTTGGCATTGGTGCTAGGCTCATTGAGGAGAATATATCTCTCTTTAATGGAAAAATCTTGGAGATGGGGCCATTGGATTACGAAATAAAAATGGCTAAGGAGTGGCACCAGGATTTAAAGGCCAACTCCTTTGATAATTTGAAACTTTTAGCTAGAAAAAATTAAAAAATGGGAGTCTCTGGATAGAGGATGGTTTAAACTTAATTTTGACGGGGCTGATAAGAGCAAACCAGGTAGGGCAAGTATTGGTGGAGTTATTAGAGATCTTGTGGGGGCTCTAGTGGCGGGATTTGTTGGAGGTATTGGGTTTCAGTCTACATTAGTGGCGGAGGCTCGTGCGCTGCTAATGGGCCTCAAAATTGTTGTTTCTCTGGGGATTGCTTATCTCCACATTGAAGGAAACTCCAAGTCGATTATGGATGTTGTGAATAAAGATAGACTAATTGGTTGGAATACTAAGGACATTTTGTTGGATACTAGTTTCCTTTTATCCAAATTCAGGGATAAAAAGGTGACTCATATCTTTAGAGAAGGCAATCATGTGGCGGATGCCTTGGCTAATCTTGGCTCGGGCTGGGATTCTGCTAAATGTTGGAGGAAAGTGGAAAGGTTACTGCCAAAAATTCAAGCTTTAATCACATGGGAACAAAGCTACTATGGTTTGCAATGATTTTAAATTGGATGACGGGAGCTAAATGAGGGGTCCACCGGATTTTTTGGGGGGTCTGGTGGATGAGTGTCAATATGGAAATGGAGTACACATGGAGGGTTTCTGGAAGAGATCTTCGTGTGGGGGGCACGGAATGGAGGATCCACGTGGCTATCCTTTGGACATGGTGGATGGGGTCGGGTTCTAAGGTAACGAAAAAGTGGCGGGGTTGGGACTTAAAAGATGGTAACACATATAATTTTGGCGGCTTGATGAAGGTTAGTTGGAAGGACGTGACTTCATTAAATCTGGGGAGCCATACCATGCAATCTATTCTCTTGGGGATTATGGGATTTCTTGTTTTAGCTCTTCCTTGCATCTGGTTGTCCAAGAGTATTTATAACGATTTGACTATTCATGATGGGAGATTGCCTCCTTCTAGAGTCTTCGAGCCTGTTAGTTTAGCGTGGGTCTCCTTTGGCTCCATTTGGATGGTTTCTAATTTTAATTATACAGCCATTCTGCATGGTTTTTTGTGCATTCCCTACATGTCCACCAATTCTTTCCTTCTTGGTTGTAATCATAAATTCATTAAATTCATTATCAAATCACCCTGTGGTGATTTTCCCTTCTGTGCATGTGACCTGTACGCGGGTATTATTATCCTTTGTTGTATACCTTGCCTTAACAATCACAATGTGATTATCATTCGTGACTACTGCAATTGGTATTTCTTGAGTTTCCTATGCAGGTTGATAGTATGGGTGGTGAGTGGGTTAGGACTAAACCTGACAACTGCGAGAAGTTTCAGAACAGCCCTTTGGTATGGCACATTTGTGTGGAGGGTTGAATTGCTCCACTTATGGAGTGCTTGGTCAGTCATGATCCTATCTTATCGGGTCAGTTTTCCAATTCATGGAAGGACCACCGGGTCTCCATTGGTGGTATATCGTTTGAAATCGGTGAGGAAGTCATAGCACAAGCCACGTGTTTACTGTGTTCTGGGAAAAAATGCCCCAAACACACCAAGAAACCGGATCATGAAAGCTTAAAAGCTTTTTTTAGAGGATAGGAGGCCCCAGTACGGAGTCAGTCGGGGTTTGAGAGGGATGCTCTCTCGAAGCCTTGGGATCAGGTGTGCATGGCGTTGATGAAGTATGTCACTTTGGAAGGTAGGTTTAAAACCTGTTTATTTTACCACTTCCCTCTATTAAATCATCTTAGACATAAGATGCTGCATAGTTTCTCATTTTTTATTTTAATGGACTTGGAAAACTCGATCGAAAAATGCAAAGAGTCGGCCAGTCGTAACCCAAGTGATCTCCCGCCGCTCCCGCTCCATCAGGGGCTTATTCTAAGACTTTATCACTTTCATTTGGCTCTCTGTCCTCCTAAAGCTATCACGGCTATCCGTATTGAGAACATTGAACCACTGTCAACTGTGAATATTTCCCCGACCGAATCTAAAATCCCTCCTTGGAAATCCAATTCAGGCCTTGTGGGGAATCTTAAAGCCAAGATAACCACCAAGAAACTTAAGGGTGGTCTGGGTAAGGCACATGCCAGCGCGGCGGAAGGTCTTTGTGAATTAAAGTCCACTCTGGCAGACTCGACCTACAAGGCCTCCTCTACTAAAAAAGGAAAGGAGAAAGGAATGTTGGCCCCGACGGTAAGGATGGAAAGGGAAAGAATGCTATAAGGAAAGACTCCAGAGGTGATACAGTTGTGGGGACCACTAAGATGACTGGTGGGGAAAATGCCAGGAGGAGATCCGGGAGGCTGGCTAAGAACAACAAAAAGAGGTTGATTATTGAAGACTCTGAGGAGGAGCAGTCTAACAACAAAGGGTACAAGGAAGAAGAAAGTGATAATTAGGAGGATGAAAATGTGGAGGGGCCCCAGTTTACTCCGGAGGATTGCAAGATTCGTATTGATGAGTCTGCCTCTCACTCTCTGCATCCCCTGGTTGATGAGCCTGGTGAGGTTTAGGGGACTATGGACATCGGGGTGGAATCTTGCGATGTGGTGAAGAGAATGGACACTCTCGACAAATGGTTCTGGGGATTAACCCGCTTCACCATGAAGTTGGGTCACTTCATCACAAGCACTCTGTCTAATGCTATAAAAGAGGAGCTAGAGGGAAACAACAGCTAGGAGAACAAAGAGTGGGTGGGTGAGAGGCGGTGGACCTTCTGATTAAAAACTGGAACAATGCCATTAGCTGCTCCCTATGCCTGTCTATCAGTTGTTTCTTTGCGGTCACTATGCTGCATGTGGGTTGTTTCTGCTTTTTATTTCCTTTATGTTTGTTGTTTAATCTTGTTCTTTTTTGGCCCTAGTGGCTCGTTGTGAAGGGTTCAACGCCCCGTAATGCTGCTTAACTTTTCAAAAACATAATAAATAAAAATATAATATAATAATAATAATTTCATATAATAACAAAAAAATATAAATAATATAGTAATACAATAAATTAAGCATACACTTTAGAAATATCTCTCGACATATTCTATATAGATTATTTTGAAGATATGTATAATAGTTATATTAATAATAAGAATATAATAACAATATAACAAAAAAAATTAAAAAACTATGATAAGATGTGATAAGATAATAATATTATAATAAAAATATAATAATATATTAACAAAAAGTAATAATAGTACAATAATAAAAATATAATATAGCATAATAATAAAATAGTAAAAATATAACAATAATACAAAAATATATATAATTATTATTATTAAAATTATTTTTAAAAATATTCAATTTAAAATATACTTTTATACATTATAACATTTTTTTATTTTTAGAAAACATATTAATAAAATCAGTGAAATAATATTGTAATACTATGAACAATTATATAAATTTACTTCATAACTCCAAATTAAAAATAATATTTAAAAGCCTTAATTTCAAAACAAACCCCGTATAATGCAACCTCAACAACACCATAGGATGATACAATACATAACATATTGGCATGAACACAAAGGCATAATTGAGTACTCCTATTGGGCACAATGACCAATTGAGTACGGAAAGGATTCACCATTGGCCTAATCACCGATGGCATAGAAAACACTCACATTGGCTGCATCCACCAATGGAAGAAAACATCAAACACCCAAACATCAACTGAAGCATGTAGACCAATACAAAATTTCCAACCTTTTTCAAATTTCATGACATTCTTATACATCTATTACCACATTTCATAAAGTACCATCTTTTCAAAACATTGAAAAACATCCATTAATGTGAGAAACATTCAAATTTTCACAATATTTTATCAAAGTAAGAACCAAGAATTTCTAGATCCACCATGGAAATTTCTTCAAAAATTGAATTTTTAGAAATAAAAAATATAAGAATACCCTTTGGTGAAAAAAGTTCCCAACACCCCTTACAAGCCATAAAACATGCTTTTTACACGTTCCTAAAAAAAATGAGCATAATAACGATGTATTTTGGAAAATTTATAAAATTTCCATATAAATTACTCTACTATTAAAATATATAAAACGAAAGGCATTGGGAGGTTCTAGCACCCCACAATCCATTTGAAACCTTTCGAAATGAAATGCAATAAGAATTGGAAGAGAATTTAGAAACTTACCTCATTTTAATCCAAAAATTGAAATGATAAAAACATTAAACACATCTTGTAGATGCATGAATCCACGCATGAGCATGAAATCTTCGCCATTCCTATCCTAATGCAACTAATATCACTCCATTCTCCCTCCAATTGCTCACCCAATCACCAAAACCATAATTTTGAGAGAAGAGGGTTTTTCCCTCTCCAAATTTCTCAAAAATAACATATGAAATGAAAAATGAAATACCTTTCTCTTTTTAAGCCCTTTTCTTTTCCAAATAAAATAATATATTCTCTTTTCTAATTAATCACATTTAATCCCTGATTTCACCCAATCCAAAATCCAAAATAAGACATTAAAATTTAGTCCAATTTTCTATTCCACATTTAAGTATATATATAAAGCATATTTCACATTAATCTGCGGAAATCAGTGCATTCAAATCAAATTAAATTAATATCATGTTTTCATTAATCCATTTGAAACTCCCACCAATAACCCCCAAATCTTGAAACTAAATTAAATTCATTCCCTAATATCATTCAACCTATAATTTCATTATTAAATCCATATAATCATTTAATCGAATTAAATTACCAAAATAGGAAATTTAATAAAGCTACTTGAAATAATCGGTTCATGGAATGTACATTATGTTGGAACTTGATTTATAGTTAATTTTGGTTGGATGAGCCAGAAATCGGTGTCGTTTTCTCTTCTATTGTTTTTGACTATTTGCCCATTTCTCCGGAGGAACCATTTCTTGCACAAAACCAACTTGTCTTTATGACCTCAACTCAGCCCTGGCCAAGACACTCCCAGGTGTACGATGTACCCTGAGTTGGACACACGTTGTGTACCCCTTCTCCCATGTTTAAATGTCCACCTAGACCCTAGCCTTAACTCCTTTGTGCCCTTTTAGTTCCTCTTTCATTTTTCTCTTCTCCTTGAATGTTCTCCATCCTTCAATGTTTTTTTCCATGTATCACATGAATGATTTATATATCCTTTTAAGGGGTGGTTTCCAAACCATCACACCATTTCACAAAAGGTTTCCTTTTAATAATTATTTAAATAAATAAAGAGCATTTATACATATTCTTAATTAATCTCTCTTTTATCCAAAGGATCATAATATCCTTTATCTTATATCTCCCTTTTAATTTTAAAGGGTTATTCATAGATTTATCTTCTCTTGGAGAAAAAATCACATAACACTTTTGGATAGATTTGTTCAAATATTTGGGTACTCAATTGGCTCACAATTCTTAATACCATCCGCAATCTAATGGGAAAACAAAGGTTTTTAATAAGTGTTTGGAAGGATATCTATGTTGTTTCACTTCAGATAAACAGCCTCAATGGGTAGATTGGCTACCACTAGCAAAATGGTTATAACACTTCCTTCCATAGTTCATCAAAAATGTCTCCATTTATGGCATTGTATGGATATCATCCTCCTTCCATCACATCGTCATTGAAGGTGTCATCAAGAGTTCACATTGTGGAGGACCACATGATTCATCAACAAAAAGTACTTTTAGGACTTAAAGAGAATATTTCCATGGCACAAAACCAAATGAAGCAACAGGTAGACCAGCACCATACTGAAATAAGTTTTGATGTTGGGAATTGGGTTTTCTTGAGATTGCAACCTTACAAGAAAATTTTACTCAAGCAACAATCAAAGAATAACAAGTTATCTCCAAAATATTATGGCCCATATCAAATCATGTAGAAGATAGGTAGTGTTTCCTACAAGCTTGAATTGTCATCAACAACAAATATACATCCAGTTTTTTATGTTCCTTGTTTGAAGAAGGTAATTGGGAATAATATCCCTACTTAGACAATGTTACCGGAGCTTGATGAAGAAGGAAGAACCATATTGGAACCAGAATGCATTCTTCAAAAATGCACAAGGAAGCTAAGGACCAAAACACTCACTCAGTATATCATCCAATGGAAGAATTTACCAATAGAATATGCCACATGGGAGGATGAGGAGTTCATTCAAAAGCATCCAAAATTTCCTAGGATTGAGGACAATGCTTATCTAAAGAGGGGGGCATGCCACACCCTTAATATTATAGTACATTAGGTTATGAATAGTCGGCTTGTGGCTATTTTAACTCCTAATTAAGTCATATTGTCAATATTATATTGTTATTTAGCTGATTAGGTTGGCCTAGGGCTTATATAGGGTTATCTAATTCAGCCTGGGTGATATCCTAGGCATAAATAGACATATATAGGAGGTTGTGAGTCATATTTCATCATCATATTGTGAATTGTGTTCTCATTGGAGATATTTGGAGGTTTTCCCCCTCAAAGTGGCTTGTTATTCTCAGTTATTATCAAGTATTTACAACATATTTCATATCATATTCTTCTATTGTGAAATTTATTTCATTACACTTATCTATGGAGAAAATTTGACGAATAGTATTAGGAAAAAAAATTGAACAAATTGACATTTTTGCATGGCAATACAAAGAAACAAAGAGAAGTGTTTGATTTTATTTTCATGTCAAAACATTAAACCTAAAATATTTGCACTCTAGATTCAAAGTAGCTATGTATTAAGCCTTTAAGAATCTCACTTAAGTGATTCCCCTACTCCTTATACATACTTGAGTTTGGATTATTTAGAAACCTAGCATGTAAGATGTCATTCACTTGGTTACTCACTATTTCCAGCTTACAAACTTGAAAATTAATTTTTATCAAATGTCAAACTCGAACAACAATAAGATTTGGCTTGACTTTTATTTTCTTTTGGAACACCCTAGAGGATGAAAACATCAACTCATAGTTTTGAGTTGGCATTTGCAGGTGGCACCAACACACTTCCTATCCCATATGTTATAGCATGCATCTTACTAATAATGAATTTAGAGTAGGATTTGGGTATTATTTTTTCGAGTATGCTCCTTTGGAATTCAAGATTCATATCGACCATCAATAAGCCTTTTGTAGACTATTTTATTACTCTTGCAAATTTCCACTTCCAAATTGTTCTTTTGCAGTAATTTATTTAATATTTAATTTTCTTCACTTGAATGATGCATGGACTTGCATTAATTTTGTGTTCACTATAATTCTCAATGGAGGTTATAGTGTTGCTTGGGCACACAATCAAAGTATAAACCATTCAAAAACACATAGGGTAGGGCATTTCATTTAAGTGAAATGTTATCATCTGAGCTCAATGATGCCATAAAGGGTTGAATTCACACCTTAGCAAAGTGGATAGGTCAAAGAAATCATTTGGAGGTTGACAAGTAGAAAACAATGAATATTTGTTGGTTATATTAAATTGCGTTGATTGATAGCTACACACAAGTAGCATATAGACATGTTCTAGAAATCATTTTGATATTAAAGAATGTTATTTGTAAGGGAATTGAGTGAGATTAACTGTGTGCTAGTGATAAGGTCTTCAAAGGATAAAAAATTGTTTCCTTGCAATTTGAAGATTGAAACACATAAGTGGAATAAAGAAACAAGGATGGAAAGGGATTTGGATGCATTAGTGACCACCTTGGAGAGCCACATGAAATGGTTCATGAAGAACTGACAATGGATAAGTCAACAACAAGATCACATGATTCAAAACCAAGTCCAAATTACTAAAGAACAATCATCCATGAGTATATTGGTGTGTTCTCTATTCAAGAAATTTGGTATTGGGTGCAACAAAGAAATGAATAATTGGTGACAAGGAGATATTTTAGAACAAAATATTAGGAGGAACAAGATAAAATTTGAAATTATTGCATTCAAAGTTGAAACTAAAGTAGAAATGAAAATTTTTGAAGGGTAAGTTGATGCAAAAATATAGGATTCTTTGTTTAAACAAGTGGAGGCATATTTCAATGTTTAATGTGATTGTGCATATACAATTTCCATTGGAGAAGAAAAATAATTTAGTAGTGTCTTGGGTGGATTTCAAAGTTTTGTTGCATAAAAAATTATATGTACTTGGACATAAAATTGATCAGAAAGACTAATTGATTGTATTATGGACAAGGTATTGAGCAAAGTGTCCAAGACTACACAATTGAATTTTGTAGACTAACCATGTTTCTTGGTATGGGAAGAGAATACCCTCATCAGATATCTTGGTGGGTTACACTTAAATGTTAGGAGAAGAGTCATCATTGCAAAGCCACATGAGATAGATGAAGCATGTGTTTGACATACTGCATATATTGAAAGAAGAAAACAAGGGTAAGTGCATTTGTAGATCTTAGTTCTCAATACAATTTGGTTTCACTTGATGTAGTTAAGAATTTTGGTTTGAAAATATATAATCATCCTCACCCATATCCATTGAATTGGATGAAAGGGGTTTTGTGATTCAAATTGCAAAAAATGAAGAAACAATTAGTTTGGTATGAGTCCAACATATGTTAATGAGTTAGAGAATGATGTGTTTGCACTTGACATGTTTGATATTATACTTGGAAATCCAATTTAGTGAGGAAATTGAGGTGAACAAAACCTGTGCCAAAAAATGGAGGTGAACTATACCTAGCAAGTGTAGATGAACATAAAATCTTGTAAGAGGAGAAAACACTAGAAACAAACCAAAAACCAACTAGACTTGGGACTTTAGAGATCCCAACATTATTTAATATATGAATAGGTACATGAAGGGTGATGAAAAAAACACCTTCGATAAAAACAACTCATAGAAACCCACAAGAAATATCTTAGAAAATGAAACTTAAGTACATTGAGGAAAAAGGAATTGAGAAAAAAATGGCCAAAGCAAGGCTAAGTCCTCTTCAAGACAAACCATTGACTTAAAGTCAAGATTGTATGAAGCAAGATCATCAACTAAATATATGAAACAAAATCCAAACAGAAATAATAATTTGAAGACAAATCATCAACTTAAAATCAAGATTGTATTTCAAAATTATATACATAAAAATACTATTCTATACATAAAAATTTAAGTTAAATTAATATATCTTCTCCACAAAATTGCACCTCCATGTATCAGCAGAAACGATTCTATGTTGTGCAGATTGCCAAAAAGAAGCTAGAAATGGTATGAATCTTGTAACCTCGGTGATAATCGCATGGTAAATGAGATGAATAGCAAGGCAGTGTGATAAGGTTTTCACAAAGTCTGCTAGAAATGGAGTAAGAGGATACCTGAGATAATAATAATGAAGCTTTGAGAGACAAAAATAACGCCGTTGCCGGGGATCGAACCCGGGTCACCCGCGTGACAGGCGGGAATACTTACCACTATACTACAACGACTCCTGTTATCTTTAAACTTCACTAAATATTTATTTTATAATAAGTGTCAATGAATATATCTCTGGACTGCGTGTATTTTAGCTGGCCGTGCAAGTGCAGTTTCCAATATTGTGTATGTTTATGTTAGTCTGCACATTCAAACGAGTAAGAGTGAGATGGAGAACAAAAATACTAGGAGGGAGCTTAGAAATTGCAAAGAAATATATGAAAGGTTGTGTGAAATTGCAATTGAAAGTATGCCTTGTAGGACTTAAATTAATACTTCACATGTAAAGAAGGCAGCATACAAATGTTGTAAAATGAAGCATTCATATTGGAAATCACATGGGCATATCAATTGAGGAGTTGGTCAATGGTCTTGTCAAAGGATTCATGAATTACAAAGTGACATGTCTATTGAGGGAATTGGAAAATGTGTTATGGAAATATAGTGCGCAAACTCTTATAGGGATGAATCATGTTGCGATTTTGAGGGTACCGCCTTTTTTGAACCTTAGATAGCTTTGGGTTTGTTCAAGGAATTTATAATTTTAAGATTTTTTTAGGATTGACAACTTGTTATTAAATGGATGATGATATAAGCAACTAGTGCCACATAGCCTCACATCATTTTACAAAATCAAGTAATCATCTATAAGATAATACTCATTAATCAATTCTCAAATGATGAGGATGTAGGCTAGTATTGGCACACATGTGAGATTGAACGGCTTATAAAAGACATCACTAATGATTTGCAAAAAATCAAGTTGTTCCCAACTACATTACAAGGTTGTACACAAGATAGGTGCATGCATTAATCCAATGGGCATCCCGATTGAACTAACTAATCTCAAGACCAAATTTTGTATGGAGTTTGACTATCTACAAAATAACTACACTTAAGGAGATGAGATAGCAGATAGGAACATTTGTGCATATCTATTATTAGTTCTTTAAGAAATTGGTATCTAAAATCCCCTAAGCAATATATGATTATTGATTTTCTAATGAAATGGTTCATTAATAGACTAATAACACATTTCTAAAGGGAAGTAGTCCTATAACTATTGCCCACATAGAAGGAGGCTTGTGAGGCCATGCACTAGTTGGAGGTTCTAGGAGAGATGAAGTTATATGGCTCCATTACACACATTGAAGAGAAGATTAGGTGAATCATAGCTCAAATAGAGCAACTTGCAAGCCAATCTAATGGATAGATGGGAACTTGTATTAGGTGCCAATGTGAGGGCCATTTGATAGCCAACTATCCTGTTATGATAAATTGGGCAATAGATTGATCTATATTTCCCATAGTTGTGTACATCTCATAATGCCCCATATGCTAGGAGGCACATGAAACTTTTTTTTGTGCATTGTGCAAAAGCTACAAAGGGTAATTGTTGATTATTGGTGTGAAGATTGTTTGAAAGCACCATCCATGACATTAGTGCATGTTGAGGGGTTAAGGTATTTAAAGAATAAACTAATAAATTAGTAGTGGTTGTTGGAGCTTACTCACAACTAGTTTGATAGAACAACAAATAGTATTAGGTTCAAAGCATTGGCTATTATGGATGTGGAGGTGGAAGAGGTGGTGAGTAGGGTGTTGGGAAATCTCACTCGACCAACTATTGTAGTTATGGTGAGCATGACCATAAATCAAGGAAATGTGCAAATTTCCCTTTCTGTGGATATTATAATTGAGAGCATAAAAGTAAGGATTTCTTAGAAATGCTCCAATAGATGGAATCATGGAAGGAGTTTGTATAAAAGATTAAGAAGGGTTGCAGTGCTACATCCCTAAATAATTTTTTTAGTAGGTTTTACCTCAAAATATTTCATGGAAACAATAAAAGTATTGAGAGCATTAGCAAAACATACACACTATGATACTATTTGAGTAGTTTTAAATTGAGAAGGGGAAGATTGCAAGAATGGATACATATAGATCTATGGGAGTAGAATCCTGATGCGAACTCTATCAAGATGTTACCAAGATGCTTTAATTAACACAACATGAATTTGTTTAAGATCATGCCCCAAAGCATGATGAAAATTATGTGGGATGTGTAATTCTAGGAATTTTATAGGATGGGTGAGTTTCTCCAACCTTAATAATTTTTTAAAGAAATTGGTGCCACAAGACAAGCCTAAATTACCATGAGTGCTCCTAGTTAGGGCAATGTCTATAAGGAAATCCATGCAAACAATTCTAGGTATGATATAAAACTCTTTCTTGCTTGTGAGTTGAATGGCTATCTAATTTTTAATTTATTGGTGTAAATGGTGTAGACATAAACATGCTCACCAATTATACATAAGTACGTCAATAAAAAATTATCAAATGGACCCTTTTCTTGGATATATATTGAATATACATGCACTGTATAAGGTACCACACACAATAACAAAGAATATGAAATTGTGAGAGGTATGGATAGACATTTGAATTCAATATCAAAAACAAGAAAATAAGTGAAAATTTATAGATTGAACTTTCTCTAGAATAAGCTAAGACAAACAACTCTAAGAACATTGGGTGGTCAATGAACAAGATCATTGCATTAATAATTGTTTTTGAAATCATTATTTTTATTAGTGCACATATATTTTTTGTTCATAATAAATTTTACCGTGCCAATGTTGTCATTGCATGCAACAAATAAATCATTACATCAAAGCTTAGATCAATATTAAAGTTGTGATCAATTTCATTTTATATATCTTTAGAGTCATTTATTGAACAAATTTATTCACCATTTTCATATAGGAACATATCTAGGTTAGAGTTTCAATCCTAGAAACTATACAAATGCAAAGTTTAACAATTAAGGTTGTGATTTTATATCATATTATGTTTAAGAATGAAAAATTATTCTCTTAAGGGCATTTGGTTCTACTTCAAGTTGAAGGAAAGAGAACTCTCCTAAATTAATCTTACTCAACATATCACTAGTCATTTTATCAAAAGTAAATCTTGTGCAACATTGAATTCAAATATGCTAAGGAACTAATTGGTAAAGTTAGCAACTAACAACGAGACATCCTCAAAGGTCAAATCAATGCAATCTTTAAATTACAAGAGGTTAACTTGTAAAACCATTTATAATTATCATTATATAAATTACTCCAATACTTTTACATATAATTATGGGTGATGCTTTCGTCCATTAATTTTTCATTTAAACCATTTCCTATGACACTAATAATTTTTAGTCAAAGTTCATGTTGTAAAATTAGTAGGGAATGTTGTACTCTCTCTAACACAATATGGAATTCTATCTATTAGTAGTATAATAGACAAGTAAAATTCCAATTTGAAATCTACACCTACATAAAAGTGTTTTAAGAAAATATTTTATACACATGTCAATGAACATATCATATTTTCACTGCAAAAAATATTTTACAAAAAAAATGAGGAAGATTCAGATATCCTAAAAATTTACCAATGGCCCATAGGTGACAAGTAAAGTTAATTGTAAATATATTGTAATGATGCAAATCTTGCCTCTATCTATTTGAATGTTCTTGAATATTACCAATATGTTACATGTAGCTATCAATATAATATGTGATCCCACAATAGTGATTTACAATTTTTAGCGGCTAGACCGTGAGGAATTTGAAGATGATGAAAACTAGAGTCTCGTCACATTTTCTGTGTAGATTCTAAAAATATTTTTTTCAATTTTTTTGGAATAATATTGCACTTCTTTTTCCATCTCCCACGAAAACTGGTTTTTTTCATAAAACAACATTTTTAAAAAGTGACACTCACCGTATACAACATAACTTTTTTTGTATAAAAGATAAAATTCTATTTTTTTCGAATTTAGATTTGTAACTATGATATCTAGCACTTTCATTTGGTCTCATAGTTTTTTATTGAATATGTTTTCCTTAATAGAGTTTTGAAGTCAAACCAATTGCAACTCAAACATAGGCAGATTGTATACAACATAACGTTTTTTGTATGTATCAAAATTCAATTTTAAAAAAAAAATGGATCAAGGACATCAATACCCAGCACGAACATATTTAAAAAATATATATTTTGATAATTTTCTATTTTTCCACATGTGCAAAACAGACAGCTTGATTTTCGGTGAAAAATCTATGTTTAATAAAACTAAAAAAACACATACATAATAAAACCAAAACATATTAAAATTATATTCATGAGATAGCTCATTTTGAGGACTACCATAATCATTTGAAATAAATTTTAAATGAATTCAATTGATCCCCCAAAAGGTAAATCAAAAGTGATTTTTTATCAGCATTTTGATAGGTGTAAAGGAGACTCATTTATAGGTATGGTTTAAAACTAGCGAGGTTCTATCCAAGGGGGTTTGATCTAAGGTGGTTTGATCAAACCCTCTTCAATTGGAATCCTTAAAATGGAACTTTTAAAGGCTTAAATCATTATATGTTCTAAAAATATGTGATTTTAGCAAAAATCAGTTCCTCTCAGAAATTGTAAACTAGCTTTGTGGGATTACCTATCAACATAGTTGTAACTCATAAACTATCAATGTGGTGCCTATAAGTCACACCTAATAGCTAAATATATTTTGACCTGACCGACTTAAGGGAACAATGTCAAGGGATAGGCTTTCAAATATAATTGCATCCAACATAGAGACAAGAGTGTGCAATACAAGATGAATGTTCACCAACATAGGGTGTGAAGGTCTATAAATTTCCTCTAAGAGTTTCAAATTTCAAAGTGACTAATATTATTACGATACATTTATTGTGATATAAGAAAAGAGTTTTGATTTTGGTTTAAATGGAAAATAACCATCATATTTATAGGAATGGATTGTATGTACTTATGAAGATTGAATTTCTCAATGAAAGGTGTAGTGCACTATAGGATCTTTCAAGCTAGAAATTTCTTGATGAGACTCATTATTTTCCATTGCACTTTTCAAAAAACATTTGGAACAAATATTGACTAGAATACTGTTAGGCTTGATGCAATATTTCACAAAATCTTTTACAATAATTATGACAAGTTTACATGTCATAAATTATTAGAAATACAAATTACTTTTTATTATTAAACTCATTCATGACAATGTTTGAAATACACACTCTTTAATAACAAACACAAAAAGGACATTAAATTTATGGTTTTGTTTAATTTATATCACATTACATAAAAATATCATCTAAATGATTATGGAATAGAATATAAAATTTTGTACATTTATACCTTTTTGAATATAAATATAAATATTGTATTATTATTAATAAAGATAACCAAATGCATAATGATAGCTCTTCTTTCCAAATAGATATAATTTAATGGAGTAATAGTGGTTTTTTTTTAACTTAAATGTAATTTTTCTTTTTAAATCCCCAAGGCACTCTTTGCACCTTTTCCCAAGTTCCCTATCCATAGGTACTTTGGTTGGGCTCCCAAGATAACAATAACAACACCAAAAATTATACCTTAAAGAATTTTATCCTTCTATTAGGATTAACATTCACATACTCAACATAACACAATCTAACTCAATTATTTATGTAAGCATCATAATGACTTTCCTAGGATTAGCACAATTATCTCATAACTTGAAACAATCACACATTAAATGAAACTTGTAATTCAACTATACACATATATCACACAACAATTATCAAATCCTATAACCATGTTTCGGTCTCTACACAAGTTATAGTGGGTTTCACACTAAAAGGAGAATCAAGTAACAATTATGCAAAACCTAATAACAATAAAAATTCATAATATTAAGTTTCCAATTAAAATAATTATCTATAGGGTTCATTCAAGGGTTGATGTTGTTGAAATTATATTAGGACAAGAGTAACAAGATTCAGATAAAGATTCAACTAGCTAGTAACATCAAGGTCAATGTAGGGAAAGGTACCACAATAATCGCATGGAAGGTTGGGTCTTACACCATTAATGTTCTTTTGGTGTATTTACGACCTTAAGATTTATAATTCAATTATCATAATTAGTAAAAATGGCTCATGAAATAAACTATAGAGTTTATAAAAGTGAAACTATTTAATGTAGAAGTCTATGACTTTCTCTATCTGATAGGGCGAAAATTGCTCAATTTTGGATCATTGTATATTGGTACTAAAGTTTGAGAATCATTAGAGGTGATGACATATGATAGAATTTTTTTAAGTAGTACAAATCCTTCCAACATCGGGAATTTGTGATTAATTTTTTAATTGCATCTATCAAATACCAAAGAGAATTACATGAGTGTATTACAAAGTGGAACATAAGGGTCTTCATCATGGATTGGTAAATATTCAAGGTTTGGAGATAATTAGATGTCGCAAGTTGGATCAAATTTGAGGTGGTTAGAAAATTTATTTAGTACTGATATAACTATTTTGTAATCCACTACAATTTCTTGCATAAATTATCGAGAATTCAAAATTCGACATTTATAGGCTTTAATATTGATCAATTGTGTCATGTGCAACTCAAATTTCCCATCTACTAAAGTTATTTGATGGACCTTTGAAGTTCAATATCTTATTGATGTTTTGAAAGAGAATAACAGATAGATCTCAAACCTACAACGCATCTTTAAATCAAGCTCACTGATATTCATTTATTATGATATTAGATCATGCTTCAAATTTGAAGGAAAGTTTATACTATTTCAAGAGAGCCATCGGGAAGGTGGTGATTCTTATCAATCCTTTGCCACTTGATCTTTCCCAAAACATCCTTTCAGAATAGGAATCCTTCTATCTAAGATGGTCAAACAAGTAGTCATCCTCATCTGTTATGTACATCTCATTAACTTTCTATTCCAAACCAAATTAAAGTTGGTATAGAACATTCCTTCAATTGATTATAAAAATATGTATACAAACATATTCCAAATAACACCTTCAAACATATAATTTTCATTATTATTAATGCAATCTACAAAATAAAAGTAAACCTACAAAATTAATATTCTATACACAAAAACATAGCAATCTAATGCATCATACTTTAAATATATTTGTATATAGAAAATAGAAAATAAAAATAATGTATCTTCTATGCACAAATCAAATTGTACTTTCAAACATATTTTAACTTAAAAATATTTTTCTATCAATGTGACCATTGCACTCATTTGATGCAAGTACTAGTATTTTAAAACCGTAATTTAAAGATGCATTTTTGTGTACACAAATCTTGCTGACATACTATATATGACTTTAAGAAACCTCTCAACTTAATAATTATAATTATTTAAAAAAAAAAAATGTGCGCATACATCCATGTAATTATAAGAATTTTTTGAGTTAATTTGGTATCTTATTAACAATTTTAAGTTAAGTATTAAAATATTAATGAGTGGAATACAAACTCCATGCATGGAAATTTGGAATTATTTTTTCTTTATTTCAAAGGAACGTGTTTTGCATTGTTACTAAAATACCGGAGTTCCCAATCTCATTTGAGAAAACATATGTAGTTTGACTCATTCATGCCACGTTTAAGGGTGCATGGAATCTTATGGGAAGATTATGGAATGTCTTCTTATTTAGATTCTAAAGTTTTTAAATTAAAATAATATTTAATAAGTATTGTGTAATGATTAATTTTTATTGTTAAAATATATTTAAGAAACAATATTTTAATATAATCATGTATCAGTAGTTTGGTTAAGTTATACTTTTTTAAGATTTTAATTATTGAATTTAGTTGTTCGTTATTAAATTTACATTATTTGTAATAAATATTAAATATTATATAATTAATTTTTTGGAATTTAAATAGTTTATATTTCATAAATAAATTAGATGTGTAAATAAAATATTATTAATAAATGGTATAAGTATTATAAAATATTTATAATATTGTAAAGGTAAAATTTGAATACCCATGTCAATATTTTTTAATTTTGTGTCTATTTTGAAAAAATCATAATGTATGTGCATAAGACAAATGGTGCAATCTTGTGTGAAGTTTGACTTGGTCACCTACCTTCTATCTCTTTGTATACACAAATTCCAAGGTAATTTCTCTACCTTAACCCTATATGTGCATGCACCTATACATTAGCCTATATCCCTCATTTATTACACATATTAGCACACATAATCCCATATAACCATTAGCCACTTAGATTTGATTGTTTCAAAGTCACAAACTTGGCATTTTACAAGATAGATCTAGAGGCAAAAAGAAGTGGATAAAAAAACCAAACAAATAAGATAGTGATGATTTTTTGATCTTATACATATACCTCTATTTTTTGATATTATGACAAATCAATTTTTTATGGGTGTTTTTGGCATCTCAATTTCCAATATATGATGACAAAGATGGCCCTAACACCCATCTAATATAATAATCAATATTTTGTGTATACTTTCTTATGAGAATAAGTTGTTAACAAAGTTATTTCCATGCACACTTAAAGATTATGATATCTAGTGGTTCATTTTTCTCTCTCAAGGATTTTTTTGACCTAATATTATTAATACAAAAAACACTCAAAGGTAGTGATTGGGATTTTTCTCAAATAAAATTTCCAAAACTATCATTTCTCTAGGGTCTTGCTCAAATTATTGAAGATCTTTAGAGGACGTATATCAACCATCCTCCATATAAGGAACCCTTAGAGGCTCATTATGAAAGAAGGGTGGATTGTAATATGCTCTTTGCTCATGTTGACTCGCACCCATGCTTGTTTGAATGTTTGACTCTTCTTGATGGGATTCCATGTTTCTCTTATATTGAGATCTTGTAATTGGCATACACAATATAAGACCTTAGATAAAATAACATTTACTTTTTTTAATTTTGATGCTTGTTTCTCAAAACCAAAATAGACCAAAGTTAAGTTAGATCTCCCAATAATGATAATGATATTGATCAATAAAATGATAGATTCTTACTTGAACTAGACTTGTGATTCCAAGAAAGATGATAAAGATCAAGATTGATAAAGTGTACTTGAACTAGAATTTTAAGTCCAAGAAAACTTGACAAAGAGTGGAGGTTTCCAACTCAAGAGTAGCTTTGAAGCTCTCAAGATAGTATTCCACAAATGATATAAGATAAAGATAAAAGATAAGAAATCCAATTTCAACTTTGATAAATTTTGACAATAATAAGACAAGATACCAAAAAATTGTCCACTCAAATACTATCAAGGAAAATATGATAATACTAATAAAAGATTCGTTTAAGCTCTATTTACTTAAAATTTTGTTGTTTTGAGAGGTTTTGATTTTGATAAGCTTTGAAAATTTTAAGAACATTATTTACTGCCACAAGCGGCCTGGAATATGCTAAAAGTGTAGCATAATAGTTCAAAAGCGCTACAAGACATACCATAAGCACTACAAAATCACCCAGAAGTGCTACAAAATGAGCCAAATGTGCTATATAATAAGCCAAATGGCAACAAAATACCCATAAGCATAGTTTCAATAGTTTTGTAATATTTTAGGTTTCAATTTTGGATTTTGATATTTTTTTGTGGCAAGAGATGCCATAAAAAATTGAAATGATTGAAAATGCATAATGAATGCAAGACCCAATGTTGAAATTTATGCAACAAAGTATTTCACTTGTTTATTTATTTATTTGATTTTGATTCTTTTTTTAATGTTTTTTTTATTATTTTGAACTTTTGAAACTTTATACTAAAGAGATAAATACTCAAAGAATTGATACAGATAAGAAAATACCTAGGCTCAATTTTTGATGGATATCTTCACTTTGGTTTCAAGTTGAAGATAGGTGATCTAAAACAGTCTCAAGATCGAAGATAGACTTGAGGGTGCATCAAACTTCGCATCTTGGAAGTTTAGAGTGATGCTCGCTTTGGAGGAAAATGAGTTAGTTGAGTTCGTGGAGGGTGAAGTTCCTAAACCAACTGATGAGAATGAGAAGCCTCAATGGAAAAAAAAATGGCACCAAGGCGAAAAAGATGTTGGTTGATTCCGTGAAAGATCACATTGTGCCAATCATCTCGAAGTTACAAACTACAAGAGATATGTTCAAGACCTTGGAGGAGATGTATGAAATCAACAACACAATTCGGGCTCTTGCATTAAAGCAACAACTTCATCATATCAAGATGGCGAAAGGAGAATCCATCATTTCATACTTCATGAAGATCACCGAGTTGAGAGATCAACTCTCTACCATTGGGCATATTGTTGACAACAAGGATTTGACTACGTTGGCTCTCAATGGTCTTCCTACATCTTGGGAGTCATACATTCAAGGAATCAATGCAAGATCAAAGCTTCCTAAGTTTGATCGATTGAGAGTAGATTGTATTCAAGAAGAATCAAGGTTGGCTACAAGAGGCATTGGTCATAGAGCTACAAATTAAGATATTCATGTTCTTACCGCTCAATCTTCAAAGAAGAAAGGAAGAGAACGAAAGAAAGGCTACTTCAAGAGGAACAAAGATAGAAGATTTGATGGTGCTCCTCCATTTAAGAAGAAGAGGGATATCTCTCACCTACAATGCTTCAAATGTGACAAGTTAGGTCACTATGAAAAGGATTGCTCTACTAGACCAAAACAACATGCTACAATTGCATATGTGGATGAGATCTCTCCTCAAAAGGATTCAAGGGAATTCCTATTCTATTATGCCTTATCAAGCAATGTTCCAACAAACAACAACACCTAGTTGATTGATAGTGGTGCTTTTCGTCACATCACTGGGTTTAGAGAACATCTCTTACATTTGGTGATGAGGGATTCAAGTGTTCAAGTCATAATTGGAGATGATGCATGTTATTCTATGAAAGGCATTAGGACCTCCACTATTCACTTGGATTCAGGTATATCCTTGTAGTTGAGTGATGTTCTATTTGTACTAGGCATCAAAAGGAACCTTGTCTCAATTTCAACCTTAGAAGATAAGGGATATCAAGTAGCATTCTTTGAAGGAAAATTTCTTGCATGGCTAAAGAACTCTAACATCGAGTCTGCCAGTGTGATTGGTGTTCAACAAGAATATCTCTACAGGCTCTCCACCCATCCTCTATAAGCCTTGTTGCATGATTCTTCAAGTTCATGTGAGCTTTGGCATAGAAGATAAATGCTCACATTCACTTATGTGCTCTTCCAACCTTGGAGAAGATGGTCACCGACATTCCTAAACTGAGCCAGGAGCATGAAGGTACTTGTCAAGGATGCGCATTGGGTAAGAACACTAAACGACCCTTTCATAGTAGTGAAAGTAGATCTAAATGTATTCTAGATCTTGTTCATTCTAATTTGTGTGGTCCAATGTGTGCTACTTCTTTGAGTGGTTTCTTGTATTATGTATTTTTTATTGATGACTACTCTAGAAAGACTTGGATTTATTTCTTAAAGACTAAATAATATGAGGAAGTACTTGAGAGATTCAAGGAATTCAAAGCTCAAGTAGAAAACTTGTCCGAGAAAAGGATCAAAGTTTTGAGATCTAACAACGAAGGAGAATACATCTCTAGAAGCTTTCATAACTTTTGTGTTGAAGCAAGGATTAAGAGGGAGTTTTCCGTTCCCTACAATCCTCAACAAAATGGTGTACCAAAAAGGAAGAACATATCTATTGTAGAAGCAGCTAAGGCCATGATTCATGATCAGGATCTGCAAATCTTCCTTTGGGTCGAAGCTTCTAGGATAGTTGTGTATGTTCTGAATCGAAGCCCTCATCGCATCTTGGAGGACATGACTCCGGAAGAAGCCTTCACAGGTGTAAAGCTTGAAGTTAGTCATTTGAGAATATTTGGTTGTCCTATGTATATTCATGTACCTAAAGATAAAAGAACAAAATTGGAACCATCTGGCAAGAAGGGAATATTTGTTGGCTACAGCGAGACTTCAAAAGCCTACAGGATTTACATTCCAGGTTAGAAAATAATAGAGATCAGTAGAGATGTTACATTTGAAGAAGATGTTGCATTCAAGAGATCCAAAGGCCATCACATGGAGATAGACAATGAAGACCAAGAGTCTTCCCAGGATATGGAAGTTGAACATACTCCTGAGATTCAGAGGGAGTCTATTGATCCAAAGGAAGATGATGAACCAGTTGTGCCTTTGGAACCTACTGATGGGCCTACCGACATTGTTATTAGTAGAAAGAGACCTCTATGGGCTAGGAAAACAATGCAGGAGGCAGAAAAATTTGCAGCCCTAGAGGAACATTCAGATAAAGCAAAAGACCTCATAAGTTTTCAAACTATGTTGCATTAACAAGTCAAATGATTGAGTTTGAGCCTTCTAGTGTTGAGGAAGCTTCAAGTCATCAAGTATGGAAAGATGTTATGGATGAAGAGTATCAATCCATTCTCAAAAACGATGTTTGGGACATTGTACCTAGACCAGAAGGCAAATTTGTTGTATCTTCTAAATGGCTATTCAAGATCAAGCATGCACCAGATGGAAGAATTAAGAAGTACAAGGCTAGATTTGTGGCTAGAGGATTCTCTCAGAAAGAGGGAATAGACTATGAGGAAACATTTTCTCCAATTTCTCGATATACCTCCATCAAGACTATTATTACCATTGCAGTAGCTAAAGGATGGAAGTTACACCAGATGGACGTGAAGACAACATTTCTAAATGGTGTAATTGAAGAAGAGGTATACATTGAGCAACTTGATGGATTTGAGGTTCATGGGAAAGAGTCTCATGTTTGCAGATTGAAGAAGGCATTGTATGGTCTTAAGCAGGCTCCTCATGCTTGGTATGAAAGGATTGATCGATGCCTGTTGAGTTTGGGCTTCTTTAAGAATGATGCAGATTCTAATCTATATTTCAAGGTAATTAATGGTGAGGCCTTGATCTTGGTTCTCTATGTTGATGATCTATTTCTTATTGGAGAAGAACACCTCATTATCAAATTCAAGAAGGAGATGGCTTCTGAATTTGAGATGAAGGATCTTAAGTACATGCATTACTTCCTTGGTTTAGAAGTATGGCAAAGGCCTGATGAGATCATCCTAAGTCAAGGAAATTATAGAATAGACATCTTGAAGATATTTGGTATGATGGATTGTAAATCCATGTCTAAACCTATGGAAACAAAATTTCAGAAGCTAAAGGAAGCTACAGCTAATTCAGATCTAGTGGATCCTACTATGTACAAGAATTTGATTGGATCCTTGATCTATCTAGTCAATACTAGACCAGATATTTTCTATGCAATGAGTGCACTTAGTCAGTTCATGTGTGAACCAAGGCAAATACTTCTAGTTGCAGCAAAGCATATCCTGAGATACTTGTGTGGCACAGTTGGGTATGGCTTGAGATATTCTTCTGGTGTGGACTTGAATCTGCATGGTTATATAGATTTTGATTGGGTAGGTTGTGTTGCTGATTAGAAGAGCACCTCTAGATGTTTTTTCAGTTTGGGGTCTGCGATGATCTCCTGGTGTAGCAGGAAGCAGTCTTCAATGGAACTGAACACCGCAGAGGCAGAATATATTGCAGCATGTGTGGCAGCTCGAGAAGCAGTGTGGCTTCAGAAGCTCCTTGCAGGATTGTTTCGATAATCATTGGAGCCTAATATCATTCATTGTGATAATCAAAGATGTGTGAACCTTTCTGTCAATCCAGTGTTTCATGACAAAACCAAACATGTTGAGATCAAATACCACTATATCAGAGATATGGTATTGAGGAAAGAAATTCAGTTGAGATACATTGGCACTGATGAGTAGACGATAGACATTCTCACCAAGCCTCTCTCCGAAGTAAAATTTGTATACTCCTGAGACAAGCTTGGTATTGTGGAGAATGAAGCCCTAGCTAAGAGGGAGACTCAACTTCAATGATCTTCTATGATTTGCTTTAATGCATTTCTCTCTATGAGAGAGATTTGAGGTGCAAGCCCTTGTTTCCACCCTCTAGGAGTAGCCAAAGTGGATGCCATGTGTGTGACTCCATGATAACATCACGTAAGAGAGTTTCTGATGATTTTCTTGTACTTGTGTTCATTCACCCTCTGGGAGTAGCTATGGCGAACGTCATGATGAGATGATGACATCATGTTGCATGATGGACACTTGTGCACATATACCATACATGGGTGTAGCCATGATGGTTGATATCACGGTGAGGTGATATGCTCTTTTCAGCACATGGGGGTAGCCATGGTGGATGATATCATGATGAGGTGATATACTCTTTTCCACACATGGGTGTAGCCATGGTGGTTGACATCACGATGAGGTGATACGTCTTGCATAGCTGGAAGAATTCATCCCTAGCTAAGAGGGAGTGTTGATGTTAATTGCAGTTGCAGGCCTCTTACTTCCAGACACGTAATTTTGGAAAGGCAATAAATTAAATATAGCCTTATGGCTATTTAAATTATATATTTTATATGCAAGGTGAAGAGGTGCTTCACATTCAGCAATAAATAAAATATAAATTATTGTTAATAATTAATTAAAGAGCCTCCTTAAAGAATCACGATTTTTATGGAGGCCAACTTGCAGATTTTAAGAGACACGTCTCTTTATTTTGGTGGCCGACTTAATGTCTTGAGGAGACACATCTCTC
The DNA here is from genome assembly GCA_007115665.2 of Sequoiadendron giganteum. NCBI lineage: Eukaryota > Viridiplantae > Streptophyta > Pinopsida > Cupressales > Cupressaceae > Sequoiadendron > Sequoiadendron giganteum. The sequence continues at coordinate 72,781,817 of CM021108.1, read as the reverse complement.
TCCTTGGCGTGTGTATATATATGTGTAATGATCATTCATTTGATCATCAAGTTCATTCATATAATTCGCATACCTAGAAGAAGTTTGATACGCAGCAACAGATCATCATCCTGTAGCAATAGATCAATCTCAAGGAGAAACATATTCATTTGTATCTGCATCTAGGAGAGGTGCGATTATTCATTGTATCAAAATCGGTATTGAGTTGTGCCTAGTTTGTAAGAAGATTTCTACTTTTATTACATCAATATATAAGAGACATTTTTGCTGGGTTTTTCTCCGTCAAGTTGGAGGGTTTTCCTCGGATATATTGTTGTGTTCATTGTCTCAAGTGCTGCATTTTCTGATTGCTTTCAATTTTGAAATATCTTATCATAAAACTAACACTCCAAATATACTATGAGGGTACATGAGGCCTTAATTTGTAGATGAAAGGGAATAATCCCAAGCAACTAGGAGGAATATAAATTTCTTAAAGGATCAGTCAAGACTGACAATATTCCACTTCCAAGAGGCATGTATTTCAAATCACCTCCCACTATTTATACTCCATCAACACATGGGAGTTGAGGTCATCCCCTAGAGTGATCACTTCTGTAGGAAAACCCCCTAGAAATAAAAACAAGATCACTTGTTTTTAATCCTCAAGATCATTGTTGGATGTGAGAGGAGAGCATATGTAACTAGATCTTGGGGATTAAAAGACACTTGTTTGATTTTGAGCCTAAATCCAAATGTGAAAGGTTGATTTTAGTCCAGTTTCAATGTGAGGAAGACATATTAAACAAGATTTGACTAAAATCAAAGCAAATAATGTAACTATTATAGAACTTTACAAAATTAAGAATTGATAGGGTGATTAGAATGAATGAACTTGAAGTCCATTGCTATTTTTTAAATGTAAATTTGATAAAAAGCTTCAAATCCTCTTTCCTTTGCAATAATTTTAATTCCCTTGAAGATCCAATTTTCTACACACAAAAATCACCAACAAATGACACCAAGACAATAAGATCTCAAATCTGAGGTTAGCTTTAGATCATATCTGAGTTAGTTGTTAGGAAAACAAAATCCTCTCAAATCTAAAATGAATTTAATGTAAATTTGAAATTGAACCCTAGATATTGCCTAGATGCATGATGATAGAGACCAAAAGTGTTGTAAAACAAGCTGGAGCATTTAGATAGGGACCAAAAGTGCTATAAAAAGTGCCAAAAGTGACGTGAAATTGACCAAAAGCATCATAAAACAAACCAAAAGCATGGTGACTTAGGCTATAAATGCAACACTAGCTATCAAATGATTAGAATAATATTCCAATTAACCAAAAGTGCCACAAGTTGAACCAAAAACATTGTAGATCTAACCAAAATCATAGTAAAATTGACAAAAAGCATAGATATGCCCTATTAACAAAAAAATAAGCTTTCTACAAAAGAAAATTGATTTGATATATACCAAATTCAGTCTGTATCAACCCATAAGTGTTTCTTTTGAACCCAAAAGCATTGTCTATCAGTCTAAAAGCATTGTGAATCGATTTGAAAGTAGAAATTCAACCTATAACTCCAAAGAAAAAAATATTTCAAAATTACTTGTTAAATCCAGGGTGTGGGTCCCACCAAGCATGCCAAAATGTGGATGATAAAAATATGAATCATAAAATGCAATCAACATACAAACCCACACTTTCACAATCATGCAATGAATTTTAAGATCTTGGCTTAGAATATAGAATTTAGATAACAATCATAGCTAAGATATTGATTTGCTCCATTGTTGGTTGCTCCATTGTAACAAACAACGAAAGAACAATGATAAATACTCAAAGATTAATCATACATATGCTTGACAATGATAATGCTTGAATGCTAAAAGTGCTATAGTGATTTTGATAACAAGAGTGCTAGAGAGATTTTGTATCATAAAAGAGCTAGGGGATATGAATGAAATGAAATCTTCTTATTTATATGCTCACTTGACATTTGATCAATGGTGGAGATTAGTTTGAAAGATCAATGGATGGGAAAATTCAAGATAGGGTAAGACCCAAATTTGAAGGGGGAAGTTAGCATAATTAAATAAATATATTTATTTAATTCAAAATGATAGGTTGAAGAAATAAATAAATATTTAAATTTTTTATTTTAGAAGAAAATATTTAATTTAAATAAGTTATTTTTAATTTGATTAAAAGATGAGTGTTAGCTAATTAATTTTTTATTGAAATTATTTAATTATAGAAAAAAATTAATTTGATTTCAATTAATGTTGTAGGGAAAATGATAAGTAATAAATTTTAAATAAATAATTGAAAATTATTTAATTAATATAGATACAATAAAAAATATTAAGCTAATTAAATAATTAGAAAATATTTAATTATTATGGATGAAAAGAAGAAAATGTTAGCTTAATTAATATAGATAGAAGAAATAATGAGAAAAATGATGAAATGATAAGATGAAAATGCATTAATCATTTTTAGGTGTCTACAATCACTATATGTTAACAAAACTAAAGTATATTAACAAAGATGAATTGGAAAGAAAAATAGGTCTGCCAGTTTTGACATAATAAAAAAAACATAAAATCGAAACATAGATTGGAAAATATATAGTTTCCATCATAGGATGCATGTGAAAATTGTCAAAAGTAACACAAGAAACTTTAACCATTTGGTTTGGGGGAGAGATCTATGAAGATTCACTCCATAAAATAATTGAAGAAACAGAGCACAATAGGGACTAGTGATAGACAATGGAAGAATGCCTTGGAAAAGGAAAAACGAAATAGAAAGCTAGAAACATTGATAATGGAAATAAAAATTAGAAATTTTGGTATCGGATAAAGGTCATGACAATACGGGTTGTAAGGTAGCCACATATGGATAGGGCGATGTCTAGCCCACAATAAAAAGGCACTAATGATGACAACCAAATAAGATAAAAATGAAATGAATATAAAGGAGTTACCCTTGATTTTTGGTGGTTGCCTCTTGAGAGTTGCCCTTGGTTCAAATGATGATGATGTCAATGATTATGTGGAAATCACATGATTGGATAAAAGGCTAGGCCAACCCCAAGCTAATAGGATAAGGCTAATCAAATGAGATGGAGTGAAAGTGAGTGATATAAGATATATGTCCCCTTGAAGAAACCGAGGAAAGAGTGATCGTGAAAAGGGCCAATCAATTTAAAAATAATGGTTAAAAAGGAAATAAAATGCCAAGAATTTGATGAGAGAAACATAGGATAAATGATGGAGAATGATGATGGAGGAGAACATCAAATTCATGCCCCTAAGATGATAAGAGATAAAAGAGCCATGAGGGGAACAACTACCTCATGTCCCCCGAGTGTGTAAGAAGCGAAGATAGTTGTGAGTTCATTGAAATAGTAAAAAAATATGTATTTTAATATTATAGCGTTATTAATTGCAAATTTAAAATTCTTAATATTAAAAATTATTCCTAGTAATTAACGGAAATAAACTCTTCTAAATAAGACATTTAAAAAGTAATAAATTGTTTAATGTTATATAAACATATTAAAAATGTGACTTAATACACAATTATTAAACTAACTCAATTTCCTTTATATTTTATAATTCTTCAATAAAAACATATAAATGTATACACCCACACTCCTAAATTTTAATAGTAAATTTTTCAAATAAACTAATATAATAATTTAGAAGTATAAAATTAAAACTAGATACTTTCCCTTAACACTTGTTATAATAAAGACTAATAAAAGGATCATGACTTCATTCTCATCTTTCTGTTTTTTAAATATTATTGACTTTCTCCAAAGGGCAAGTCCCCAATATAGGTGGCTTTAAGATAAGATCTTGAAGCATTTATTATATAACAATTACTTGACTCAATTATATTAAAATATATGTAAAAATATGATTGGTGAGAGACGTCTCTTAGCAAGACTTAATTTAAATTATATCTTTATACAAAATAGTGATTAAGGTTCCGTATTATGTGTGCAAAGTTATATTATAATAATTATTATTAAAATAGCTTACCCAATTTTCCATTTTTTATTTAATATTAAAACATAAATTTTCTATCATGGAAAGAATTTGTATAAATAAGTTAAAATAGATGACCTTATTCATCAAATCATTTATGATCGATATACTTGGATTTGAAAAGTGAGAAGAAAATTGAAGTGAACAAGTTTAATTTTATAATTAAAAATTTATGTTTTAATAAATCTAAAAAGCCAATTTTATTTAAAAATATTAATACTTATCATTTTCATAATTATATATACAGAAATAGTTGTATATCAATTATTTTTCTAGTTGTATATCATTTATTTTTCTATTATATTATTGAAAAGATATAAAATGATTTTTAAAATATTTTAAGTGTTGTTTGTTGATTTTTAATTTCTTTCTATTATTTCTTTTTTTATTTATTTTTTCCTTTTCTTTTATTTTGATTTATTTTGAAAAGGATTAAATATTATATATATATATATATATATATATATATATATATATATATAAATTATTTCATTTTAGTCAATCATTTTATTTTTTATTATTTATTCTTCATTTTTTTCCTTCACACCTTTGGTAAGAGAGTTAGGGTCAAGCATAGAAGGATTGACAAATCCCTTAAAAGGTAGCTAATGTAGAGCAAATAACTCCTAGATAGTAATCCACGTAGCACTCTTGTATAAACAATCAATTATTCACACTAAAAACATGCTTTGTAAAATCATTGTTTATAAGGGAAAAGGTGCTCAATTGAGGGCCTATCTATAATGGTTGAAAGTAAAAATAGAACCAATAAAATTGAGCAAAATATTAGTATTGAATCAACCAAACACAAGAGGTTGTAGGTCGAATTGATGTGTTTGTATTGATCAATGATAGGTATATAAAGGAATTTTGAGCAAACCGAATTCCAAAATTAGAGGGAAAGGTATATTCAAAATTCATAACAAACTAAGAGAGATAAATATCTTTCTAACTACCAACTCACCACCTAAGCAAGTGATTAACCTACAAAGTAAAATAAATGGTGTAAATAATGGTAAAAATTTAATTTTACACCAGCAAAAAGATGGTGATAAGAGCATCAAGTTCTTCTTCCATTTCCTTTGGCATAAACATAAAAAGGAATAAATTTCTACTATTAATTATGTTGATAGCTCACCATAGGCCGACCAAGGTATGATCATGAAAATCTTCTATGAAAATTATAAACAATTGTTTACTAATGATTTAATTAATGACCCCTTAATGCCTATTTTCAAAGATAACTTAGCTAGTTGTATCCCCTACAAAATTTAGCATGATAATAAATTTCTCGATCACTATCTCTCCTTGGAAGAGACTTAAGAGCCTATGTACAGTTTAGCATTAGAGAATAGCCTAGATTTGGACAACTTTCTTGTTAAGTTCTACCACATGCTTTGACCTAATATCAGGGAGGATTTCTATAATGTTTATTTTAAGGGCATTAAAATTGGGTCTCTAGGATCTATTATTAACCATGCAATTGTCAAGCTTATCCCCAAAGGGAAGTAAGAAGATAATATGAATGTCTAGTGCCCCATAAACTTACTCGACACATCTTACAAGATCATTTAGCTAAATCCCTAGCCAAAACAATGAATTTAACCAGCACCCAAGAGAATGTTAGGCTTGAGAAAATTGGCTTTTTTAGGGGTAGATTTATTTTAGATAACTTGGTGCTAGCTTGGGAATCATTAGAATGGGAATAATAAATGGCTCAAAATGCCTTGATACTCAAACTCAATTTTGATAAGGCTTATGATTGTATAAGGTGGTCATTCAACCTTTAAATGCTTCAATGGTTGATATTTGCTCCTAAATTTTATGCTCATTTTTCAATATTGATCATGTCCATGATAATGCAAGATTGGTTATTAACAGAGCCCTATCCTCGTAATTCCATTTCCAAAAATCTATTTGCCAAGGTTGCCCTCTTGTCTTGTTCCTTTATTTCTTCATAATTGATGCTATTGGACATCTCTTGCATCATTCCCAACCAAATCACCTTATTCATGGCATCTCTCTCCCTAGTAACTATGTTGACCTTAACTCCCACTTTGTTAATGATAACATGATCTTCATTCAAAATACACCTAAAGATTTCAATAATCTGCTTGATATCCTTGAATATTTTTGTGTTGTTTTGAGCTCCTAGCTAGCTATGCACAAAACTAAATTTTGGATAACACATCCCAACCCTCATCAGCCTTGGATTATGAAAGAGTGAAAAGAGATCAAACATGAATCCATTACTAGATACCATGACATTCACTTTGGAATTGGAGTTTCTTTTCTTTAAGAGATATGTGGAGGTAGTTTCTAAACAAATTTTAATCCAAATTGTTGGCTTGGACAATTTTTTTCTATCTATGGTTGGCCATATAAGGGTGGCTAACAAAATCATCTTGGCTAGTCATGTCTATATCTCATCCTGTTGGTTTCCCTCTATAACCTACTACAAACAACTAACACAACTCATTTGTAGTTTTATTTGCTTCAAATGGGGAAATAAAAAGGTATGCCTACCACTTCTTGGTCCTATTGTATACTCCCAAAGGAGAAGGGTAGATTTGGAATCATTGATCCTTACACACAAGGGGTCTATCTTTCAACCCAATGGATTGGTTGAGCTTTGGAAGGAAATCGCCTAGGAAAATTTTGGTTCAATACCATATTCAAACAATCACTACATGTAAATCATGGAGCATAGTTCAATAGAATGAAAATATTCTTTTAGCCCCATACTTTAAGATCCATGGATTAGCCCCTCTCAATTTCATATGGAAATCTTGGTAGTTGGTTTCACACAAGTTGTCTTGGTTTGATCAATCATTTAGCCATGGGCTCAATTTCATAACTTCTTCAATTTGGTAGAATTGTCTAATCCAAGAAAATAATATGTTGGTGATGATTCCTAGATTCAAGGATAAGTGCCTCTTCAAGAAATGCATCCAAATATTTGGATATCTATGGGATCTTTCAAGATTTACGTGGAAATCATGGAACCAAATCAATTCATGCTTCAATTTAAGTTATAAAGTTGATGTTGTTGTGATGGAAGTTCATAAAATTGTGCCCCTCAACCTCACTTTTTTCATTCTAGCTTTCTCAAGGATTGGAGGTGACCTAATGGTTTCAACCTCAAATTTTTTCCTCTCAAAGCCATTTATAAATAGTTTGTGCTCATCTTTCCCATTCTTGCTGACTTAACTCTCTTTGGAGATGCAACCTTAGATGAACCAATTGGAATAAACACAACCATCAAATCTAGAAATCTAAAGTTGATTCTCAATCCCAACTCATCATTTGGGAACTTTTGCATTTCAAACTCCTAGTGGAAACCTACCTTAAATTCCTCTACCCACCCCCTTCTTATCCTTTCTCTGGTAAGAGTGAATCCATCAAACACTATTTCTGATTTTCCCTCAAATAAATTGTTATGGGATGCACTTATGAAATCCATACCTACCCTATTTTGTTTCCCTTGTCTTGGAAATCTGCTCTTCTTAGATCCTCTATTTCTCACAACATTATATCCAACTCATATCACCTTATCATTATCAAAAGAATTTGGAAGTTTGGAAGTCTAGTAATCTTGTCACACTCTTTCTTTCCCTTGGGGATTGAAGTTCAATCCATTTGTTCTAGCCTACTTACCCAAATGACATCCATAGTTTCCTCCTTAAAAGATCAAGGCATTAGTAATGATGAATCAAGTTGTAGGCTAAATGTCTTATCTCTCAGCTCCAAGATAAGGTCTCGCCATCTAGGTCACACTTTACCTTTGATCATACCCTTTATGCCTCTTCAGAAATGGTGATATTACCTAATATTTCCCATCTTGGTATGAGATATTTTTTGGGGGATGGTTCAATGCATCTATAAAGACTACATCCCTAGGCTATAATTGCATGGAGTTTCTTATGGTTTGTCTATGAGCTTAAAATATTGCACCCAAGGTGTCTTCTTGTGCAGCTATTATGTGTGTTTTATATGGTTTATAACAACAATGTTATTATTCTTATTGTATGTTTGTATCAACAACTATTTTTTGGACCGCCTTGTTGTTTGCACCTTCATAGTTTTGTAGTTGAGGTTGTTCCTCTTGTATTTGGTTTGGTAGTAGCTTTGACTTTGTATTTGTAATATGTTTTGCTTCATCCAATAAAAAAAGGAGGTACTTTATTTTACTTTAGAGTTTATTTTAAATAAATGTTGCTTCTAAATAGTTATGCATGTATGTGTGATAAATAAATTGATTATGTTTTAGGCATAGGATTTTAGTATGTAAATTGAGTAAAGTATAGGCAATGAAATTGAAATTAGATGTGTTAAAAATTTAAATATAAGATAAATTAAGGTTTCACACCTTGAAATTAGTGAAATGTGGACTTTGATTGATGTCTCATTACAACCAAAGACTTATACTGGAAATGTGAAATTAGATTTTGGATTAGAGAAGGGGTCATTGAAATCAAAGAAGTTTCTATAACATAATTGTGACAACAACCTTGTCTAAGACATGATTTTGTCTATATTTTTATAATTTTATCTGGAATAGAATTAAATCTTGATGCTTCAAAAACTTGTTTGCCTAATAAAATCTTGGGTAGGAAAAAACTTAGTTGTGTTAAGAAGCAACATAGCATCTATTATGTAATTATTAAATTCCAAGATTTCTTTACACCTTAGTTAGACATCAAGACTCTAAGTTAACAATGATAAAGAAAAGTGGGAGAATGGAGTTGGATGTTAATATGGACCTACCAAATGTTGTCAATAGATATACTAGTATATTGTATTGAAAAATACTATCTATAACTACAATCCTTTGATGATTAAAATGACCTAGGACAATTTTCTTGAATACAAGACTAAGACACACAATTTAAACTTTTTGACACATTTATTAATAAGTAACAATCGTGTTTAAGATTGCTGACCATAAAATATAAACTATTTGAATTTTGAAAACTGAAGACATGATTATATCCGTCATAACCTAATGTAAGATGAACGCTATTCTAATTTTTTTTATTAAAGATGTTCTAAATTGAATGATGAGATGTAATAAAATATTGAATCACTACATATATATAAAATAATCTCAAAATTATACTTAAGTTATACACAAAATCATTTAAGACTTTTTAAAAAAAATTAGTTCTTTTCAACCTTCACAATTACAAACTTTATTATAATTCCAATTATTATTATTATATGGTGAGACTTACCCTAACCTTGCCATGTGTTTCTTAGTAGCTACCTAATTGACACCATAGTTTTCCACCAACTTTGCATTGACTTCGTCTTGGTCAAATTATTGTAATGGCGCACATTTTCCAAATGACGTGTTCCACTACTTTCTTTAGAATGAGTTTTATAAGTTTCTATTTGACTTGAGACCAAATAGTAAAACACATGATAATTCCAAGTCATGCAGTTTGTTTTAAATAAAATTCATAGTTTTTGTTTTTAAACACGGCAATGAAGTCCGATGAATTTGTCGTCTGAAATTATTACACTCGCATTACATCACAAATATGAATTTATAGATTTGAACCCCAAATTTTTAAATTATAAATTATACACTAAAGCTCCCTTCCTTCTATTTTCACTAGTTAATATGAGCTAACTAAAATACAAAGTATTTTAAATTGCATGCTCATGTGTTGCATATGAAGACTAGCCCTAATTCTAATGCATAACTAAAGAAACTATTTAGAATTATGCTTGCAAGTGGATACATTAGATTGTATAAGCACTCCATCATCATCCTAGAAGCATATTAGGGGAAAACCCCCAATTGCCGCCCACGATCCAATACCCGTTCACTCCACGCTCACCTGACCCCCCAATAACCATTTATATTTTAGTCATTACATTATTTTATTTATGCCAATAACAATTTACACATGACACCAATATACGTTCACTACTAAATGAGTAGCTAACCAATAAAAAAAATAAAAAATAAACATCTATTGGTACATACATGTTTTCAATACAAGACAAGTTGCAGACAATAAAGCATTTTTTGCATTTACTTAAGTACACTGATGTTTACAATTACCACTCTATGCAAGTGGCTCAAAGCTTGAACTACATTATATATAAATGTATATTTGAACAGTTAATGGTGCACAATTTCACATTATATAAACCATTATGAATGGTTAATGGTACACATTTTGACACAATAGCAAACATTGGTTAGCTTTATGGGCTATCAATTGCACATTCACCCACACTTCCTATCACATCTTCATGTATTATCTCCATCAACTTGTGGTACCTGCACACACAATTAATGGTGTAAGGCTCCCTAATAAACCAAAAAACATATTATAATTCATATAAATGACTGAATTTATGCAAGCCACCTATTTTATCTATTAAACCAAATATAAAATTGATTTCCTAAAGGCCACGACAGAACTCAGGCATAAATGGCCACTGCAAAATGAAATGACAGATTTTTCCCACAAAAAATTCAAATTTCAAACTCAACCACCACAATTCAATGCATTCGAATTTGAAATTCAACCACTGTAATTCAATGCATCCAACTTACACATTCGAATGACTTTATAAGAGGGAATTTCCAGGGTCATTATCATTACGAATTATCCTCTGCTTTCAGTGAATATCCTCTGCAAAATTCAGAGATTCCTAAGGTAATTTATCCTCTGCAAAATTCAGAGCTTCCTATCAGAATTTCTGCACATTCGTCTTTAAAGGGAGCTTATTTAGGTCGGTACACCCAGGTAGATTCATGTTTTATATTGTCATTTTGTTGTTTTCCATTTATTTTATCTAGTTTCATTGTTCAACATACTGTTTTATATTTATGTACTCACTCATTACATTACCAGAATAGGTAAATTCATGTTTTATATTATCAGTTTGTTGTTTTTCATTTATTTTATCTTTTCTCATTATTCAAGATACTGTTTTATATTTATGTACTCACTGTTTACATTATTTCCAAGCATACTATTTTACATTTATGTTAGTCTGGTTCATTATTCAATATTCTATTTTATATTTCAGGCAATATGTTTTACATTTATGTTGCCTATTTCATTATTGAAATTACTCTTTTATATTTACTTTACGTTTTCAGGCATACAAATTAATATCTTTTGAGTCAACTGTTCAACTTAGCATTTTCCATCATTTAATCATATCGTAGTTACATTATTTTCACTTGCATTCATCATAAATCCTCGCTAATAACAGCAGCATTAACCATTTTCGAATCATATCACAGTTATATTCTGAATCCCTCTTTACTCATCATATATATACGGTCATGCCATGTAGGGTTTCATGGTATCAGATTGTATATATATCTGATAAGAATATAACATTCTCTGCAAATACAATGATACATTCTCATAGGAATATATCAGATTTCATACATGTGACTGGTACAAAATTGATCCCTCGTGAATTATTATGTCAATGCCATCGAGGGTTTGCCTGGGTTTGACTGTAATCATTTCCTTTTACATGTGACTGGTACAAATTTGATCCCTCGTCAATGAATCTGTCTATGCAATCAAGGGTTTGCATGCTATGATTTTATTTGACATTATTTTATGAAATAATCACATGTAATGTGATTCAAACAGAACATTGACGGAATATTTACCAAGTATAATAATGAAATTTTATGGGTTTCTAGTTTTAACCCCAAATTATTGAGGGCTTTCAGCATACGGGTTAATGGGTTTACAGATTTTGTTCATTCTCTTCGAATCCTTGCAGGTTAAGTGGAATATAATGGCGCCCGCTAGAAGACTCTCTAAAAGGGTTGTAGGAAGAAGACCACACACCATTAGAGTCACTCCTGGGGTGCACTTCATTGATGAAGAGCCTGTAGATGAAGTGCATGCAATTCCCGCACAAGAAGACGTTCCTGACTCTGTGGATGAAGCCACCAACACAACAGAAGCCGAACCACCTGTTCAGCCAGATGCTCGGCCCCATGTACAACTGCCCTCACCTGTACCCATTAGCCAATGGACATATGCTGATATGGAAGGAGCAGTCAAAAGTGTCGAAGAACACAACATGTCAGTCATGGCAACAGCAATCAAGTGGGGTATGCCACCTAGCTGTTTGAGGGCTTGGTTGTTAGGAGTTACCACCACCAAGAAGAGGGGTCCACGTACCATATTATCTGACGAAGAGGAGGGTGAAATTGTCCAATGGTGCAAGGACATGGAAAATTTGGGCCACGGACTGCAGGTCAATCAACTACAATCCACAGTTGCCCAAATCACTACAACTCGGCCCAATCCATTCACAAATGGTGTCCCCGGGAGGTCATGGTGGGCAGGATTTCGAAGAAGGCACCCGGATTTGACAATCAGAACTGCTGAAGGAGTGGACAGTGACAGAGCAATTATGGTTCGTCCTTCAGTCGTGCAAGCTTTCTATGACAACCTTCAAGATCTGATTAACGTTAACCACTATGGAGCAAGCCGAATTTGGAATTGCGATGAGATGGGTATTCAAGCTAGTAGGAACTATGGAATGAGAGTTATTGCAAAATTGGGTGTAAAGAGTGTACCACATTTGGTTTCAAAGAGCAGAGAGTGGATCACAGTGCTGGCTTGTGTAAATGTAGCTGGGTCAAGTATTCTTGGGTTCTACCTGTTTAAATCAAAAAGGCACATGCAGAATTATATAGTAAATTGTGAGATTGGTGCATTGATGGCAATCCAAGAACATGCTTGGATGACAAAGGAACTATTTGTCAAATGGTTAGACCATTTTGCAGCTAATATCCCTGAGAGCGTTTCACCAACAAACCGGGCCCTTCTGATCTTTGACGGCCATGGCAACCACATGGCTTTCAAAACCATTGAAGAAGCAAAAAAATTAGGAATAGACCTGTTAACACTTCCTACTCATACCAGTCACAAGCTATAGCCATTGGATGTTAGCATTTTTGCTCCATTCAAGGCATATTTCAGAGAGGTATGAACCATCTGGCAAGCTAACAACCCACAAATCGATATTGGGCATGAAGAGTTGGCAACTCTAGCAAGCCAAGCTTTTCGAAAAGCTTTGACACCATCCAACATTATTAGCGGGTTCCGTAGAACAGGTATTTGGCCACTTGATCGGTCAGCCCTTGACAAGGACATGGGGCCAAGTCAAGGCTATATTGTTGAAGACGATGTACCAAGTCCTACAACAGAAGGTGATGCTTGCACGATGGAAGATGAAGAGGATGTTATTGCAGTAGAGACATGCCTGCGTCTACTTGGTTACAACCAGGAGCAGATTGATGGTTTTGTGCGGGAATGCAATCAGGGCACTGAAACTACAGCACACATTCAACCACAAATTTAGCCAATTGTTGCAGATTTCGAAGCAGAAATCCTACCTCTTTTGGCACCCTGCAATCAAGGTACATAAACTACATCAGACCATAATGAGGGCACTGAAACTGCAGCACACATTCAACCAGAAATTCAGCCAGTTGTTGCAGATTTCCAAGCAGAATTCCAACCTCATATTGCACCCTGCAATGAAGATACAGAGACTACATCAGGTGGTCTGAGTTTACCAACTCAAGTCAGCCAACCGGATTGGATGCATGAAGCAGCCACGAACCTTGGATGCCAATTAAATCCGATTGAAGAAGATGTCAGTCTTTCTATGCCATCCCCACCACACATTGATCCGGTTGAAGTGATACATTACTTCACTACTGCGAGGAATTGGGAAGAGCACAGTGATGGTCGAAGTGAAGATGACAATGCATATAGTGACGAAGAAGGTGAGTTTGTGCCATGCACCCCACATGATGGACAACAATCAAGCATACCAAATAGCAAATTCTTGAAACTTCCAGTGCAGAGGGTGCAAGGATCATCACGGGGAGGTCGTTCTGGAGTGCTTCGCCTTAGTAGGCAGTCCCAAGTACTAACATCAGACACCTTCATCGAAATGTATACTCAACAAGAGGCAGAGAAGAAAAGGCAAGCAGAACTGCACCAACGTAAGAAGGACCAGATGTTGAAGATAAAGGCAGAACGTGAAGCGGAAGCAATTGAAAAGGAAGCAATGAGGGTTGAGAAGCAAGCAAGGAAAGCGATAGAAGATGAGGAGAAGATTATTAGAATGCGGGAGAAATCAATCAGACAAGACCAGGCCAAGGCTGAACATCTATGAAAGGCAACTAAAAAGAAAGCACAACAAGTAGAGAGGATAAAGCGTAAGTCTACAGTGAGGAATCCTATACCCTCCCAACACCCTATACTGCTTGATATGATGAACATATTGGCACCAGCCTTTACAACTATCAACAATATGCAAGTTGGGAGTGGCTCACAACAAATGGGACTGACTCTAGATGCAAGCCAGACATTGCTTGCTCAAATAGCAACATGCCTTCAAAGCTCAATTAACCAAGTGTCACCTCCTATAAGTGGAATAGACTCAGCTACTTGCGGATATCTCACGCCACCTTCTTTTCCTAGCAATATGGAAAACTAAATATGTTGGTATTGAGTTTTGTTTTTTGATCGATGTAGCAGTATATTCTATTGATCTGCTCTGCATATCAAATCAAATTATCTGCTTCAAGTTATAACTGTGATATGATTATAAGATGTGATAATACTGCTGTTATTATGTTTGGAACCTCACATATGTTTAAGGTGAGAAGAAGTTTAATACAAGCACCCAGTAATATTTTGATATGTTTCATGTATTTTTCAGCCATGTTTTTCTGTTGCACCACCCAATGAATTCTTGCAATTTGATAAAAAATATAACTATGATATGATTATAAAATGTCCTAATGCTGTTGTTGATATTCATTTGAACCTCATAGTTAAGTCTCTTATATATTTTATGAGGGTTTCAGCCTTGCATTTTCTATGGTATCACTAAGTACACTATGTTTCAGTGTTTGTCAATAAAAAAATTAGAATGTATGTATATATTTATAGAATGATATATTCTTATCAGATTGTATGTATATATATACATGTATACATACAATCTGTTAAGAATATATCATTGTCTGCAAATTGTAATATGACAATAAATCCGCGGGAGATGATGAGTTTATTGCTAGGTCTGGAAAGTTAAAAAGCCTTCTACAGTGGGCCATTCGTGACTCCTTAGTGCAATGGCAGTCGACTCCAAATATGAATACCATCTTGCTTTTCTGGCTAACTTGCGGCTTCTATGAAGAGATGGAGGTGGAGATCATACTGTTTAGGTATTAATAGTCTTAATCCTCTAATGATAAGGATTGCTTGAGAACCGGGCCTGTCGATTCATGCCATACCAAATCCGAACTAAATCTGTCCTTAGATTTCGCACATGTGAATCCAGTCCTGCTTTGAGGTTTGCAACGTTTTTGGGATGACAGATCTGGGTTTTTTGAAATTATAATTTGACAAGAAATCCGTAGGAGATGATGAGTTTAGGGCTTAAAGATGCCCAGCAATCCGCGGTTAAGTAAACTCATACGCGTGGTTTGATGAAGGCATATGGGGTAGGTGGTTAACAATGTAATGTGGTGAGGTTGAGATTAAAGTGACCACCTCCTAGTAGACAATGATATGTTCTTTACAGACAATGAAAAGTTCTTATCAGATTGTATATATGTATTTGCAGACAATGATATATTCTTATCAGATTGTATATATGTATTTGCAGACAATGATATATTCTTATCAGATTGTATGCCTGTATATATATACATACTATCTGATAAGAATATATCATTGTCTGTAAATAGTGATCATTGTATTTGCAGACAGTGATATGTTCTTATCAGGTTGTATGTATATATTTGTAGACAATGATATATTCTTATCAGATTGTATGTATATATATACAATCTAATAATAATATATCATTGTCTGCAAATTGAAATAATTCTATCTGTAGACAATGATATATTCTTATCAGTTTGTATATAATTGTCGATCACTACTTCTTTCTTAATGATTAATGTTCTACTAGCAGTATAGCTTATACCATCGATTATCACAATCTAACCACATTGAACTGCACTCTTAGCTACTCTATTAGCCTCTAAGTTAACCCTCTATGGAATTCATATTATTTCAAACAAATCCAGTTACACGTGACCCTAAAGTTTCCATAATAATATTGTTATTTTCATTTCATTCTAACACAACAACTTTGCAATAAAACATAATACTAATATTATATTCTTACTTCATTGTAGTTACCCTAGTAGTTTGTTCATCTAACTCTCAGCCATATATATAAAATCACATAGTTTTCTATATTACTAGGTCATTGCCAAAGTAAAGTCAAAGACTTTACCTATGATTAATGCTTAAAACCTTCTGTTGATTGCGGAAAAATCCTCGCATGCCTGCCATTAATCGACATACTTGGTTCACCTCTTGACGCTCCCGCTTGCCTGCAAAACAATTATAATAAACGGGGGTAGTACTCGGTACTCGTAACATTCCCACATCAAATCATCCTTACAATATTGCATGCACAACAATAAGAGTTTTGATTGGAGCATTAAAATCCACAATGTTCTAATACAATGTATGAAGCTGAAAAAAGTAGTGTCATATACATGTACATGCATATGTATATGTATATGCATGTACATATACATATACATGTACATGTATATGTATATGTACATGCTATTTGTGTTTCAATAGTCAGCTTACATCTATGTATATACATATACATGTACATGTACATGCATATGTATATGTATATTTATATACATATACATGTACATGTACATGAATATGTATATATACATGTACATGAATATGTATATATACATGTACATGAATATGTATATATACATGTACATGTACATGTATATATGCATATGTACATGCATGTACGCATACATATACATGTACATGTATATGTATATGACATATACATATGCATGTACATATACATATGCATGTACATGTGCATATACATATACATATGCATGTAGATGTACATGTATATGTATATACATATACATATACATATACATATGCATGTACATGTACATGTATATGTATATACATAGATGTAAGCTGACTATTGAAACACAAATAGCAAGTGGAAGAAAACAAACTATATCACATCATACAATGATGTGATATGATTACATAATGGATAATGCTCATTTGAACAATTGATTGAAAACTGAATAATTTGTATGCCTCCAAATACTGCAAACACTCAGTACATAAATATATAAGACTCTATTGAATTTTGCAGAGGATATGCAGTGAAAGCATAGGAGAATTCATAATGAAAATGACACTGGAAATTCCCTATTATAAAATCATTTGAATGTGCATATTGAATGCATTGAATTGTGGTGATTGAATTTCAAATCTCAAATTTCCTGCCAAATAATCGGTCTATTCATACTGCAGTGGCCACTCCTGTCTAATTTCATTTGGGTGGGTAAAATTTATAAAAAAACCAATTTACAATTATCAATTAACCCTTTAAAAATAACGTTTGTATGTGGGCCCGGTCAAAATATCACGTGGGTCTGCTAGGAGGTGGTCACTTTAATCTCAACCTCACCACATTACATTGTTAACCACGTGCCCCATTCGCCTTCATCAACGCACCAGATACTTCTAACCTAACCCCCAGTTGGTAAGAGTGCAGTTCAATGTGGTTAGATTGTGATAATAACTAGTGATCAACAATTATATACAAACTGATAAGAATATATCATTGTCTGCAAATAGAATGATTTAAATTTGCAGACAATGATATATTATTATCGGATTGTATATATATACATACAATCTGATAAGAATATATCATTGTCTACAAATATATACATACAATCTGAAATGAACATATCAATGTCTGCAAATACAGTGTATATAAAAATCCATAATGTTCTGATGCAATGTATGAAGCTTAAAATATATACATACAATTTGATGTTTCATTCACAAACACTGAAACATAGTGTGCTTGGTGATACCACACAATGTGGTTAGATTGTGATAATTGATGGTATAAGCTATAGTGCTAGTAGAACATTAATCATTAAGAAATAACTAGTGATCGACATTTATATACAAACTAATAAGAATATATCATTGTCTACAAATATATACATACAACCTGAGAAGAACATATCACTGTTTCCAAATACAATGATCACTATTTGCAGACAATGATATATTCTTATCAGATAGTATGTATATATATACATGCATACAATTTGATAAGAATACATCATTGTCTGCAAATACATATATACAATCTGATAAGAGCATTTCATTGTCTGTAAAGAACATATCATTGTCTACTAGGAGGTGGTCACTTTAATCTCAACCTCACCACATTACATTGTTAACCACCTGCCCCATATGCCTTCATCAAACCACGTGTATGAGCTTACTTAACCGCGGCTTGGTGAGCATCTTTAAGCCCTAAACTCATCATCTCCTACGGATTTCTTGTCAAATTACAATTTCGAAACAAACAAAATTTCCAAAAACCCAAATCTGTCATCCCAAAAACGTTGCGAACCTCAAAGCAGGACTGGATTCACATGTGCGAAATCTAAGGATGAATTTAGTTCGGATTTGGTATGGCATGAATCGACAGGCCCGATTCTCAAGCAATCCTTATCGTTACAGGATGAAGACTATTAATACCTGGACAGTATGATCTCTACCTCCATCTCTTCACAGAAGCTGCAAGTTAGCCAGAACAGCAAGATGGTATTCATGTTTGGAGTCGACTGCCATTGCACTAAGGAGTCGGGAATGTCCCAGTGCAGAAGGCTTTTTAACATTCCAGACCCAGCAATAAGGAATGCAGTTGTCAACCTAGTCTCTGAGGTTTTGTCTCCTGATCAGCACTGGTGCGACGACAGAATCTACGAGCTCATACTATGTGCATTAGTGGACATAACCGAGGCCAAGGAAGTCGTGGTTGAGCGGCTCGATAGATTCATAGAAATCGAGAAGGTTGAGGCCGTAGCCAATGCCATTCTGAACCTAAGTGATGAGTGCTAGGTCGGCTTCCTAAAGTATTATTTCGACCCAGCAATATTGGACTTGGTAGAAGATGAGGAGGAAAATGATGAGGAGGAGGAGGAATCTGAAGACGATGTGGACGAAGATGCAGCTAGTGCCCGTCGGGTTGCAGCAAATAACTTCCATATTGACGCATGGGAAGTATTTAGAGCAGGAGTAAAAAATGCCAACATGGACGCCTTCTCCAACTACATGCGATCCGACTTGGCTTGGCTCAAAGGGGTCCGCTTGCAACGGTTGACTAGGATGGGAGACATCCTTGCAGCAATTTTCTTGCTCATAGGTTTGCAATTTCATTCTAGACGTGTAATAGCCAAATCTGAATGTACATGGGAGTTACCCCCTTTGGTAATACTTATGTATAAAATAAAATGTCATCATGAAAATGCAGGGATTCGAAGAGAATGAACAAAAATCTGTAAACCCATTAACCCGTATGTTGAAACCCCAGTTTTAATTTGGGGTTAAAACTGGAAACCCATAAAATTTGGTTATTATACTTGGTATAAATTTCGTCAATGTTTTGTTTGAATCACATTACATGTGATTATTTCATAAAATAATGTCAAATAAAATCATAGGAGGTGAACCCTCGGTTGCATAGACGAATTAATTCACGAGGGACCACATTTAAACCAGTCGCATGTAAAAAGAAATTATTACAGTCAAACCCAGGCAAACCCTCGATGGCATTGATAGAATAATTCACGAGGGATCAATTTTGTACCAGTCACATGTGAAAGAAAATGATTACAGTCAAACCCAGGCAAACCTTCGATGGCATTGACAGAATAATTCATGAGGGTTCAATTTTGTAACAATCACATGTAAAATGAAATTATTACAGTCAATTATCACAGCACCATACAGAGAAATTAACTCAAACACCGTCGACGCCAACGAAAACCCACTGTTCTACAAACAAACTTGCAGGTGAAGAGAGGTGGAGACGTGACCTGCAGCGTTTGGGTGTCGGACGAAGTCACCATGGCCGCACGAGCTCGTGTCGACGGCGGGAGAGAGGAGACGGTGATGAAAAAACCACGGGAGATGATGAGTTTGGGGCTTAAAGTTGCCCAGCAACTGGGGGGCTAGGTTATAAGTTTCTGGTGGGTTGATGAAGGGATTCGAAGAGAATGAACAAAATCTGTAAACCCATTAACCCGTATGCTGAAACCCCTAACTAATTTGGGGTTAAAATTGGAAACCCATAAAATTTCATTATTATACTTGGTAAATATTCCGTCAATGTTCTGTTTGAATCACATTACATGTGATTATTTCATAAAATAATGTCAAATAAAATCATAGCAGGCAAACCCTTGATTGCATAAACAGATTCATTCACGAGGGATGAAATTCGTACCAGTCACATGTAAAAAGAAATGATTACAGTCAAACCCATGCAAACCCTCGATGGCATTGATAGAATATTTCATGAGGGATCAATTTTGTACCTGTCACATGTAAAATAAAATGATTACAGTCAAACCCAGGCAAACCCTCGATGGCATTGACAAAATAATTCACGAGGGTTCAATTTTGTACCAGTCACATGTAAAACAAAATGATTACAGTCAAACCCAGGCAAACCCTCGATGGCATTGACAGAATAATTCATGAGGGTTCAATTTTGTACCAGTCACATGTAAAACAAAATGATTATAGTCAAACCCAAGCAAACCGTCAATGGCATTGACATAATAATTCACGAGGGATCAATTTTGCAACAGTCACATGTAAAACGAAATGATTACAGTCGGTTATCACAAGAGAAATTCACTCAAACACCGTCGACGCCAACGAAAACCCACTGTTTTACAAACAAAATTGCCGGTGAAGAGAGGTGGAGATGTTACCTACAGCGTTCGGGTGGAAGACGAAGTCGCCATGGCCGCACGAGCTCGCGTCGATGGCGGGAGAGAGGAGACGACGATGAAAAAACCACGGGAGAAGATGAGTTTAGGGCTTAAAGCTACCCAGCTACTGGGGGTTAGGTTAACAGTTAATGGTGCGGTGATGAAGGCGAATGGGGCACGTGGTTAACCAGCGCAGGTGGTGAGGTTGAGACATACACGTGGTTTGATGAAGCATATGGGGCACGTGGTTAACAATGTAATGTGGTGAGGTTGAGATTAAAGTGACCACCTCCTAGCGGACCCATGTGATATTTTGACCAGGCCCACATACAAACGTTATTTTTAATAGGTTAATTGATAATTGTAAATTGGCTTTTTTATAAAATATTATTGGGTTTAGAATGAATGGGTATGGGCGAAGTCCTGAAAATGTAGCGGGCAGACGTTTAAAAACACCTTTTTTTGGCACTTCTCATTTGACAGGTTCTACAAAAGGTATTTTAAATACCCAGAAGCCAAATTTTTCTTTTTAAGGTCCTAACTCGCTTAGGAAGAAGACCAAAAAAAAAAAAATTAAAATTGGATCTATTTTGCACTCTGCACGAATGCGCAAAGTTAGCCCTGGCGGCTACTGGTACGTTTCCCCTATACACTTTCTTGTTGGTCTTGGCCTTGGTTCACCATTGTTGAAATAGTCCATGTAGATTTTTGACTTAGGAGAACATAACCTTCACAATTCAACAAATTCCTCAAGGATGTTTTCAAACACAACCTAGTCCATATGATATTTAGAGCACATACATAAAGGAAAATAAATTTTAGACAATAAAACTCTACCAAGTCTAAAAGTTACATGTTTACATCCACACGTCATATTCAAGTCCACATGTGCAAAGATCACTTATGCACGCATGAAAGTAAATGCAATAAAAGCACAACCATATATATAGGTGAGTGGTGATCATCATGCTAGTTCTAAAATTATGACATAATAATGAATGGACCCCTAACATCTACTCAGTGACATCTTCATTAAATTTAGAGTTGACTACCCATGCATTTTATAATTTAATTTTCTCATCTAATTATAATATTTATTTCAATATCAATCCCACCTCATTATCCTAGGTCAGAATATTGTATCATTGTGATTTAACTAATTGTTTGAAGATTGCTCATTTAAGTGATATTTTTCCCTTACATTTGTGGTGAACTAAACTTCTTACACCAACTAAGGTTTATCCTTCTTTCATTAGGGTTTTCAAATCTGTTTTATTTTTTTAATTTCATAAACCTATTTTTATTTCTTATTTATGTAATTTATATATGATTTATATAGGAATTAGAGTCACCCTTCTTTCTAGTTCATTATTACATCTTGATTAGGATTTTCACTTCATTTTGTCACATCTATTCAATCCTACCCACCCTTGGATTAACCATCACAATGGATCATTATAGGCCATTCCCTTTATCTGATATACATGCATGCATTTCTAAGTATGATATGTTCTTATATTTTGTAACTTATGATCCTTCCATCCTCAAGTATTTTATGTCTTTCTATGTAGATTTATTTTGGTATGAATTTTTTTGTACAAAGTGTATCTAAAATTTGAAAAATAATAAGAACAATCCTTGTATAAACTAAAAACACTTTATAAAACATTTGCAATCCATACATGAATCATCACAATTTCTATATCGATAAAACATGTGAGTAGTATCATGCATGTGCCTCATCTTGTAGAAACAACACCAAAAGAACCATTACAAGAATTGTATAAAGAAAATACCTATCATAGATTAGAGGCAACATCTCAATTCCTTATCCATACGAATATTATAAAATTATTAGAGAATGAATTTTATGCTACTTGTGATCCTTGTAATAATCAATTTTGAAACCCATATGCACTAATTTTTAGATGCCTTGATAATAAAGGAAAGAAAAAAGAATATAAGTGTTGTGAATTGAAACACACTTTTGGTAAATCATGTTAGAAGGTCTTGTTGCCACCATAGGACAATGAGTTTTGTATATAGTTTAGCCTGTGTTAGGGGACCATGATAGAGCCATTAAGAACGTAATTATAAATTATTTCTTGTGGAAAATCCCACCAATTTTTTCAAAGTGAATATGGCCCCAAAAATGAGTAAGAATTTCATAGTAATGATAATATGTTCCCAAGAACAAGTAGGAATATAATATTAATAAAAATATGATTTAGATTTGTAATGCATTATAAATGCTAGGTTATTTAGATCCAATCATACATCATTTACTATGATGAAACACTGACTAAAAAAAGTCCTTTTGATATTTAATTATTGTTGAACTATTTATTTTATAAAAATATGATTTAGTTCCTCTCATAGCTTGTTCTATTCACCAATAATCGAGGCATCAATTTAAACTATTTTCCATTAAAAACTCATTATGTACATGCTTTAACCTCCTTCATAGAGTTAGTTAATGTTTATCCTTTTATTTTAAACATATTCACTTAACTTTTTTATAAGCTTCATATTGATATTCTCTCTCCCATGGTTTGTGATGGTGATGAACCTCTAGCTAGTGAAGCTTGTCCATATGTTCTTGATACAAACCTTATTTTATGGATATTGATGAGGTTACACATTTTCTACCTATGGTTGATGTTGTTACACCTTAAGATTATATACCTTTTGCATTCCATGATAGCATTACATGCCTATTCCCATATACTCATGTTCTTTTCAATGATATAATTTGTGAAGAATCTAAGGAGAATGATCTATGTACCAATGAATGTTTAGTGATTATTTGTTACCAATTAGTGAATTCTTACATTTCGGCATCTAGAAAATGGTTAATCATACACCTTTCACAACTAATTTGTTCCCTCAAATTTGATAGAGTTTTCACATGTATGCAACATGCATTTACTGTAATGTAGATATTTTATTTTTTTAGAATAGACTTCATTCACCTTGATATTTATTCCAATTTGAGGCCAATTGCATATATGTGACCAAGCCAATTTTTAATCTAAGTCTAATTTCCTAGAATTTGATTTTTTATTAATCAAAATTATGGTTTGATCACCCCCAAGATAACAAGAATTTTTATCATTTTTGTTGTAACCACTTGCTATTTTACATTATTTTTTCCTTAATTTAATGATATTTTCTCCATAATTATTGTGAATTTAGGATAATTTTGGTGTAATTACTAATGCAATTATAGGTAATTTAGGGAAAATGTGTGCAATCAGTAACACTATTATAGATAATTTAATTTTTTTTATGTAGTTTCCCGCACGATTATAACTAATTTAGGGTAAATTTGGTGTGATCACCAATGTAATAACAAATAGTTTAAGAAAAAATAGGCAATTGCCAACACAATTAAAGGTAGTTTAGGATAAATGTGTGTAATTATAACTAGTTAGGAAAATTGTGTGCATTCATTCATGAAATTATAAGTAATTTAGGGTTAATGTGTGCAATCACTTATTCAATTTAGCTAATACTAATTTGGGGGGAATGTGTGCAATTGTCATTCAATTTTTTTAGAAAGGAAGAAAAAGTATTTCTCATTTGTGTTAAGCCCACAATCTACTATATTCTTGTGGGTTGCATAAGAAAAAAAATGGATGGATTTGTATTTATGCCATTTGTTCTCTTTATTCACTCATTCTCACATTATGAATTTGCAATTTTTGAATTTGCACTTGATTGATCCACATTCTGCATTTGGTACTTGCAAACTCCTAGCTTTGACTCTCCTAAAGCCACTATAGCAATATATTTTTATTTTGGGAGATTTAATAGTCAAAAAATTAGATAGGAAAGCTCTAGACTCAAACAAGTTGAACCCCTTTTTATCTTCCCCCTAATTAATGTTGTTCCTTGATCCTCCTCCTCTACTTCTTCATCTATTCCTATATCAATGCCAAATTGAAACTAAATGTATTAAAAAACAATGAGATAACTATACACCTAAAGTTGACCACTTTTGTTTGGTCAATTTACCCCTAATTCAACCAATTTTGCATCCTCTATATTAATTAAATAATACCCTATTATTTAGTTAATATTCAATTATCTCAACATTTATCCTAATTTTATTTTTTTTATTATCCCTAAATCTTAGTCTAAAGTAAATAATTACCTTTAATTATTTAACCCCATCCTATTCATCCATTAAATTGAATAAATATCGTTATTTATTTAATTTAATCCCCAAACACCCCTTTCTTCCAATAGGAATTAAATCTAATTATTTTAATTCATATTTTCCTCTCACCTCATGTCCCATCCTCCAACTCTTTCACTTGCATTGATCCTCACCCAATCCACTCCTTAATCATTTGCACACACTTAATCTATGATTAAGCAAGTCAACCATCACCATCATATCAATCACATGGGCCTTGTACCCCTAAGGGTACAATCTCCTTCTCAAGCCCTCTCCTAGTGTCACTTGGCACAATCTTGTGGCTTGAGAGATCCCAATCATTCTTAATCCTCGATTTCCATCAAGCAATCCTAACCCTTCATCTATTTTCAATCAAATCCTATATATCATCATTTAACCATTTTATCAAAAATCTCACTCATTTTTATTGGAGCATCATTATTCTATCAAAATTCTTAGTAAACACACATCCAAATCGATAATCAGGGCAAGTCTATTGAACGAAAGGCTCATTATATCAGTTTGAACTTTCTACGACTTATGATTTTATGTTTGTTTGGTTTTTATTGGTTAAATCATACAATTTAAACACATTTTCACTGCACACAATAACAATATGTTACACAAAAATGTGTGAAGTTGTCCCATAGAAGAGAGTATGAAAGTTAAATTTTAATTATTACGCCGAAGGCGTTTCATTATTTGAGAGTGGCGAGCAAATGTAGTCTATCAATGGTGGAAAAGCAAGGAGAGCCTTCGCAAGGGGGTTGAAGGGATGGCAGCCGTCGATACTTTATCTTATGCAATGCCTTCACCGCTTTACACGCCTTCGCTGCTTTTTCCGCTTTAGAGAAGTTGAGGTGACAGTGTCCGTATCAATTCAGATTGTAGGTAATTAATAAATATGGTTTTGAACCCTGGATCTCACTCCTACTTACAAGAGCAGGCTTTGAAAGATTCGACAATGTCACTGAACTGCTAGAGAGCATCACAATTACATTAGACATATCAGGACGAAGTGTTGCATTCGCTTGTACACACAGAAGCCCAACATGAATGCATCCTCTGAATCTAACATATTCAGCGCATATCCTCCCTCAAACAGTCGCCATGCCTGCATCACATGTCATTAAATCAATTGAATCTGGCTGCCTACTACTGAAAAGTAACAGTTCAGACAAATGGGTAGTGGGAAATCCAGTTTCTTACCCATTCTACAAGATGTTGCATATCGTATGGAAGATGATTATCATTGTTTTTCCTTCCACTGACGATCTCGATCATTACTAATCCAAAATTGTAAACGTCTACTTTAACTGATAGCTGCCCTCGCATTGCATACTCTGGAGCAATGTAAGAGCAATGTAACCACTGCATTGAAATTGAAATTGTTATTAATGTGAGGGTCTACTACATTTTAGACAAAATTAAAAAGTTATATTTATGATATTGCTATCAGGATTCAACCGTGTAGTTTTTGAGGCAAACTCATTGATCCATGATTCATGAGTAGCTCATTGATCCATGATTCATGAGTAGTGGTTCACAAGAACCCATCTCTCATTATTATGAATGGTCCACTTAGCACTCATTGCATCTAGGTGATGCTCACAGAGGTGAAGCATTGGTCCGTCTCGGGAGGTCACCCATCCTAGTACTGCTCCAGCTCAAGCGCGCTTAACCACAGAGTTTCCCCCAAGGTTAAGCCCACTTAGGTTGCTACCCCATTTGCAAAACCTTCAGCAAGTGTTATGCCCTATGATATTTAGTCAAGCAGGTGATAAAATTATAAAAATAAACAATAGAATATATATAACATAAAATATTATCATTCACTTAATGAATTTTATAATATATTTAATAAAGAATAATTATACAATATATAATTTCAGTGAAGTTCAACAGTTTTTCATAAATGTGGAGTCTAATATTACATCTAATTGGAATTGTTTGACAGTAAACTATCATTGCTATTGATGTATCTACAAATCCCATTAGCAATAATTTATCTTATGAATGACTTAGTTAAATTTATTACTCTAAAATTCTTCCTTAATGAAGAATTGATATTTTTTGGACATTTACAATATTTCTACATATTACGAACTTTATTTTCATCTTGAAATATTTCCCACATTCTCCCTAACACTAGCATCCACTGAACTATCACATGACCACACCACCACCCCTTTTGAAATATCATGTAGCTCTCATCTTCCAACATAAAAAATGGAGGCATGTTGAGGAACCTATATTTCCTTATGACAACCTTTTTCAAATGTGTTTTTATTATTCCACCATATCTTTCATATCAACAAATCCTATGTCACTCAACAACAAACTCAACTATCATTTTCAATCAATAAGACACATAACCCCACTACTTCATATCACAGTAATTAATAAATTCCACTGCTATGTAATCAATCTGCCGCCCTCTCACGAATGAGCAATATCGATAACTGAAATTTTGCTTTGACTATTAAATTTCTTTTCCTTTTTCTCAAACAAATCCGACCATTTTAGGTTTTCACAGTGATATTTTACCATAAAAATATTTTTTTTAGATCCAAAGTTCTAGGTGACAGGGGGAATTTGAGGAAGACGGTATGAGTGATACTTTCTTTTAAATTTGCAAACCCTATATTCATATAGTATTGTGCATTAGGGTTTGAAGCTATGTAGAAATGGCAAAAACTGAAAAATAGGGCTCAAAATCTTCTAGTAGCAGCTATGAAATAAACAATGAAAGCTTCACTAAAAGATTGCAAATTTTGTACGACCACTGGAAAGAGCATAGACAAAGCTTTTGGGGCACCTATGAGGCAATAACAGTTTCCACCCCTCCATCATCTGAAGATTTGCGTTATTTGAAGTCGTCAACATTGAATATATGGCTTTTAAGGTGCGAGTTTCTCAAAACTATAATGTTGTTCATGGTCAATCAAATAAAATTTCTATACAGCCAACAAAATGCTACTTTGCTTGAAGTGTTAAAAAAACCCACGAAAAGCTCTCTCTGGGTATTGATGTGAATGCTAGGAATGATGCGGGAAGTTCCCGGAATTTAGTGTGTAGTTTAATATTTACTATTTTGATTTTTGCTTTTCAGCAAAATTAGAATTCAGTTTGTAGGTTGTGCTTGTTGTGCAAATATGTTAGATGATTTTTCTATATTTCTTGTGCTTCTAAACAAAATTAGCTTATATAATACCAATACATCTTATTTGTTTTTGAATTAGAAAGATCTACCAACTATCCAATTAAGATTCTTTAAAAAAAAATCGATCATTTTTATTTTGGTGTAGGTTGGAGGTTCCAATTGTGGGATGGATTGTGAAAGAGGTTCTAGAAGGACAACTCCTAAAACCAATGGTATTAAGGATAATGTAGAGGTCGCCAACATTAAAAAGGCTATTAGCTCAGTAAACTCTCATTAATATAGATTGTGAAAATCTAATGTCTTTATTATTTAAATTGCCATGTCAACTTGGATGATTTAATATTAATAAGTCCTTATGTTGCACAATATCTTATCGGTAGAACTGGGATGCCACTCTCAGCTATTAGCTATTCTCTAAAATCAACTCTAAATTATATTACTTGGAAGCTAAATTTGATGTAGGGAACTCTTCAATGATGCTCTAAATAGTGCTTCAAAGGAAAAATATATTTCTTTACTAATCTAACCCATAGCCTTTTAGAAGTCAAAGCTCATTGTCATATATCTTTTATGGATTCTCTCTACAATAGAAAGTCCCAGTTTATATTGAAAAAGCAATTAAAATTTATTCCGTACAAAATACATAATTTCAAAGGTTTTGTTTTAGTGTGAATGAATAGTATCCAAAAAATGAACCAATTTTTCCCATAATTAACCTTCCACACCTCTTCGGCGTAACCATTGCACACCAAGGTGCAATTGCTAGTTTAAATTATGTGATCATTTTTACATTTTGAGATAGATCAATTCTAAAATGCTTAGAAATTAACCTTCCTTACAAAAAGACAAATTTTGAACCACTGAATAAATATATGAAAATAGATGAAACCATAGATCAATTTTACAAAAAATATATCACTTTTCCATATACTCTTTTACATTAAATATATTTACCAAACAAACACAAATCTAAATTGAAAATCATCATCCATGTGACCCACAACATTAGCCCAAAGCCAATATAAAAGCAGTAACAATAAAAATGTGGAAAGTGAAGTTAACTCTGTCTTGTCACACCTAATTTGAAATTGTTCCTTGTCCTTGTCCAATGGTTAAATAAAGGAAAAATAATTCCATGCATGGAGCTCGTGTTCTACTCATTTATGCCACGTCATCTCATTTGATAGGTCAAACCCATCCATCCTTTCATTATCACGTTTAGAAGCTGCTTAAACATGTTAATTATTTGTTATCAAATCAATTACAATCTTACTTAGCGTCTGGATAAGGAATACTTAGAAATTTTGTCACCAAGTCTAAATCAATGTATGGTTGGCGGGGAACTCTAGTTAACTGACTAGACAAACTTATCCAATCATACAAGACGAGGTTGACATATAATAAACACAAACGTCAGTACGTATTGCCCAGAGATGAGGTCATATGGTAAGCGTGTACTTTTATGTTTGAAAAAAAAGTTCTTAAACTTTATATTCTTTTTGCTGGGTGGATTCTTCTCTAGGGTAACCCTTCATGTTTAAGGGCACCTCATGGGAAGACTGGAAAGTCTCCTTATTTAGGATTCTAAAGTTTTTAAATCAAAATAATATTTAATGTGTTGTAGGGTAACCTTTCATGTTTAAGGGTACTTTATGGGAAGACTATGAAAGTCTCCTTGTTTAGGATTCTAAAGTATTTTAATCAAGATAATATTTAATACCTTGGTGCAGTTTTTTTTTTGTTGTTTGATGTTAGAATATATTTGAAAAGATATTTTAATAAAATTATGTGTTAATAGTTTGATTAAGTTATAATTTTAAGATTTTAATAATTGAATTTAATTGTTCATTATTGAGATTTATCTTTTTATAAAAATTATTAAATTGTCAAAATTTGTATTGTATATTGCATTATTCATAATAAAAATTAAATATTATATAATTATTTGAAATTTAAATAGGTATATATTTCATGAATAAATTAGATTTATAAATAAAATATTATTAATACATATTATAAGTATTATCAAATACAAAAATACTTGATAATAGTTATTTGTAAAATAGTTGTGGTATTATAATGGTGAAATCTCCATACCCATGTCATTTCTCATTTATTTTTTTGTTTAGGAAATCATAATATATGTACATAGTGATAAATGGCTCAATCTTGTGTAAAGTTGGGCTCAATCCCCTACCCTTTAACCTTTTTGTATACACACATTCCCATGTGCTTATCTTAGATTATCACTATATGCACATATGCCTATCCATTTGCTAATATCCCACATTTATTATACTTGTCATGTGATGTTCTTCTTTGAAATAGATTAGCCAAAAACATGAAATATAGAAAATAAATGTGAAAATAAAATAAAATTAAATGATATTATATTGATTTGATAAAATCACATTACAAAATATTACAGGCCTCTTTGAAGAGACAACCTCCTTTAAGTAGCACACACTACAATACAAACAATCCATTCTACTATCAAGCCTATACCTAAAGAAACTACTACTTCCCAAGCATGTAGGATAAACCAATTTAGAAAAGGGGGTGACTTAAAAAGTATATATGTT
Organism: Sequoiadendron giganteum; assembly: GCA_007115665.2. Lineage (NCBI taxonomy): Eukaryota > Viridiplantae > Streptophyta > Pinopsida > Cupressales > Cupressaceae > Sequoiadendron > Sequoiadendron giganteum. The sequence goes on along the minus strand of CM021108.1, from coordinate 72,750,927 downwards.
TCATGATTTTATTAATAAATTTTAATACAAAAGTAACTAATTAAGAAGAAATAGTTAGGGTCACAAGTCCTAACATGTGCACCCCCAAAAAGTGTATCCTCAAAGCTTAAGATGATGAAATTGATGTTGTGGGAGGAAAGGGATTATCATGTTGCATATTCTAGTTGCAACCATTGCCATTGGACAAGGACCTCAATGATGTTGTAGTCGTTCGTGTGGCACAATCATTTATCGAGGATAGAATCAAGTGTGATGGTAATAGGTCCTTTAGTATACAACCTAGGTAATGTAGATTGTGCCTGTATTTGTTTACCAAGAGCTCCTATGTTGCATCTTATATTTGTGGCCCATGCCATTAGATGAGAACCTCAATGATGTTGTGGTAATAGAGGTAACACAATCACCTTTTTGAGAATAGAATTAGGCGTGGTCCTTGAATATACAAGTCAAGTAAAAGTAGATTATGCTTGAAAATACTGACCAAGAGCCCACTTCAAGCAAGAGACACAAAAAATTTGATGGAGCTTCGAGGTGGAAGGAAGCTCAAAATTGTAAGCAGCAAAACCATTTTCTTACAAAATTTTATATGGTCCACAAAAATTGGGAATCTTTCTAACAAGTCTTCAACTTCAAAGATAGTATATTGTACACTTGTACTTGAAGAAGACCATATCAAAAATGGTGAAAGTGCACTCTAAACATGTTGATCAACTTATTATTTCATGTGGTTCTATGCTAGGTGTAGGTTATCCTTGAGGATGTGAAGAATGGTGTCATGTTTGTGAATGGTGGAATGTACACTATGTGTACCTTTGAGCTACTAGGACCTATGTATGTTGGAGAGGGTGTGGAAATTGACCATATATTGCTTCATATGGATTCATCTTGGTCATTTTGTGATAAGTGGTATTGGACCACCATTCTACCAATAATAACCATTTGGTCCAATGATGTTGTCGATCAATGTAGAGCAAAGTAAACAGGTCTCCAATAACTTGTTAATAATTTTTGGTCTAGCCATCAGTTTGAGAATACTATGCAAAGCTCATTTTAAGTTGGGAACCATGAAATTTAAAAATTGCTTGCAATAAATGACTAGTGAAAATTGGATCACAATCACTTACAATGGAAGTAAGTATCTCGTGAAGGCGAAAGTATTGGTTAATGAAACTTTGTGCAATAGTTGAGGTAGAATAGGGATGGGCTAAGGCATAGAAATAGACATTTTTGGAAAGATGATGAACTGCTACCCAAATGAATAATTTCCCAAAATATTTTGGAAGGCTTTCAATAAAAATCCATGGAAATTTCTATTGACACTCTAACATGAATTGATAATTGTTGTAGCTAGCTAGGGATGGTGACCATTTTATCTTTTTTTGAAAAATCTAACATTTATTCCACAAACTACTCAATGTCATTTTTCAAACCCTCCCCGAATTGTTTTTGATGGAGTCTTTCATATGTTTTAAGGAACCTAGAGTGACCAATAGAGGGGGTGGCATGAAATTCAAATTAAAAAATGTTACGTTGATTGGGAGGCCAACACCAAATGACCTTTATTGCAAATAAGATTCATCCCATGAATAATTAACCTCTGAAGAGGGATGGGGTGTTGATTGCAACTATTGTATTGGAATTCCTTATGTAATTCATTGATCCAGGTTGGTGTGGGTAATGACAAGGCACTCAAAGTAGGATTATCCTCAAACTAACACAATAAGGTATATGCTACAACATTGTCTTGACCCTTTTTGTAGGTAATATCATAATCATAACCCAAAAACTTAGTGGCATGCTTCTATAGCTCAAGAGAAGTGACTCCCTAGTCTAGGACATATTTGAGGCTATGATTGTTAGTTTTAATGGAAAAGTGTCTGCTAACTAGATATGGAAGCTATTTTTAGATGACATGAAAAATGGTGAGAATTTTCTTATCATAGGTGGAATAAGAAATGTTTTAATTAGTTAGGGTCTTACTTGTGAAAGCAATGGATCACCCTTCTTGCACTAGAAAAAAACTCAATCTAGAGCCTAACACATCACTTTTAATGATATTTTATTTTTTAGAATTCAAAGATAGAGATAACTATAGTCATGCACATGGCTTGTAACTCAAGTATCTCAAAATTTTATTTGGTAGTTGGGTACCATGAGAATGAACCATTTTTAGCATCATTCTGATGGAGGTGTCAATTTTTCTATCATCCTCGATAAATGTATGGAAATATCATTTTGAGGCCAAGAAATACATGATGGTTCTTTAGACTTGTGGGTTTTAACTAGTTATACATGACTTCAATCTTTGTAGGATCCATCTTAACTCCTTCAAAATATATGCCCAAGGTACTCAATCTTGGTCTAACTAAAGGAACATTTAGTGTTTGCGTACATAATTGGTTAGCAACAAGGATTTGAAAGGTGAAGGTGCAAGAGGTGCTCTTTCTAGATGCAACTATTAGTAAGGATATAATTAATGAAGACTAGGATGATTTTTTAAAGGAATGGAAAAAATATATTCATCAAACTCTAGAATTTGAACAATACATTAGTGAGGCCAAATGGCAGGACAATACATCCATAATGATTGTCATGAGTAAAAAATAAAATTATACATGAATTTCCTCTTCTTTGATATGAAGCTGACATGATAGCCCAAATCATAAATATAGTTTAGAGAGAAAATGGATACCATGAAGTTCATCTAAGAGATCATCAACCATTAGAATGAGAAATTTATCCTTATGGTGATTTCTCTCTCGTGAAAATTGATGCAAAGGTACTAAGACCCATTTTTCTATGCACCGATAAGACTATGGAGGAGTAAGGGTTGGTGATAAGTGAAATAACCTTTTGACATAAGAGTTCCTAGGATAGTTTCTCAATTATAATCTTTTACAAAAATGGGTGCCAATATGGAAATATATTTGGAGGTGTATCCGTGGGTAGATCTAAATGTTATGATCTTCAAGGGTACATGGTGGTAATCTAGTGGGTTCTAAAAATATAGTTCTATAGTAAGATAAGAGTTAGTAGAGATCCTTGGGTGGTTGGGACATAGAGGATTCCATGAAATAAATTGTAGAAAGTTGGGAAATAATCCTAGGAGATCCCTTTTGGAGTAATTTTTCCATGTAAGGAGAGATGATGAGACTAATGGAGCTAGGTGTGAGCCCTCATAAGATGTATATCTAGTCATTATTAGTGAATTAAATATAATTAACAAAAGGCCCCCAAGATAGGACCAAGAATTTGGAACCATTAGGCTCCTAAAATAATGTCACAACCTCCTAAGGGAAGGGTGAACATGTCATATTTAAGAGTGTAGTCTCCAATAGAACCTATTCATATATCATTTATAAATATCAACAACTATCATAATCATTTGTAAATTCATCTACACCTTATATATATATATATGTATGTATATGTTTATCCCTAGAACTTGACACAAGGCCATGTAATTTACCTTTAAATGTATCAATACTAAAAATTCCCACCTCTTCTATAGGAATTAGTAATATTCCAATTGTGCCCTTTAGTGTATGGTTTGGTAGCCACTTAACCCTACAGTTTCTCTTATCCTTTCTATATTATTTGATAGCTTATCAAAATTTATATATAATTATCCATAGGGTTGAGATCAAAGACCTTCCTAATCAATTATTTATTTTGTGTGCAAGTCATATCTTTTCGCTTGCTTTTCAACTATCTTGAATTGGGTTCATAATTACTACATATGGCATACATGAGGTCAACATTGATAAATACATTTGGGACCACCAACTTTCCTAAGTCAAATTTTCATATGTTGGATATACGGATCAATTTTTAGGCACAATTATAAAAAAATTCAAACTAGTTCCACCCAATTACTAGAATAATAGCATCTCTAATCAATTTAGCTCTATCTCATAACCTATTCAAAAAATATCATACCTTGTGGATGTTTAACTTTTTGGCAAAGCCAAGGAATCAATTTATCAAGTCTTGGTCTAGAATCCTCTTAGCCCTACCAAATTTAGAAGACATGTGACTCATTTTTGAAACTTGTGAGAGACCTAATAGAATGGATATTGGGTGATGTTGGTGAATTGAGAGCCCTTTATTGGTGTAACTATGCAAAAAATAAACTATTTTAAATTATAGATATTTTTCAAAAAAAATATAAATCGCCTATTACCAATTACTGTGGAGTGCTTGAAGAATTCAACAATTTCCTCTTCCACTACAGTCCTGGACCTTTTCTCCTTTCTCATCTAGAATTAACTTTGAATATACTTGAAAATGCAAATGAAATAACTTGTTCATCTTGCCACCTTTCATATTAAATACATGTTAAAGTTAAATAATTAATGGTGCAATTGCTAAGCCTTTTAATTGAACTTTGAAATCTAGTTTTCAATCCTCTCGAGAGAATAGGATCGATGGCCATCACACATCACAATTTTGGATTTGAAAGGAATTTGACGAGAATAAAATTTAGATTCATGTCGTGACACATGGGAACATGTTACACACCTAGCAAGATGATTGACATGTGACCCAACATATTTATATTACTTTTACACATGTATTGACAACTAGGTCATCACATGCATTAATTAATCACCTTTATACTCTCATCATACATCACACAAATAGAAGTGGGACCCTCAAAAGAAAATTGTGTTGTGAGAAGTTCTTGCAATGCAATTATAAATTATAATTTATCCTCCATCTCAACATATTCAGTTTAACTCATAAATGCCATTGCATATTATGTGCATGAGAGTGAGACCTAATTTTAATTTTTTGTTATGAAGGAGTTGTATGAGGTTATACTAAGATGCCAGCGATTCAAAGCCACAAGAAATTTAGATCTTAATCTATAGAATGTACATAAGAATTTTATAAACAAATCATGAGCTACCACCTCATTCTGACATAAGATAATTTAGCATGTACATTCACCTAGCCAAGGACATGTGTCAAGATTTTACCATATCATAGCTTGAATAAATAACCTCTATTAAAAATTGTGATGTGAGGTAGAAACACAATGCAATAGGAATATATCACATCTCCATCAACACAAATAATCACCTAGTAAAAAATTTCCATACCAAGACCATAAAACATTACATAATTGAAAGTGAGGACCATACCCAAGAGTGTGATGTGAAGGAAGCATGTGATGCAATGAGAACTTGTCACCTGACATAGATAATAGTAAAATTTGTTCCATCCTCTTGAAGCATACAAATAATCGCATGCAGACTAATCATAAGGCACCAACTTAGAAAAAGGTTGGCATCCCATCATGATAGTTGGAAAATTTTCTTTGACTCAAAGACATGAAGCATCACATTATTAGCTTGTAGTCTTGATAATATATTTCCTATTTTATTTTTACATTTTTGGTGTAGGTTGGAGCTTCAAGAGCATCTGGTGGAGTGTTGAAGGATAAAACATTTATTTTATCAAGACTTGGCTTCTATTTCAAAAAAATCAAAGGCAAACAAGATGTTTAATGTGAATTTAAAATTATTGTATTGCACAATTTCAAAGTTTCAAGAGTTGAAGGGATCCATTGGAAAATTATAAATTGAAAATTAATTAATTTGCTCAATTTTAAGTGTTTATAAGGCAAGTGACATTTGACATTCCATCCTTTCAATTTACATGCCTAGAATGGAGGGAAAAGCTACTGTTGGAAAAAAAAAATGACTCGATTTTCAATTTGAGGTGAATGAGCATGAATTAGTTCATAATTTTATTAATTTTTATGAGGCATCTACAATAGAAAGTTGTGGGATATGACCTGCATAAATCTTGTGTTCCATATTTGGAAGCATTTAATGATTAATTTTAAGCATATACAAAAGAATTTCAAAAGACAATTGGAGGGAAATGAAAGAGCAGATTTGGGTGCCTCTTTTGGTACCTCACAAGGGTTTTAATCTCTATAAAATACATTTAATTATGTTAAGAAGCAACAATCAACAACATCAAGGTTGGAGAAAGAACTTACAGGTAGCTATAGTGGATTGCCTAAGAAAAGTGTAAGAAATTAGCTTGCCAAGAGGAGATGAATAGAAGAAGAGGAAAATGAATTTGCAAGCTTGTTGTAGATTTTCAAGACAACCATGAGAGATTTATAATGATGGGAAAATTTATATTTCAAAATATGAGTGAAGCCAAGGGAGATGGGTTCTTGTGAACCACTACTCATGAAACATGGGTCAATGAGTTTGACTCGTAAAACTACATGGTTGAATCCTGATAGCAATATCACAATTTGGCATGCTGAGGAAAATACCTCCTACTTATCAATTAATGAGCTAAAGGGGCTCTATAATGAATGGTTCATAAGGCACAACACTTGCTGAAGGTTTTGCAAATGGGGTTGCAAGCTAAGTGGGCTTAACCTTGTGGAAAACTCTGTGGTTAAGCACACTTGAGCTGGAGTAGTACTGGGATGGGTGACCTCCCAAGAAGGCCCAATGCTTCACCCCTGTGAGCATCACCTAGATGCAATGAGTGCTAAGTGGACCATTCATTATCATGAGAGATGGGTTCTTGTGAACCACTAATCATGAAACATGAGTCAATGAGTTTGACTTGTAAAACTATACGGTTGAATCGTGATAACAATATCACAATTATATATTGATTAATTAGAAATAACAAATCCATTACAATAATAGCATGAAATAAAACAAGAATAATTAAACATATTCATGAAAAACTGTGATAATAAAACAATATTAATACAACACATCCATAAAAAAGCTTATGAACTTTTACAAATCAATTACAAAACAAAAATTTAAACAACAAAATTTTAAAATGTAATGTATAAATATATAATATTTATTATATTTTTTAAAATAAAAATAATATTATTTTTTAACAAACGATTAATATATCTATTTAATACAAATATAATTTTAAAATAAAACAAAATAAATTTAAATTTTATTACTCTTTTTCTTTTGTCATATTTCTACATCTTAATGAATTACAAAAATCAATTGAACAACATTACATAATCAATTTTAAATATATTCAATATCTAATATTATAAATTATAAAAATTAATATCTTCAATCTAAATTATATCTCTAAACTTTTTTTAGTATCAATATATTTCACATATATAATAAAATTTATATTAGTGAGAAAGCTTCCAAAGACTTTCGTAAAGCAATCACAATACAAAGAATGAAATTTTTTAAGTTTGAAATTTTCAATAATGTTGTATTTTAATAAAAGCACATGTCTTAATAACATTTATTTTAAAGTTCTCTTTTCTATTGTATGAAGGCATTCAATAGTTGTGTGCCATTTGACTTAGTTTCAAAGTTTTGACTTTACCCATACTTATAACCACATTAAAATAATGATTGCAATAACAATTGAGGCCCACTACCGAATCTATGTAGTTATGTATTAAATACATATCCTTATATATCTGCCTTTTGAACAAAAAAGTAATTGACTACCATAAGTAGGTTTTTTTTTTGAACATTTTTAATAATAAAAAATAAATATATTATTAATTATTGAATTTTTAATATACAACATCAAAATTTTCAAATATATAAAATAAAACGTTTCTAAAATAAAATAAAATGTTTTTTAAATAATAAAATATGTAGGTACATATAATATTTTTGAAAGTAATAAAAAAAAGGTAAAGTGATGAATGATAATTTTTCAAAAGTAAATTAAAAGTTGCACACAAAACTAACATAAAATAAAGTGTTTTAAAAAAACTAATAAATTAAATAAAATATTTTTTAAATAAAAATAAAAAATGATAATGCATTTCCATCTTGTCATTTCATCATTATCTTTATCATTTCTTCTATTTATATTAAGTTAACATTTTCCTCTTTCCATCCATAATAATTAAATTAATTATTTAATTATCTTAATTTTTTTAATCATATTTAATTATTTATATTAATTAAATAATCAAATAAGTATTTAATTAATTCATCTCTTATCATTTTCCTTCCAACATTATTTAAAATTAAATTAAATTTATCTTTACTTTTCTATAATTAATAAATTTCAAAAATGATTTAATTAGTCAATGCCCCTCTTTTAAATTAAATTAAATCTTTTTCTTTATAATTGAATAATTTCCAAAAATATTTAATTAGCTAACACTCCTCTTTTAAATAATTTATTTAAATTAATATTTATTTCTCCAACTATCATTTTGAATCTAATATTTCCCTCCATCAAATTTAAATTTTAGGTTTTGCCCTATCTTGAATTCTCTTATCCATTGATCTTGCAAATCAATCTCCACCATTGATCAAATGTCAAGTGAAACATATAAATAAATAAAAAATCATTTCATTCAAACCTCCTAACTCTTTTTAATATAAAAAAATATCCCTCGCACTCTTATGATTTTAGCACTTTTGTTATAAAAAATATATAAAAAATTCAAGCATTATCAAACATTATCATTACTATTATCAAGCATAAGTATCATTTATCTTTATCATTATATCATATCATTATTGTTCTTTCATAGTTTGTTACTTTGAAGAGAAACTGACAATGAAACAAATCAAGATCTGAACTATGATGACTTTACTTGTTATTTAAATTTTATATTTTGAGCTAAGATCTCAAACTTCATTACATGATTGTGAGAGTGTGAGTTTTATATTGTTGTTTCTTGTGATTCACATTTTCATCATCCACATTTTGGCATGCCTGATGGGATCCACATCCTAGATTTAACCCAAAAAATTGCATAGATTTGCGTTTCTTTGAAGCAGAGGCCAAATTTCTAATTTCAAATTGATTTATGACACTTTCAAATTGACAAACAATGCTTTTGGATCGACATAGATCACATAGGATATATATATCAAATCAATTTTCCTTTGCAAAGTGTTGGTTTATCTTTCTATAAGGTAGATTTGGGCTTTTAATCGATTTTGTGATGCTTCTGGTCATTTATGTGGTGCTTTAGGTCAACTATAATATCTTGCAAGTCATCTAACTGCTAAAGTCATGTTTTCAATCTCAATCTTCACACTTTTAGTACATACTTTTGCACTTTTGGTTATTGTCGAGCTGCTTTTGGTCTCTCTCACTACACTTGTGGTGGTTGTTGTCATGCTTTAGGTTAAATTTGCAGTGCTTTCGGTTTTTGTCACTCCACATATGGGCAATATATAGGGTTCAATTTCAAATTTGTATGAATTCATTTAAGATTTGAGAGGATTTTATTCCCCTAACACCTAACCTCAAATTTGGTTTGAAGCTAACCCCAGATCTAAGATCTTGTTGTCTTGGTATCCTTTGTTGATGATTTTTGTGTGTATAAAATTGGATCTTCAAAGGAATCGAAACAATCATGAAAGCAAGTGGATTTGAAGCTCTTCATTTGACATCTCAAATATTAGCATTGGACTTCGGGTTCATTCATTCTAATTGTCTTATCACTCTTAATTTTGTAAAGTGCTAAAATAGTTACATTATTTGCTTTGCTATTATCAATCTTGTTTGGCATGTCTTCCTCATATTGAAAATTAGGCTAAAATTAACTTCTCATATTTGGATTCAAGCTCTAAAATAAATGTCTTTTTAAATCCCCAAGATCTACTTACGTATGCTCTCCTCTTGTGCCCAATAGTGATCTTGAGGATCATAGATAAGTAATCTTGTTTTATTTTTAGTGGGTTTGCCTAGAGAAATGATCACTCTAGGGGACAACCTCAACTCCCATGTTCTGACAGAGTATAAATAGCAAGAGGTGAATTGAAAGACACACCTCTTGGAAGTGGAATATTATCAATTTTGACTAAGCCTATAAGAACTCTATACCTTAGAGAAGTGAAGGTGGAGAGTGAGTTACCCTCTCCTCTTAGTTGTTTGAAATTATTCCTTAAGTTCATCTATGGATTAAGCCTCACATACCCTTATGATATATATAGAGGATTCCCCTAGTTGAGCTTGCAAAGCCTAGTCAAAACTTATTGGCTATACCCACTTGAGTAGGTTTGTTAATGTGTCTTGCATGTTTGATTGCTTAGATCACCATCTCCATTTGAAATCGAAGGGGAGATATCCATTCAAAATTGAACCTAATACATTGTCTGTGTCATTATATCTTTGTGTGTTTCCAATCTTTAAAATAAATTCTAAAAAAAAAATCATTAAAAATCAAAACATTCCAAAACCAAGAAAAAATATCAAACTATCATAAGTATCAAAATATCAAATAAATAGAGCTTAAATAGGATTTTTATTAACATTGACTTACTGTCCTTGATATTATTTGAGGAGTGAACAACTTTTTGGTACCTTGTCTTATCATTGTCAAAATTTATCAAAGTTCAAATTGGATCTCCTATCTTTTATCTTTATCGGGTGATCCCACAATGTTGGTTTACAATTTATGGGAGATTCTATTTTTGCTGAAATCACATATTTTTAGAAAACATAATGATTTAATCCTTAAAAAGTTCCATTTTAAGGATTTCAATTGAAGAGGGTTTGATCAAACCACCTTAGATCAAACCCCCTTGGATAGAACCCCGCTAGTATTAAACCATACCTATAACAAAGTCTCTTTTACACTTATCAAAATGCTGATAAAAAACCACTTTTGATTTACCTTTTGGGGGATCAAATGAATTCATTTAAAATTTATTTTTTGTAAGTATGTAGTCCTTACTATAAGTTTCCCAAAAAGTATAATTTTAAATAAATTTAATTTAATTATTATATTTATTTTTATTTCTCGTGAATGTAGGTTTCTCACCAAAAATCAAGCTTTTTGTTCTGCACATGTGAAAAAATAGAAGATTATTGAAAAATATCAGTGCAATAGATATTGAAATCTTTGATCGAACAAAATAAATAAATTGAATTTTGATATATACAAAAAAAGTTATGTTATATACAGTCTGCCTATGTTTGAATTGTAATTGGTTTGACTTCAAAACTTGATTAAGGAAAAAATATTCAATAAAACACTATGAAACCAAATTAAAGAACTATATATCCTAGTTACAGATCTAAATTCAAAAAAATATAATTTTATCCTTCATAGAAAAAAAGTTATGTTGTATATGGTGAGCATCACTCCTTAAAAATGGTGTTTACTGGAAAAAACTAGTTTTCGAAGGAGATGGAAAAAGAAGTGCATTTTGATTCAAAAAAAATTGAAATTTTTTTTAGAATCTACAAACAAAATTTCATAAATCACTAGTTTGCAGCATCTTCAAATTCCTCACGGTTTAGCTGCTATACGTGCCCAAAAAGTGAAGATTTAGTTAGAAAAAATCAGTTCAATGTCTAGTTTGGCCAGAAATTGTAAACTAGTATTGTGGGATCACCCTATCATATCACATCATTTGTGAATATGGCCAACTTGAAAGCTTTAAAGCTACTCTTGTGTTGGAAACCTCCACTTCAATTTTTCTTGGACTCATAAGTCTAGTTCAAGTGGACTTTATCAATATCTATTTTTATTATCTTCCTTGGACTCATAGTCTAGTTCAAGTGAGAATTTATCAATTTTATCTATTAATAGATCATTATCACTATTGGGAGATCTAACTTAGCTTAGGTCTATTTTGGTTTTGAGAAACAAGCATAATTTTTTTGGATAGAAAATCTTATTTTATCTGTCTTATATTGTATATGCCAATTACAAGATCTCAATATAAGAAAAAACATGGAATCCCATCAAGAAGAGTCAAACATTCCAACAAGCAATGGTCAACGAGAGCAAGAAACATCTTCGTATCAACCCTTCTTTTATGATGAGCCTTTAAGGGTCCCTTATAATGAGAATGGTCTAGACCCTTCATCCAAAAATCTTCAAGAATTTGAGCAAGACCCTAGAGTAATGAGAGTTTTGTAACTTCTATTTAAGAAATATCCCAATCACTACCTTCAAGTATTGGCTCAAAAAGGTGCTAAAATGTACCTATCCACCTTATCAAGGAGGTAGATCTCATTAATCCTAAAATAGGGCTAGAAACAATTCAACCCAATCCAATTCAAAAAAAATCACAAAAGGTGGCTGCTACATTTACATATTCACCACCACCGCCACCCAATACATCAAGAATTCAATAAAAATCCTTTCAAGAGATGTTCCAAGACCAATCTACACCAGAGCAATCACCTACTTTCGCTTGAACTTACCTAAACATAGGTACCCTAAACATGCAAAATGTTCCTATTTCACCAACTCAAATGCAACATAAAAAAATCACCTACCATTAAATAAAGACCAACATCAATGACATCAACAACAATACATTCATTCAAGTGCACCACCATTGACACCTCTAAATTATTTGACAACAAAAAATCATAATCTAAACAAAAGATAAAAAACATGGACATTGGAAACATTAGCACTAAGAAAAGGTTATACATTGGAAGAAGTATGTCTCTATCGTTTTGACAAGAATCTAAACATGGTCCCTTTCCCTCAAAATTTTGAAATGCCTAGATTTGATAAATACAAAGGAAAATGCAATCCACGAGAACACATAAGGGAATTTTACATAGTTTGTCTTAAGGTGTCCTATAATTATACATATCTAATGCACCTCTTTCCTAGAAGCCTGGGAGGTCAATCTATTGAAAGTTTTTTATGTTTATCTCATGGATCAAGACCTTTCATGAATTGGTAGATAAATTCATTGAGCACTTTTCATACAACATGGAATGTGAGACTTCCTTGAGTGACCTTTACTATGCAAAAAAAAATGAGGGAGAATCCTTTGTTTCCTTCTTACAAATATGGAAAAATTTGGCAACTAAGCTTCCTCATCCTATACCTAAAAACAACTTGTCCCCATATTTACTCAAAACCTAAACCATGAATTGGCCTTTCACCTTCAAATTCAAGGTGGTAATACATTTGGAGAATTCAATGAAACGAGAATTAACATTGTAAATACTCTCATTACTAAGGGTCTTGTGATTTTTTTAAAGATCATAAGGATAACCCTTCAACATCTTAAGATAACCCTAGGATTTGGACCAACAACAAGAACATTGTTAATGATTGTGTAGTAGATGCAAAAATAATTAAATAATGCTCAACCTACTCTATAATTGGTAGTAGATAACCCTCAAATTAATCAAGGTGGTGGAAGACCACATAGGAAAAATAATGTTCCTAAAAGACAATACACTCCTTTAGGGGAATCTCTTGAGTCCACCTTGCAAAAATTGATCCAAGCTAAACTTATCATATTACCAGAAGTAAGAAATCAAGAACCAAGGTACAAAGAATATGAATATTGTGAGTACCATATGATCAAAGGGCATAAAAAAATGATTGATTTAAATTGAAAAATCTTATCCAAGACCTTATAGATCAAGGTGATGTTGCATAAATAATACACTTGAAAAACAAATGATGATCTCAATATATTCAAGGATCTTATCCCTAAACATGAAAAGGGGAACCTTCAAATAAAAATAGAAATCCTAAAGGAGCCAATTATGCTTTTGTTCCATATGAATACACCATATCTCAAGTAAAATGATTCTCTTCAGTAAAAAATACAATCCCTAAGTGCACAATCACAATCCATAGGGGAAAATAGTATCTAATGATCACCTTCTTAAGCAATATCAAAGTATCCATCTCATGCCATTTCAAGGGTCTATTCTTAATCAAATCCTTTTCAATGACCCATTTCCATCTCAAGATCAAGATATTTTCCTTCTTCCACTTCATAACCCCCCTCCATCTCAAGGCTTAATTATCTCTTCCATGTCACCTCATGAACAAGGTATCCTTTTCACTTCAAGAACATCTTCCAATTCCCTTCCAAATCAAGATCAAAGCACACCTTCCATCCCATCCAATCATCCTCTCTCATCTCATGAGTTGATACCTTTCACTCCATGTAGCGATCCCCTCCCATGTCAAGATCCAAATATCCTTTCATGTCATGATCCTACTCCATAAGATTCCACCATCCCTATCGAAACAAGACATCAAAACATGAATTAAAAGGGCATCCAAATTGACTTGTTCAAAAGATTAATCAATCTCCAAGGTATTCATTCCATCACATATCCCTCGTTCCATCCAAATAATCCTTCCTTTCTTATCTTGATCTTGACTATCCTATCCATATCCTTCATCATATATCCTTAATCCTATCTAATCCATCCCCTTACTCTTGGCACCTTGGTCTTGGTAAAGTTGGGGGAAAACCTTGTCCAAGTATGTTTTAGACAATGCAAATCCTTACAACCCATTTCCTTTAGACATATTTCTATCCAAAGAATATTTTTATATCTAATATCCATACTAGTAGTACCTCTAGTAAAGGATATCTCATTCCTGTACAATATAATCTTTGGAGATCTCTTATCTTATTATCCACCTATCATAACATAGTCAGTCCATCTATCCTGGATAATAAGTGATCCTATACCTAAATGGGGTAGCCTTTCCCTTGACCTTGGTTTTGGGATGGATTCTTGTATCTTGAGATCATGTGAAAATCTTAAAAACACCGAGCTTTAACGAAAATCACATGAGAAAAACAAATTTCAACTATTGAGATAAATATTTGGCTTGCATAGCTTGTTGCCTATCTTTCACTATCACTATCAAAACATCTTTTCATGTCCTAATGGAATTATCTTTCCTATGATGGACATTATAAGAAAATATAAGGTCCTAATGAATGCATCCTTCCTACAATGGACCCTATCTTATTAAAGCCAGGCTCATCTTTTGGCAATATGTTGGCTATTGATTTTGTTTCTCAATTGTTTCTCTTTTGTTTTATTGGTTTTATTTTTTCTATCCTATTTTCTCAACAAAATCCTATCCTAATATAGCAACTTTGGTCATACCATGAGTGTCTTTATGTGCATGCTTGACTTTTTTTATCTCCCATTTGCTTGATGAAGGCCTATATTTTAATGTGCTTAGAGAAGCTTGGGTTTAGACATGAGTTTCCTTATTTTTTATCTTTGTGTGTGTGTTGTGTGTATGCAAATTGGGTAAATGACAAGTGATATCCACTTGCTAAGGTTCCTCTTCAAAGTAGCAATATGTTGGCTATTGATTTTGTTTCTCAATTGTTTCTCTTTTGTTTTCTTGGTTTTATTTTTTCTATCCTATTTTCTCAACAAAAGCCTATCCTAATATAGCAACTTTGGTCATACCATGAGTGTCTTTATGTGCATGCTTGAATTTTTTTATCTTTATTTTGCTTGATGAAGGCCTATATTTTAATGTGCTTAGAGAAGCTTGGGTTTAGACACGAGTTTCCTTCTTTTTTATCTTTGTGTGTGTGTTGTGTGTATGCAAATTGGGTAAATGACAAGTGATATCCACTTGCTAAGGTTCCTCTTCAAAGTAGCAATATGTTGGCTATTGATTTTGTTTCTCAATTGTTTCTCTTTTGTTTTCTTGGTTTTATTTTTTCTATCCTATTTTCTCAACAAAAGCCTATCCTAATATAGCAACTTTGGTCATACCATGAGTGTCTTTATGTGCATGCTTGACTTTTTTTATCTTTATTTTGCTTGATGAAGGCCTATATTTTAATGTGCTTAGAGAAGCTTGGGTTTAGACACGAGTTTCCTTCTTTTTTATCTTTGTGTGTGTGTTGTGTGTATGCAAATTGGGTAAATGGCAAGTGATGTCCACTTGCTAAGGTTCCTCTTCAAAGTAGCAACATGTCTTGTTTATTTTTGGTTGTCATTCATTTTGCATATCATCTTTTTGTTGCATCTTCTCTTTATATGTTTCATTTTGATATTTGATCTTTGGTGGAGATTGATTTCACTGCATTCACAAGTGTTAGTATGCATCACAATATCATAATCATAGCAAGTGCATCATAATCATTTATTATAAATCATAACATTCACCATCATATATATATATGCATGGTCCTAATAAATCATCATCATCATCATAACCAATTCTTCCTATCATGAGATTGAATCGAGACTTGTTTTCTAGTCAATCTCTCGAGGGGACATCATATCTTCCATCCCACGGTCCACTAGAGCATACTAGGGCATATCATCATTTTTTTTTCTTTGAAACGCTTTAAAACACATTGTTTCAAAGAAGAGAAAAATGTAAAAACCTAAAAATGATTAATGAATTTTCATCTTGTCATTTCATCATTATTCTTATCATTTCTTCTATTTGTATTAATTAAATAGTTTTTAATTATCTATATTAATTAATTTATAATGAATTAGCTATATTAATTATTTAATTAAGCTAACATTTTTCTTTTTCATCCATTTAATTATATTAATCTTTTTATCATATCTATATTAATTAAATAATTTTTTAATTAATTCATCTCTTCTCATTTTCCCTCCAACATTAATTAAAATTAAATTAAATTTATTTTTGGTCCTCTATAATTAAATAATTTTAAAAAATGATTTAATCAGCTAACACTCCTCTTTTAAATAAATTAAAAATACTTTATTTAAATTGAATCTTTTCCTCTATAATTAAATAAGCTAACACTCCTCAAAATAATTTATTTAAATTAAATATTTTTTTCTAGAATAAATAAATTAATATTTATTTCTTTGATTATCATTCTTCTAAACTTTCCCTCCTTCATCAAATTCAAATTTTACGTCTTACCCTATCTTGAATTTTCCCATCCATTGATCTTGCAAATCAATCTCTACCATTGATCAAATGTAAAGTGAAACATATAAATAAAAACTTTCATTTCATTCAAACCTACCTCTTTTTATTATCAAAGAACTCCCTAGCACTCTTATGATCACAACACTCTTATGATCTTAACACTCTTGTTATCAAAAATATATCAAGTATTCGAGCATTACCATTATTATTATCAAGCATAGGTATCATTTATCTTTCTCATTGCATCATTCATTATTGTTCTTTCATAGTTTGTTACTTTGAATGTCACAACCATCTTTTTATACTCTATTTTGTTGCTGTGTTTTGAAGTTGTTCTTTAATGCATGTAGGTACTAGGTGCTCTTGTTACAATCTATTTCATGGGTTGAGTTATTGTTGTTTAGAAACAACTTTGTATTTATACTCTATAATTGCTTTTTACAACTTTTTTCTTCAATAAAAAACAACAAAACAAATCAATATCTTAGTTATAATGTCTTTGCTTGTTATTTAAATTTTATATTTTAAGTCAAGATCTTGAACTTCATTAGGTGATTGTGATAATATGAATTTTGAATTGTTATTTGTGATTCACATTTTCATTATTCACACAAAAAGAAAACCAAATTGATATATGTGTAAATAAAAGTATGGAAATGTGTGAACATATAAATGAAATAAAGAATATACAAAGCGGTGAATAACATATAATTAGATGGCAGAAGGTAAATTTATTTGCATGTTATAGGTACAAAGTTATGGTCAGTGGAGTCTTTTAAAAACCAAAAAATTAAAAATTCAAACGTATACTTAACGCTCACAATACCATGTGCAACTGCAACAAAATTCAGTGTACATTGATGAACAGCAGGTTAGCCGCCGGCGATGCTCAGAAAACCATACAAAATTTAAAAAAAAACGAAAAATCCCGTCATTTTCTACATGGGTCCCACGCCTAGTCGGATTTTGTAGATTCTCTTGTCTCGGATATAGTGATGTAGACCGGTTAACGTACTTACCGAGGGTTAAGATTGTTGGCGAGTTAAATCAAATATTAACTCGGGTTAAGATTGTTTGCTCTGTGTTTTGTTTCGTACTTCCATTGAATGCATTGTTGGTTCCTGGTGGTGGGGCTTTGGACTGTGACCTGGGGTCTGTTTTATTTGAACACGCTATATTCGTGCATTTGCATTTTCAAGATGGGCGAAATTTCCACGAACATGATTTGCCAAACTTTCCACAAGATTAAGGAGTTTGCATGCTTTAGGTGGCGTTAACTGAGCTTCCAAGGCTTATTTATCTGCAAGATTTGAAGTTTTGGGTAGCAGGATTTGGGGGTCGATTAAGTTGTCAGTTCTCCAGGTGTGTTTCTGAGCTTTGTCTAAAAATCTGGAACGTTGGATTTAATTTTTGGAAGTACGATAGAGTTTAAGAAATGGCAGTTTGTATGTTTTTGAATATGGATTGGAATATGGTTTTCCATTTCCCTGGACTTTTGTTTGGTTTTGAAAAATGGGTATGGAGACCTGTTCAATGTTGAAGATATCTATTTTATTTTTTGTTGAGGTGTATTTGTTCGAGTTTTTGGTTCTCTATATAGTATGTTTGAGGTGGGGGTTGGTGGTAGAACTGAAAGAAATATCAATGATGTTGATGAATGTTACTCATTTGGTGCCAAGTGAGGGATCCCTTTGACTGTAGGAATTGGGTGGTAATGTTAATGGTTTTTGATTTCTCCCTAGAAAGTCTGTAATTTGCTGCAGATGGGCTTTCTGATGCAGTGATCCAATACCAGTGTGAGATCTAGTTTATTATAAGAAGCTCTGGAATTTGAACAAGTTTGTAGATTATTCTGATTTTAGTTTTGCTAACTAGAAATTCAATTTATAGTGGTCTCTGTAGCAGGAAGTATGCAACTTCAAGGTCGAAAATGTTCTGCTTTGCTTTTTTCGCAGAAAAATAAGGATTGTAAATTGGTCTCAGTTCTAAGTGTAGAAATACTGCTAGCGGTTTTCTGATCTTTGTTCAAAAGCTATAGAGATTGGTTTCAGTCAGAAATAAGGAATGAGATGGATATTTCATAGATATATTCTGAATTCTGATTAACTTGCTAAGTCGAGAATTTTGCCCCAATTTACAGGCTTTGGAGTTGGGAGGACCAGTTAGGCTTCAAGGCCGCGCAGACACAGGACATACATATTATAAATCTGTGCTCTGTCGATAAATAGGTATGTGTGCAAGACTTTGTTAGCCAAGCATTTTGTGGCATTCATATTTGAAGAAAAGTGAATATGCTTCTTTTTCAGGTAAATTATATTGGAAATATTGATTCCTGATTCTTTACGGAGATTTAAATGTTGTCTTCAAAAGAAAAGAATCAGATTATATATTTTCTAAAGCCCCACTGACGTATCTTTATGTACTGGGTAAAGCCCCTTTCTGTCGATAATTTACAGGCTTTGGAGTTAAGAGGATTATTCAGGCTTTAAGACTAGTAAGTGGCATCAGTTTAGTTCGTTTGAGTATAAGGAGGCTTGACATTCTGCAGAATTTTGGTATATTTAAATTTTTAAGGCAGATAGAGCATTTTAGGTATAGAATAAGATCTGTAAATTCGTAGCATTTACAGCATAACATCAGATTTAGCACTGCATTTCATTAAACCAGACTTATGAAAATGCCATGCCCAGGTCAACTAAGGAGGCTTTTGGCGAGTCTTGTTGCCTCATAGTGACTGCAGAGAGGCAGAAGTCAGGACGAAGCTTCTGTTTTGATAGATCAACAGAGCACAATGAGTAAGCTCAAGCTAGCGGTAGAAATTATTAGTGCCCACAATTTGATGCCAAAGGATGGGCAGGGCTCAGTAAGTGCTTATGCAGAGGTTGACTATGCTGGTCAGAGAACTCGAACCTCTACTAAAGAAAAGGATCTAAGTCCGGTCTGGAATGAAAAATTAACGTTTAACATCCCAGACCCTTCTAGCCTTTCCAACCAGATGGTAGACGTTTATGTCTACCATGAAAACAAATCTTCTCAGAGCAAGAACTTCTTGGGAAAAGTCAGGGTATATGGAAGTAGCGTTGTGAGTCACAAAGAGGCAGCTGTGCAACATTTTCCATTGGAAAAGAGAGGAATTTTCTCAAACATCAGAGGAGATATTACCTTGAAGATATACTACGTGGAAGAGAACGGGGATAATTTCAGTAAAGTGGAAAAGACAAAGGAGGAGAAATCACCTTCAGTGGAGATGGAAACAAGGGTTTTTCATCACCTGCCGAAGACAGCAAAGCAAGATTCTAAACCAGCTGAGGCAGAGAAGCATGAAGCAAAAGTAGTGCATACTGATACGTATCATGCACCTCAGGCAGCTCATGTAGCTCATGTAGCTCAAGCAGCTCATGCACCTCAGCCAGAAGATTACACTTTAAAGGAGACCAGTCCTTATCTTGGAAATTTTGGGATGCGTCGAGACAAGCTAAATAGCACCTATGATCTGGTTGAACGGATGCAGTACTTGTATGTTCGTGTGGTGAAAGCTAGAGACCTGCCAACCATGGACATTACTGGAGGCTGTGATCCATATGTAGAGGTTAAACTTGGAAACTACAAGGGAGTTACCAAACACTTTGAGAAGGAAAAAAATCCAGAATGGAACCAAGTTTTTGCATTTTCCAAGGAAAGGATCCAGTCATCTCTACTGGAAATAGTGGTGAAGGACAAAGATCTTGTGAAAGATGATTTCATTGGGCGTTTGATTTTTGATCTCAACGAGATTCCCATGAGGGTGCCTCCTGACAGTCCCTTGGCATCCCAATGGTATAGGTTGGAAGACAAAAAATCTGAGTCAAAAGTGAAAGGTGAGCTTATGCTTGCAGTGTGGATGGGTACACAAGCAGATGAAGCCTTTCCAGAAGCATGGCATTCTGATGCAGCTGCAGTCCAAAGTGATGGGGTTGCACATATTCGATCTAAGGTTTACCTATCTCCCAAACTTTGGTATGTTCGAGTTAATGTGATTGAGGCCCAAGATTTGCAGCCGAGTGACAAGGGTAGGTTTCCTGAGGTTTATGTTAAAGTACAGTTGGGAAACCAAATATTGAAAACAAAGGTTTCTCAGCAAAGGACCACAAATCCGCTATGGAATGAAGACTTGCTTTTTGTGGCAGCAGAGCCCTTTGAAGAACACTTATTTCTCACAGTAGAGGACCGACAAGGTCCAAACAAAGACGAGATTATGGGGAAGACTATAATTCCACTGTCAACAATAGTAAAGCGGTATGATCATACACCTGTGCACACCAAGTGGTATAACCTTGAAAAGCATGCAGTAGTTGATGGTGAAAAGAAGGAAAGTAAGTTTTCAAGTAGGGTCCATCTTAGAGTGTGCCTTGATGGTGGGTATCATGTCCTAGATGAATCCACACATTACAGCAGTGATTTGAGGCCCACTGCCAAGCAATTATGGAAGCCTTCAATTGGTGTCTTGGAAGTTGGCGTGTTGAGTGCACAGAACTTGCTTCCCATGAAGGCTAAAGATGGCAGAGGGACTACTGATACCTACTGTGTTGCAAAATATGGGTTCAAGTGGGTTAGGACTAGGACAATTCTTGATAGCTTAAATCCAAGATGGAACGAACAGTACACTTGGGAAGTCAATGACCCTTGCACTGTCATCACTGTGGGAGTTTTTGATAATAATCACCTTCAAGGAGGAAATGGTGAGAAAGCAACAGAAAGTAAGGATGCTCAAATTGGGAAGGTCAGAATTCGTCTCTCAACTCTGGAGACAGATAGGGTTTATACCCATTCATATCCTCTGCTGGTGCTGCAACCTTCAGGAGTTAAAAAGATGGGTGATCTTCAGTTGGCAGTCCGTTTCTCATGTTCATCTTTGGTGAATATGATGTACATGTATTCAAGGCCCTTGCTGCCTAAGATGCATTATACACATCCTCTCTCTGTGATTCAGCTTGAGAATCTTAGGTACCAAGCCATCAATATAGTAGCACATAGGCTCAGCCGAGCTGAGCCACCTCTGAGAAGAGAGGTGGTGGAATATATGGTAGATTCAAACTCTCACATGTGGAGCATTCGTCGCAGTAAAGCTAATTTTTTCCGTATCTTTTCTATTCTTTCTCCACTTATAGCAATCAGCAAATGGTTTGGTGATGTTTGCATATGGAAGAATCCTATCACAACAGGACTGGTGCATATTTTGTTCCTTATATTGATCTGGTATCCTGAGCTGATATTGCCCACCATCTTCCTCTATATGTTCTTAATTGGGATATGGAATTTTCGTTTTCGATCTCGTCT
This sequence comes from Sequoiadendron giganteum, assembly GCA_007115665.2. NCBI lineage: Eukaryota > Viridiplantae > Streptophyta > Pinopsida > Cupressales > Cupressaceae > Sequoiadendron > Sequoiadendron giganteum. Next base: position 72,728,966 of record CM021108.1, on the reverse strand, counting down.
TCCACCACATATGGATACTCGCCTCTCTCATGCTGACTCAATGCAGCCTGATGAACTTGATGAAGAGTTTGATAAAATCCCTAGTTCAAGAAGTGCTGATGTTGTGAAGATGCGATATGATCGCTTGAGAAGTGTTGCTGGAAGGATACAGACTGTTGTTGGAGATATAGCCACACAAGGAGAGAGAATGCAGTCCCTCTTAAGTTGGAGGGATCCTCGTGCCACTACTATTTTTATCAGTTTTTGCTTAATGGCTTCTGTACTTCTGTATGTTACACCCTTCCAAGTAGTTGCAGTGCTTGCAGGATTGTATCAAATGCGTCATCCCAAATTCCGGTACCGGCTTCCTTCAGTTCCTGTAAACTATTTCAGGAGGTTACCAGCACGGACTGATAGTATGATATAAAGATTAAACAGTTTATCTGATTGTGTATTTTGCTTTAGGTGTCTTCCCCTATTGGTTCACAAACAAGCTTAATCTTTCATCAGTCTTCCGTATGATGGTGACATTCAATTCATTTGTATGGGCTGGTCACACAAGAAATTTGACTTGAGAAGGTCACACAAGAAATTTGACTTGAGAAGGTCTGCAATTTCATCAGTTTGATTCAGCATAGACTGAAAAGATGATATTGCAGGAGTTTTAGAGCTGAATTTGTCTGAAGGAGGCACTATTCTTGTTCGGTGGACTCGATGTTTTGAGTTTTTTGTATGCTATTAGATGTGCATTATTCTCTTGTAGAACTCCAATGGCTGTTATGTATGGTAAGGTGGGCTTTCTGTGTTTGTATAATGCATTTTGAAACACTCCAATTCTGCAATAAAAAGGATGTGTAATTCAGGCAAGAGTTGAGAACTTAATTCTATGTAGTTCCCTTGCTTTTAAAAATTCAATTTTATCCGGCAAGTTCCTTATGCTTCTTTCTATGCTACAATTTGGCTTAGGTTTTGCCACACTGTTTCTTTTCATTTGATAGCAAAGTAATTTGCCGTTTCTAAAGAAGTAGGCAGAGGTTACTAAGTTATATAAGGCAACTGAGTAGGAATCTGAACTGGACACTTAATTGTTTTTCAAGTTCTTTGTTTGGATACTAAGCAAAGAAAAGGAAAACATAATCATTTTTGGTGTTACCAATTTCTGAGTCATCAATGTAGAACAAAAGATGTGTCAGAGGCAGTAGCATCTGTAGATATACTTAACAGTCAAGGGTAGAGGAGTCACTTGAACAGTTAATTAGACTATTGACTTGCATCTTTCTCTAGGAACTTCCTCTCTTCATTCATGGCATCTGTGAATGAATATGAATGCCATTTAAAAGGCTTTCCCCTGGACTATTAATGGGATAGTTTGAAATTCAAAGAGTCTCACATTCTTGTTGGGGTTATTGATTGGTCCTCTTTACTTTCATCTTTTGTTTGACAGTCATAACCATTTATGCAACAAATTTGTTGATTTCAGTTTTCTCCCTAAATTGTCTAGATATTATTATAATGTTTAAGTTATTTATGACATATCTTGCTCTCAGTATGAACTTTTGGCATGCCTTTGAATACAAATAAGCTTCAGCTGCTTCTTGGCATTGTTCTATTATCAACTACTTCAGCATTTGATTACATGATGGCTTTCATTTTTTGGTGTGGCCAGTTTCCGTCTTGAAGTTGTAATAGGTCCAAATTAGAGAGTAGAAAATGACAAACATAAACTAATGGGTTTCCAAAAGAAAACTAGGCTTCTATCTGGACATTATAAGTCAATTATTGTGATGCTTCTGATCATAAGTTTACATGAATAGATGGTTGGATCTGCCAGAATCATTGATCCCTGCTGTTGACTGGTTTGTCAAACCTTCTCAATTATGATAGGTCATGTTGCAGTCACTATCTCCTCTGTTGGAGCTTTCAGCAAGCACCACATACTACTTTTCAAAATTAAGTTATCATGGACACATTTGGCAGGGGTCTTCCATCAATCCACCTTTTGGTACTGATATTTGTGGCCTATAAGCATCACCCCACGAACAGAATGTACCTTAAGATTTTGGTGAAGTGGCAACTTCAAGCATGCAAACTTATCCCCTAAAGAATCTACATTAGAACAGTCAGCTCATCATTTGTACACTCTGAGTGATCCAAATAGGGACATCTGGTTGAAATTGCATCCATAATTCTCATTCCACTTTTGACTTACTGGCTACCACTTTCGCTTGGACCCCTTTCACTTTGGCTTATTCCAAACTTGAATGATCAGCTCTATTGGATTCTTATCATCCCAAGGTGGTTTTTGTGGGTAAGCAGCCTATTGAGCTTCGATTATTGCTTGTGCGCAAGCATGACACAATTATTGTTTAAAGCCTTTCCAATTTGTTTGCAAATTGCAACTATTGCTTTCTCAAATATAATAACATTCTTTATTGTTTTATTATCCACCATCCAAGCATGTTGGCAAGTTTGATTTTATCTTAATTTTTAATTGCTATCTGGCTTGGTTTATTCTAACTCTACGCAAGTGTATCTTTTTGGTTGGGTTTTGTTAGCTCTTCATCTGCTGCAATTAGCATAGAAAACTCTATATGAATAATTAGAAATATCTTACTGATCTAACACTCATATTTCTTATGGTTTTCTGACCCATTCTTGTTGGGTGGTCTTTGTTTTTTCCCTTAACACCTTGCAATAGCAACCATTCCTGCTACAAGTGGTAAAGCTGACAACTACCATTCATGGCATTTTGTCCAGTTGAATTGTTTTGTTTTTATGTCAGGTATTGACATAACAATTAAGCCTTACATCTTTGGCACTATCTAATCTATCATGTTTTCATGATTCCTCCTCTGCAGAATCTTTTGAGTTTATACCACTGGACAATATTCTATCAATTATCCCCATTGACAAATGCTTCCCGTGGTGTGAGAGTGGGGTTTTAGTTTAATATTCAATTTTTGTGAAGTCCGTACCTGAAGTTTGTTCGTGTTCCTCCTTCAAAGTGAAAAGACATTAATTTAGTTAATATTTAAAGTATGTGAATAATTGTAACGGTGTAATTTGCATATTTATGTCAACCTTATTTCAATGGAATGATTTAATGTAACTGCATATTCATAAGTGGTATATTTTTTGTGTTAGGTTTATGGTTTGATGTTTATTTTTATTTATTTCATATTTATTTACATTTATTTTTATGTATTTCATCTTATTTTATCTTTATGTACATTTTTAGATATTGACCGTTGCACAATTCATTATCATTTTGTATTTTCATACATGTCCACACATATTCATTGCCTCAAAATCAATAATTTATGTTGGGTCAATAGCACACTTATTAGCTTGTATTTCCACTCATTTCTACATATTTGTCCATTACCTTATAACGAGTATATATATCTTCAAGATAATCTATATAAAATACGTCGAAAGATATCCAAGCGTTTATTTTTTCACATTTATTTACACATTCTTAGATATTTACCATTGCACAATTCATTATCAGCTTGTATTTGTATCTATGTCCACACACATGTTCATTGGCCCAAAATCGATAATTTATGTTGGGTCAATAGCACATTTATTAGTTTGTATTTCCACTCATGTCTACATATTTGAACATTGCCTTAAAACTAGCATATATATCTTCAAGATAATCTATATAAAATACGCCGAAAGATATCCAAGCGTTTATTTTTTCACATTTATTTACACTTATTTTTATGTATTTGATCTTATCTCACTTTTATGCACATTCTTAGATATTTACCATTGCACAATTCATTATTAACTTGTATTTCTATCCATGTCCACACACATGTTCATTGCCCCAATATCAATAATTTATGTTGGGTCAATAACACACTTATTAGTTTGTATTTCTACTCGGGTGTTGCCACAATAGTGGTTTACACTTTTTGGGAGATCCAAATTTTTGCTGAAATCACATTTTTAGAAAATATAATGATTTAAGTCTTGAAAAGTTACATTTAAAGGATTTCAATTGAAGAGGGTTTGATCAAACCACATTAGACCAAGCCCTCTTGGATAGAACCTTGCTAGTTTTAAACCATACCTATAACAGAGTCTCCTTTACACTTATCAAAATATTGATAAAAAACCACTTTTGATTTACGTTTTGGGGGATCAAATGAATTCATTTAATTTTTTTTTTGTAATTATGTAGTCTTTATTATAAGCTTCCAAAAAATTATAATTATAATTAAATTTATTTTTTATTTCTTGTGAATGTAGGTTTTTTAACTAAAAATCAAACTCTTTGTTCTATACATGTGGAAAAATAGTAAATTATCAAAATAAAATTTTGAAAATATATTCAGGTTGGGCATTGATGTCCTTGATCCTTTAAAAAAAATAAAAATTGAATTTTGATACATATAAAAAAAGTTATGTTGTATACAGTCCGCCTATGTCTAAATTGTAATTGGTTTGACTTTGAAACCTGATTAAGGAAAAAATATTTAATAAAACACTATGAAACCAAATGAACTGGTTATATATCATAGTTACAAATCTAAATTCGAAAAAAATTAGAATTTTATCCTTCATACAAAAAAAATTATGTTGTATATGGTGAGCATCACTCTTTAAAATGTTGTTTACTGATAAAAACTAGTTTCAAAGGAGATGGAAAAAAAAGTGCAATCTAATTCCAAAATTTTTGAAAAAAATATATTTAGAATCTATAGACAAAACTCCACAAATCACTAGTTTGCATCATCTTCAAATTCCTCATGATTTAGTCGCTATAGGAGCCCGAAAGTGAAGATTTAGTTAAAAAAAAGGTTCAATGTCCAGTTTGACCAAAAATTGTAAACTAGTATTGTGGGATCACCCACTCATATCTACATATTTGTCCATTGCCTTAAAATTAGTACATATATCTTCAAGATAATCTATATAAAATACATCGAAAGATTTCTAGCCGTTTATTTTTTCACATTTATTTAAACTTATTTTTATGTATTTGATCTTATCTCACTTTTATGCACATTCTTAGATATTTACTATAGAGGAGGGGGATCAATTGCTCAGGGCCCCAAGTCACGGGAGGGTCTAGAACAATTATTTGCCTTGATCTACCTCACGTTGAAGATTGTTTAAGGTAAGTTTAATGTTTTAAGAGGGGTGAAAAGGGAGGACAACTGATCAGTCACTGTCCTTTTTATCAACTCGAGAGTTTAGGAAACCAGGTGAGTAAATTCTTGAGTCTGGATTGTAACCTAGGCAAATCTCTGCCAAGGGGCTCCAACGCAGAAGACGAACAATAGAGCGATGTGTTGGCGTCCTGGTTGGGCGCTGGCATTCATACAAACTAATAGAGAATTCGCTAACTACCTGATAAGTGGAGTTTTATACGATAACAGGAAGCATATTAGAACTAGAAGACTAAAATAGCAAGAAGAATACTTTAACTTAAAAGATAGAATTTGACAAGAGAAAAGGTGGTGAAAATCAAACTTACGGTCAGTCCAATCTCTCGTAAGCTCCACACAAATGCGATACCTACACACAACAAAACGGGGAAAAATGTTGGGACTATTTTAGAGCTTGCCGTAGTCAAACCCCTGTTTCAGTGTTCCCACTTTCCATCAACAACTAAAATAGCCACAATAGAGAAAATGTGATAAAGAAAGTATTGAAAGGAAGTACTACCAAGCAATGCTAACAACAATATGCTACTAAATCAAACAACAATGCTAAGTAAAATGGATATCACCTCCCCAACAAGATGCCCTCAAGCACGTGAAGGGAGATGCAAGCTCGCAAGCTTGTAGATGCCAACATAACAACAAGAGGAGTGAAATCAACAATGTTGACTTGGAGCTTCAAAAAATGGTGGAGAGTGCTATGAGATGCTCAAGAAGTATGAAGAAGTGTGTAGTCAGATTGAAGAAGAAGAATTCCATGTGAGAGATAGTGATAGTGTTTTGAAGATGAATAGGAGCCTAAAAGAGTTATTCGAGGTCGGTCAAGGACATAGGAGCATTATGCTTCATCGCCAATGGAGAGGTGTAATGCCTCTACAAATTCTAGAGGTGGGAATCCTATTAGGATGATAGTGTGTTGCACAAATGTCCACGCTTTGCGCTAGCATCCCTGACAAAAATTCCCCCACCGACACTATAAAAGCCGCCAAGTGGGTGGAAAGCAGATGGATGAGGTGGAATAACATCTTCAGGTTTGATTTTTTTCTAAGGTAAGGGGTGTAAATGGGGAATTTGCAAGGGGTACAAATTTGCTCCATTATGTATTTACCATTCCATAATTCATTTTCAGATTGTATTTGCATCCATGTCCACACACATGTTCATTGCCCCAAAATCAATAATTTATGCTGGGTCAATAACACACTTATTAGCTTGTATTTCCCCTCATGTCTTCATATTTGTCCATTGCCTTAAAACTAGTACATATATCTTCAAGATAATTTATATAAAATACATCGAAAGATATCAAGGTGTTTATTTTTTCACATCTATTTACACTTATTCTTATGCATTTGATCTTATCTCACCTTTATGCACATTCTTAGATATTTACTATAGAGGAGGGGGGTCGACTGCTCAGGACCCTAGGTCACAGGGGGGTCTAAAACAATTAACTGCCCTAATCTACCTTACACTAAGGATTGTATAAGGTAAGTTTAATGTTTCAAGAGGGGTGAAAAGGGAGGACAACTGATCTGTCACTATCCTTTTATCAACCCGAGATTTTAGGAAACCATGTGAGTAAATTTTTGAGTTTGGATTGTAACCTAGGCAACTCTCTGCCAAGGGACTCCAACGTAGAAGATAGACAACAACACAATGTGCTGGCGTCTTGGTTGGGCATTGGCATTTGTATAGACATGGAGTACAAAGTATAGTAAAAAATAATAGAGAATTCGCTAACTACCTGATAAGCGCAGTTTTATATGATAACAGAAAGCAAAAAAACAACTAGAAGACTAAAATAGCAGGAAGAATACTCTAACTTATAAGATAGAATTTGATGAGAGCAAAAGGTGTCAAAAATCAAATTTACGGTTGGTCCAACCTCTCGTAAGCTCCACACAAACACGATACCTACACACAACAGAATGAGGAAGAATGAGGGTTGTTTCGGGGCTTTCAACAGTCAAACTCCTGTTTTGGTGTTTCCACCTCCATAGATAACCAGGATAGCCGCAATAAAGAAAATGCGATAAAGAGAGTATTGAAAAGAAGTACTACCAAGCAATGCTAACAAAAATATGCTACTAAATCAAACAATAATGCTAAGTAAAATGGATATCACCTCCCCAAAAAGATGCCCTCAAGCATGTGAAGGGAGATGCGAGCTCGCAATCTTGTAGATGCCAACGTTGTCGCAACAATGAGAGGAGTGAAACTAATAGAGTGTCGACTTGGAGCTTCAAAAAATGGGTGAGAGTGTTGTGAGATGCTCAAGAAGTATGAAGAAGTGTGTAGTCAGATTGAAGAAGATGAATTCCATGTGAGAGATAGTGGTTTGAAGATGAATGGGAGCCCAAAAGAGTTGTTCAAGGTCGGTCAAGGGCGTAGGGGTGTTATGCTTCATCGCCAATGGATAAGTGTAATGCTTCTATAGATTCCAAAGGTGGGAATCTTGTCAGAATGATAACGTGTCTTACAGATGTCTGCGTGTTGCACTAGCGTCCTCGACATAAATTCCCCCACTAACATTACAGACAACCATCAAGTGGGTGGAAAGTGGATGGATGAGGTGGAATAACATATTTGGGTTTAATTTTTTCTAAGGTAATGGGTGTAAATGGGGAATTTGCAAGGGCTGCAAATTCACTCCATTACATTTACCATTACACAATTCATTATCAAATTGTGTTTGCATCCATGTCCACACACATGTTCATTGCCCCAAAAGCAATAATTTATGTTGGGTCAATAGCACACTTATTAGCTTGTATTTCCACTCATGTCTACATATTTGTCCATTGCTTTAAAACTAGTACATATATCTTCAAGATAATCTATATAAAATACATTGAAAGATATCCAAGCATTTATTTTTTCACATTTATTTACACTTATTTTTATGTATTTGATCTTATCTCACCTTTATGCACATTCTTAGATATTTACCATTGCACAATTCATTATCAGCTTGTATTTGCGTCCATGTCCACACAAATGTTCATTGCCCCAAAATCAATAATTTATGTTGGGTCAATAACACACTTATTAGCTTGTATTTCCACTCATGTCTACACATGTGTCCATTGCCTTAAAACTAGTATATATCTAATCTATATAAATTACATTGCAAGATATCTAGGCGTTTATTTTTCTGATTAGCAAAGTTAGAATAAATAAAAAATCATTGTATGACTTATTAGGTTGAAAAAACAAAAATATTTTAATTCAACAATAAAATTAGAATTTTGTGATACTGTGCACTTTTAAAATAATTGAAAAAATCAATAAAAAATTATTGCACATGAAAATACAAAGTAGAATTTTGTTTTTCTTTCATGGATTTGTTGGCCTCTTATATATCGTGTTGCCATTGTAGAGTTACGTCTATCGATGTAATTAAAAAATTATGCTAGGTCAAATCTAATGTGGCTTGAGATTGGACTGACCCTAAAATATGAAAATTTTAATTCAAAATTTAAGATTCCTACCTATTTCTAATAATTTTTACAGGCCTATTGATACAAGTTTGCACAATTTTGTGCCATGCCTTGTTATTAAAAGACATTCATTTTTTTACAAATAATATAAAAAAAAGTATAAGTTTGTTCAAGGAGAAATCATTAGTGAACACTTGAATGCTTAAGGGACAAAAGAATTAAAATTTGTATCAAAATTACATAAGCCATTGGCATGCTAGAGAATGCTATCTTTAGACAACCGTGATAAGTCTAGCAATCTAACAAATTCACTAAAGGTATTTTTAAATACTACCATCCTTATGAACATTTAGACATCCGTGATAAGTGAAACAATTTTAGGAGTCTAAATTTTGTTAGGTCAATTGTGTGAGTTATAGCTCAATTTTGCATGCTCAAGGTCAAACTTGAGGGGATTCATAACAAATTTTAGGTCTATTTTGAAATAGTTGCACTCGTCAATCAAAAATTGCTAATTTCCTATTTGGGTGATTAGATTCTTTGAGACATCAATAATAATTGTTCATCATTGTCCCCTTATATTGTTTAGAATGAAATTCATAGAGATTAAAACTAGCTTTAGATAGAGTATAAAGAAGAACAAATAAAATAATTATCATATTTCACATATCAAAAAAGACATCTCTTTTGTTGTATTGATTTTCTCATGATGTGTAATTTCACATAAGATTGTGCAATATTTCTACATATATCTATCAAGATTGATTAATCATTCATGATTGATTTGATGGAAGATTCATGATAATCTCTTGATATTTCAGTAGCATGTAATTGTGGATTGATCATTCATGTCTCTTCATTTGATGAAGGACAAGGATTGATTTAGAGAATTTGGATCGAGATGTGAATGGTTTAGATTCAAGGATGTAGCATGGAAGTGGATGGCTAAGTTGCATTAGCTTCTAGATCAAGCTATCTTTTAGAACAAGATAAATGATGAAGGATTGGGATTGATTAAGATGATTTTAAGGTAATTTTAGTAAGTTTTTGGTAGCTTCTAGAGAAAGAGAAAATGAATGGTCAAAATTAAGTGCAAATGGATGTATGAGATTTGAGATGATTTTAAGTTGCTTTTCAGGGTTGCATTTAAGTAAATGGTTGAAATTTTGAAATGTAATATGGAAATGAATGGCAAAGATTTTGAGATGTAGTATGGAAACTATGTGCAAGTGATTTTTCATATTCTAAGATGCAAAAAAAAATGAAATACAAAGAGAAAAACACTAAAAAACATTCAAGATTAGGCCTAAGTTGAATCCAAAACAAATACAAAGAAAATGGAACCTTTTACCTTGCTTGAATTGATGAGTTTGGTTGGTCTTTTTTGATGCTTGATTGTGTGCTCCTTCAATTGCAAATGATGCAAAAATGGATGCAAAATGGAGAGGAGGTGATGAGGATTGCAATGATGCAAATGGGTATTGTGACAAGTATGGTAGGTGGATGCAATGAAATCTTGAAGGCTGCAATAATGGTGGATGGCTACTGGAAAGTGCTAAGTGCTAAGTTGCTTGCATGTTTGAATGAATAATTGAGAAATGAGACTAAATTTTTAATTTTAAAGGAAGAGTCTCTAGAGAATTGAATGGCTAGGATTTAGCTAACATGGACAAGATGGAGGGTTGTGGTGAGTTGATGATTTACAAGTCCTCACATCTTGCCATGTGGAAGATGAGATGTGAAAAGGACGGGTGATGTGGAAAGAGGACATGTGAGTTGGAGGTACTTGCAAGTACCTTGGGATTAGGGGAGGATTTCCTCAAAAAAGAAGTTCTTGTCCACATATGGGGATGATGGTGACAAGTGAGAAATTTTAGAAAGTCATCTCTTATCATCATGGGGATGAGAGAAATTGTTGGGGGAAATAAATGTGAATTTTAAATTCACATGATTGGAAAGTACCTTGGGGATAAGACAAGGTCCTCATAAAGGAGGTCCTTGTCCCATGTAACTGATGTGACTTGTAAAGGAGTATGGGGAAGAGAAATGCATTGGATGAATAAAATATGAATTTTTAAATTCACATTGGGAAGAGGTCAATACTTGATAAGAAAAGTACTTATGAAAGGTTGACTTGGAGGACATTCCAAAAATGACAGGTGATTAGATTAAGATTGTGCAAATATGTGATTATGAAGATTAATGAGGATTAGAGACAAGTGGCTAAATATGGAGGATGTGACATTAATCCTGATTAAGGATGTGCACATCTTAGTCATGGATTAATTAAAATCCAAATTAGAGGAAGATTACGGAGGATGAAACAAGGAGAGAGAAAGAAAGAATTTAAAATTGATTTAAATTCAAAAAGGTAAATGACTAAATTAAAAAAATGGATATATTTATTTAATTTAGAGAAGAAATGATAAAGTATTTAATTGTTAAATTAAATACTTTAGACACCTTAGAGGAAAGGGAAATATTAACTAAATAAGTCATTTAATTAAAATATTGATGAAATAGATGAATAAAAGATACAAATTTGACCATATGAGAGTGGTCAAATTTGGATGTCTACATTTCGCCCCTCTTTGAAATATTGTTAGAATAACAGCGTTTCGAAGGAAAATAAAATGCGGATGACTCTATAGAGGAAGCGACTAAAAAATGATGCCCCAACATGGGAGAGGTTGCGTGAGCTGTCCAAATGGAGGGGAGTGAAGGGAGAGGTCTCGATCTCACAAGAAAGTGACTAAGTAGGAATGGATGAAAATGGTAGGGTATGCCCTCTCGAGAGGGCGATTGGGGAAGAAAAAGGGGCCCTGGGCAACTTTTTGATATGAAGAAATGAAAAGTACTATTGGATAGAGCTTGAAAAACCATGAATATTGACTTTTGAACGGATTCAAACGGACACATGATGTGCAAATGGCGGCCTCGGGAAGTTAGAGGATTAGTTGAATTAAAAGATGGTTAAATAAAGGGAAAAAATACCCTTAATTTAAAAAGGAGAAAAATGAGGGGAAAGTTATAAATAGTAATTTTAGAAACTACTATTGCTCATTTGCACATTTGGCAGTTGAGTGAGAGAGAGAAGAGAAGAGAAGAGAAGAGAAGAGAAGAAAGAGACGAAGAGAGAAGATGTTGAAGGATTACGATGATGACATCATCCACTGGGGGGATGAGGTACGACGGTTCTACCATGAGTGCGTGGTTCCATGCCAGGTTAGGTCCAAAACCTTCTTTGTGATTTTAAGCATTTTTTGATTTATCTTTGAGTTTTAATGTAGTTTAAAAACATGGGTTTTGGGATGGGGGTAGTTTAGGAAAATGGGTAGAGGGCGAAACATCCATTTCACCCATCGGGTAGGCAGAAGCGCCTCTTAGAGGCATTGGGTAAGGGAGGGAAGATTCACCCAATGGATGGGCGAATAAACCCAAAAAGGGTAAGAGAGAAAGAGGGCGGGGTTCCTGCCTTGGAAAGGGTAGACCCACCCCTAACAGAGGTGATCGTGCCCCAATGGGGGTGGTCGCACCCCCACGGGGGGCGGGCATGCCAAAAGGGGACGAACTTGCTCCAAGAGGGACGAACCCGCCCGAGGATGAGCGACCCCATCCTGGAAAGGGCAGGAGAGAGAAAAAAGAGGATGGAAAAGAAAATGAATGTGGGGCAAACAAAGTAAATTTGTCTAAGGAAGGGTAAGGAAAAGAGTAGTGAGAAGAGAACCCAAGGTCAGGAAATGAAAGAAAGTGTGAGATGGCTGACATGTGTGATATGAATGCATTGGTTTGATAGTTTGCAGACGCATGAAAGACGATTAGAGGTATTGGAGGCGACAAGATAAGCGATGAACATAACAAACCGTGAAGCCTTGTCATGAGCATGGATTCTGCATTTATTAGGATACCCAACAATTAGAGCATATCGGACGATGCTGATAACATTGAGCGTTGGGATTCAACAACCTTGACCTTCCATCTCCCGACAGGGGAGATGACAGTGACTTTGGAGGACGTGTGGCTGATATTGAGACTACCTATAGCAGGTCATCTAGTGAGTGCGATGAGATCAGAGGGGGCAGCACTGGACCAAACTTTATGGGTCTTGTTCGGGTGAGAGAACCTTCCTGTGCAGAGGAAGGGGTTAGATATGGACAGGTGTTTGGGGTTGGGGGTACTAGCGCTGCCACTATACTTGTGTGGATTGATTAGGTGGTAATTGATACCAGATAGGAGTGGATGCTTCTATAGCCTTAGCTACATGGAGGTGATTTGATATATCGTCGACGAGAGAGAGGGGGAGTTCGCATGGGGTCCATGCGTCCTGGTGCAACTGTACAGAGATTCACATTGTGTGTTACAAAGAGGGTCTCAACGTGACACAGGTGACACTGTTATAGGTATGGACATGGGAGCACATTAGTGTGGCCAGGCCAGACGTGGTGAGAACAGGATTGGAGGATGATACATTAACAATGGTATATTGGTATGGTTTGGAGTACGACTGGGTGTGGTGTTATCAAGGTTTTGGGGATCTGGATGGATGGAGGAGACTATTTGATGATCTCTAGGAGGAGGAGATAGTGTGGAGGCCATATATGACACGACGGTTTCCCAGGTGGAGGAGAAATGTGAAGAGACATAGAGGAAATTTCTATACCCGATGCTATATAGTCGAGAAGGAGTCTCAGATAGTGGAGTCATATAGGCCGAACATAGTGACTAGACAGTTTGTGTTGTCGCAGGACATTCCTCACGGAGCAGAGTGCCTTAGATGAGTTACACGAGAGCGACCATGGGGGAGTTGATTGCGTTGGAGTTTGTGAGGGAGCATTGGGAGACATTGGATCTAGATCTAGTGCCCTATCTAGGTAGGATCAGAGGGAGCACAGAGGCAGGAGTGATAGTCATATTTTCAACGTGGTTTTCTTTTCACCGACCCCCACTGATTACGCTAGAAGAGTTGATTACAGAGGCATTAGGGTTTGGGCCAAAGGATGAGCTGAGATTGACAGGGCAAAGGAGAGGGAGGGGGAAGGGACAATAGAGGAGAGGGTCAAAGGCAACCAGAGTAGGAGGGCAGTGGGGGAGAGGGTCAGAGGCGACCGAAGCATGAGGGCAACAAAGGAGAAGGTCAGAGGCAACCGGAGCCAGAGGGAAGCAGGGGAGAGGATAGGAGGATGGTGAGGCAGGAGGTCAATGGAGGATAGGGAGGAGGTGGAGGAGACCACATAGGAGAGAATAGGTGGAGATCAATACAGAGGAGGAGAGAGATGAGATAGGCGTGGAGGTGATGGATGAGAAAGGGGAGGTAGAGGCGGAGGCGATGGATATAGGAGATGAGGTAGAGGCAGAGGTGATGGATATGGACGTGGATGATATTCTCCCATTGGTCATGGTACCACCTATGATAGAGGATCTGACTCTGTTGTTGAGAGGGGTCGTGGCAAGATTACAGATCACCGAGCAAAAACTAAGGGATACAGAGGCTGCGAGGTGCAGATTGGAGGTCGAGGTGAGCATGCTACGAGCAAAGATAGCCAGAGTGCGGGCAGAGGGCGAGAGGGATTCCAATGCGGTAGCCGAGGTGGTGTCACAACATGAGAAGGAGATACATATGGAGAGGGATAGTTTGCGAGTCGAGGTGGGTGAGCTACGAGTAGAGGTTGCTAGTCTTGAGGGAGAGGTGTCTAAAGAGCGTGAGGCAAGGGAGATGACAAGATGGGAGCGAGACAAATTAGAGGCAGTGGTGACTATATTATAGGTGGGGGGCAACAAGAGTCTAGAGCGGTGACAAAGCAGGTATCAGCGGAGACCCTGGCGAAGGTAGAGAGGGACATGGATAATTTGAGGAGGTAGGTAGAGGGGCTACTAGGAGAGAGGACTGAGGTGAGACAGGAGTGAGATGAGCTCCATGACATAGTCGAGGTAGCAGAGTAGATAGTGAGAGACATGGGGTTGATGTAGGAGAGGGAGGAGGCCATGATGGCCCAAGTACAAGCCTTCGAGACAAAGAGGGATGCAACACAGACATAGGTGGAGACCCTACAAGATGAGAGGGATGCGGTAGTGGCACAAGTATAGGTTGCAAAGAGAGAGAGGGATGCAACACAGGCTTAGACATAGGCAATGTAGGGTGAGGGTGGAAAGATGGGGACAAAGGTGAAGATATTGTAGGAACAAGTATAGGCCATGCATGAGGAGAGGGACAAAGCTATAGATCAGGTGTCTCAGATGGGAGTGAAGGTTGAGTAGCTACGGTTAGCACAGGGTGCGTGGGCACATGAGAGGAGATTCATATGCGGATTCCAGGATAGGTACTAGGCGGAGCAAGATTCAACTAGTTATCAGGCTGTAGAGCGGGATGCATATATGCAAGAGGCCAACTACTATATGTGTGTCTATTTTATAGCAGTGCTAAATCTAGGACAATGGGTACCTACCTACATTCGAGTGAGGCCATAGATGCCAGCCCCATCCTAGTCAGCAGGGACACATACCCGTGGATATAGTAGCTAGAGAGAGACCCCTCATGCAGATGAGGAGTTCTAGAGTCACCACAGAGGTTGGATGTGGGCAGCTCATGGTTTAGAGGGAAGGAGGGATAGGATCCCAATGCTTGACAAGTGCAGGATGGGTGTACAGTATAGAGCAGTACATATCAGAGTTGATCTAGAGCCTTGTACCCATACTTTATTTCATGATATATGTGACAAATATGTGTTTTGATTTATATGATGGACATTATTATGGACTATGTGATGGACATTTGTATTTTAATTTTTATATGATATGTGAGAGCCCTTATTGACATGATGTGATGTTTATGTGATGGATGATTTATTTATGCATATGTGTATGTTCATGGTTTTATTATGGATGATCATTATAATGTGATGTATGGATATGCCTATAATGATTTATGTTTATGCCTATATGGATAATATGGATGATATGTATGATGTCTAACATTTATGATGTAGGATGTGATGAATGATTTATGATGCTATATACTATGAATGAGGATGTAGATGACGATGTATGGGAGATGTTAATGATATGGACTAAGACGAATATGCTAATGCAATGGATTAATAATAATACGAATCTAAGATGTGTAGACTAATCAATTAATCTTCATCTAAAAATTTATAATGATTATAACATGATAAATCACATGGGATGAAATGCATCTTAATGAAACTAAAATGTGGGATGAAAATGCAATTGAATTCCTCACAAATACTAATAAGTAAATGAAATGCAATGAGTGTAAATAAGGGATTGCATAATGATGGAAGCGAAGGAGATGATGGGTGTGAAACTGCACCTGTCAAGAACCATAGGTATCCTGAGGAGAAAGGAAAATGGAAGGAATCAATGTTTGCACAATGAAAATCATAAGTCATGGGTTGGAGAAAGAAGAGGTGGAGGATACATGCAATGCAATGGAAGAGAAAATGAAATGCAATCCTAATGCAATTTGCTATTTTTGGAGCACTTATTTTTACTATAGAATAAGACACCAGGTACCATGGTACATGGAACCAAGGTGGATTAGTGCCTAATGCATGCACAAACACAACAAATAAGGAGGCTATCCCAACACCCTGAAGTCACGAGGACTTTGGTTGGGCCAGGTATTGGGATAACCACAAGCACAAAAAGATGCCCCAACATAACAAAAGACCTCAGGGGTCTTGGTGGGTACTACGTGGGACAACCAAGAAGACAACAACAAACAAAGATCAAGATATGCCCCTATGTTAACAAGTCAAAACGCACCATAATATGATAGATCATGGAATTCATGACAAGTAGTGATAGGGAGCTCAAATGATAAATAGAAGCCAAAAGCATCAAAAGATTGCAATCAATTTCAAAACATCCTTTGCCATAAGACCGAGAGGATGGATGGGGTTGATGAGGTATGTTAGGAAGGATACATCTTGTTGAAACCAAAGATGGATACTAAACTAAAAGATCAATTATGACACAGGAGATTCTAAACCCGATTGAATATCGTGACACAAATGGATCCCATTTGTGAGGAACCGGCTAGATAAGAAAATATTTGAAAACACGACATAGGGAATGAGGCACAAGACAAAAGACTGACACACCTTAAAGACCTATGGGCTCGGGGGTTGATCAAAGATCAACCTTGCCTACATGAAAGCGCAGAGCCCTTGTAGTTCAAGAAAAGACCATGGATAAAAGCGAAAAGAGGATGATGAAGACAGATGATGGAGGACAACGACCAGACCCATCATAAACAAAGCAAAGAAAAATAAAGCAAAGCAAAACCAAAACCAAAGCCTCGGGGGTTGATCAAATGATCGACCTTGCCTACATGAATGTTGGGGATACGAGATGGGTCTGTCATCATAGAACAAACATCTAAGACATAAGTGCTTTAGTGATTTTAATTTCTTTAAATCACAACAAAGACACAAACTATGCCATAAAGCAGAAACAGGCACAGTGGATCCCCCATAATCTTTATGAGAAAAGTAAATACATAACAAATAACAGATTCAACACAAGCATAGATTCAAGAATGCAGAATCAGACAACCATGAAACACAAACATATGGACACACAGATTTACGTGGGGAAAACCTTTTTAGGTAAAAAACCCCACCCTCCAAAACACTTAGCTCACTTGTATTATTCAGTAATAAAAAACGGTTACAATAAAAACACAAAGCTATGCTCTTTAGGAGATTACATCTTGTCCATCTGGAGAAAGCAGGCAACAACATAATCAAAATATTCACACTGTTCCAGCACCGTCACAACACATAGTGTAGATTCATCTCACCAAGACAGTCGACTCTCTTAGCCATCCATACAGCTAGCCCAGCCTCTAGGCCTCAACAGGTTCACATCTTCTCAGATATGAGAGACAAAGTGTTCACGGTGAATACTGTTTGAACTCTCTCTGCCTCTCACTCTTCGCTCATCATCCTAACTGATTGCACACGAGATTACATATAATCTCTTACCATGTGCCAACTTGTTCTGCCCATCCCAACATTCAATGATCATCAGGATAATTAATTATCCTACCCGCAAGCATTTGTCAATCTCTGATAACGTGCACTGCTCCTACAGATGCATCGAGCTGCACAACATTAAAACCGGTTCCAGACATGTCCTTAAACCTCTATTTAACAATGCAGCCCATCACAATCATAAATTAAGGCTTCGACCAATCAGATCTAAACTTCTTGCCATGTGTCGCCACTCCATTCGTTCACTGCTTCTGACATTTGGTCCAACTCGGTCAACTGAGCTTCGAGATCTCTCTACCTTCTACCGTGTCACTGCTGAGCTTGTATTCACCAGCTGCGGTATGTGCGGTAATCCTGTGTCGCCTCGACCTCGACCTCCAACCGCACTATCGTCAAGCTCAGGTTGACCACTTGCCATATGGCGGTAACTACTTGCGCTGACCGCCAAGAGACCAACTATGTTACCGCTGACCCTTTAAAGCCTTACTGCGATGTGGTGGTAACCCCCAGCCACACCGTCAACGGTCTCACTGCGCTACCGCGGAGGCTGCTAGGCCACCCCCCGGTAAGGCAGTGACCACTCTGGCAGACCGCCAACGGTCTCACCGTAGCCACCGCGGTGAGCATTCTCACCGCCTGCGGTGGGGCGGTAACGGTCACTACCGACCACTAGCTGCTTACTGCAGCCACTACGGTGAGACTTCTCACCACCTGCGGTAAGGCGGTAGATCGTCACCCACTAGCTTGCCACTTCTGTGCCACTCACCGCACTATCATCAAACAAGAAGAAGACTGTCGCGATAAGGCGGTAACACCGCCCAACCACCAAACCAAGCAGAGTGGCTCACGGTAAAGTGGTAAACCGCTCAACCGTGCCACCAAGGAAAGCATGCAGCGCTATGGCGGTAAAGGCCAGTCACATGGAGAAAACGCCAAGTCCAAAAGGAATATCAAGCCAAAAAGTTGAGGCAGATTTCCCAACAATCTCCCACTTGACGAAGACTTTCAGGATTCCTCGAAAACCCGAACAAGGACCAAACCAATCCTTCACACTCCAACCAATACACCTGCAACGACATCCAAAAATTTCCACCATCTCAGGCAACAACTCCAAACACAGGAACATGCCAAGGCAAAAAATGCACCAGTCTTAGGAACACAAACATCTGATTCTTCAGGTGGAAAAGGCACCACAACAGTAGCAAAAAAGCACAACGCGAACATAGAATGAGAAAACATTCTCTAGAACAAGATAAAACCATCAGCTAGAAATCAAACCAGACAGTTGACTGCCCCCATCCAACTGATCAAACCCACACGGCTAAAACCTACCAGCCACAAATCGTGCTAATTCATCCAGCCACCCATAGCTCTCGATATGAACATCAGTAAACTCATGCCAACAACACAACCAACCCATGAACAGTAGAATATTAGCATCATGTGCCAACCAGTCAAAAGACCAAACATATCCAGGTACTCCCACTGCAAGGATAATGCCAGAACTGAAAGATTAAAGGAATAACCAGTCTACCAACCTCTGCACATAGAAAAATGTAACCATCTAGTTCCAAGGAACATCCACACCGATATGCACATCTTGCAACCACCTACTACAAGAAACATTTCTCTGAACATTCTTCCACATTCTTCTAAGGAAATTTCCATATCTAACTGAAGAAAGAGGCACAAGAACCTTCGTTTCATCACCCAAGTGACAACACATGACCACAAACTGTGACCAACTCGGCTCCACAAAGGCATCTCACATCTAAAGTCATCTGAAAATGAACATACAGGAAGAAAAGACCAGATTAGAGAGAAAATGCAAATCAAAACATGTAGCATCCTCCTACATACACTTCATGCCAGCTGTGTTAACAATGATCTTGTTGACATCCCAAAGGGAAAGGCCATAACAACACCCAACATTTCCATGGATGTAAGCACCTGAAAGAAGATCAGACTAACCCATATAATGATCTCCTATCAGTCCTCAAAAGCATAAGGAGATACACTATGCTGTTCACCTTCCATTATGAATCCTCTAGAATCTTAAAACAACTTCTCAAGATTCATATCTATGAAAGATAAAGCATATCACATATCTGAAAGCTATAATGGGCAAATACCTTTCAAAGAGACACCACTACCGAGCAGACCAAGAAGAAAAGAAAAGATGCTCCTCCAAGATATACAAGTCACCATGACTTACCCAAGAGCATTCTCCTTCATGGTCTTTGCTAAAGTCGCATTCAACCAAGGTGCAGGCAACTTGGACTTTCAGTTGTAACAAAAATATTCTCAAAAGAATTTCAGCCTCACCTTATTCTCCATGCATCCATGAGTACCAACAACCTGTCATCTCATGCTAACTCCAACCTGCATTACTGCACTAAACATGAAGTCCTCCAACATATGACCAAAGTACTCAAAACATAGAGAAACACTAGACCACTGTCAAAGCTCCAAACCTAGGAACAAGAACTTATCATGACACCATGATCTATACATCCCCCTTAGGAGATACCATACTTCAGGTGAAAAGCTATGGTCTCAAGAGCAAAGCAACATGCCAAAACTCTAAGTAAGAGTAAATCATGACATAAAGTAAACAAACTCTAAAAAGACATCACCTATCAAGCACCACCAACATCTCAGCCAAAGACTACCAACGTCCTCCATGGCTCCAAGATGCTGCACATCTTCAAATAGTGAGCCTGCAAATGTGAGAGAATTCTTCTGCAGCAACAGGATCTAAGAGTCCCCAAGAAGCATCTTCAACACCAAAGAAGATCATTCATCACCAAGTGATGAATCCACAGTCACTGCTAAAGCTCCCACTTAAACGTGACACCGAGCTCTCCAAGCATCATGACCAACCACACCATCACTGTCAAAAGATTACACTAGTCAGTGTAACAAGCTTTCCATGACATCGTGATTCACATGCTTCAGGTCCCCATCATTGACTATTTAGGTACTCAAATGTTTTCCATCCTCTCATCTCAAAACAACCACACAATGCACAAGTGACCATAGACAAGGTCAGCTAACAGATCTGAACCACCACAGAAGCAACCTCGTGGATAATGATAGTCCACTTCTGAGTTGACTCATGACAAACATGTAGGTAAAGACAGCCCACAAGAATGCACAACTCGTAGATCCACTTCAATGAAAACCCTAGAAATCTATCATCACACTGGAAACTGCAAAACTGAGATAATCAAAGGGAACAACCCATGTAGACAACTTGAATCAAACACCAGACCAACAACAAATCCGATTTTCCAATCACGTCCACAACTCAAGCACCATAGTCTAGGAAACCAGTAGGCAACACCACAAGAATGCTAAATGAAAAACACATACCAACACTCTCATGCAGAGAAGACATCACACCTCCTCAAACCATGTCGAACTGCATCTATCTCATCCAGTCACACCCCAAAATCCAGGATATTAGAAAATAGCTGAACAACAACTCCACACACCACAAGTTTTTCCTGACCATGTAAAACTTGTAAAACCATAGTGTTTATAAAACACCCACGCATCTCCATATTCATGGCTCATCTGAATGACCCAAGAGTTTGCACATAACCAACATGGTTAACTAGAACAATGAAAATAAAATATGAAAATGCGTCATAGAAATTTTTAGGAAAATCTACAGAAAACCTCCAGAGCCAAAGACATGAATCTAAACAATGCAAGTGCAAGAAATAGGTAAGCAGGAAAAACAGGTCCATTTCATACCACTTCCAAAACCTTAGTAATGCACAAGCATACGAGAGAGCCAGGCTATACAGAAGTTGCAGACCACCAGGATCACCTTCATAGCCTCCATGCAAACAAAGCAACAAAGAAACCACCTTCAGTGCTAAGTCAGAACACCCAACACAAGCACAATACTCGATGGCTAAACATCAACACAAGCAACTCCATAATGCCAGGGAGCCTCTCACACAGACACCCAGTATGAAACCACGGTTTTCTGCAACACAACCACAAGCACATCTCAGGCCCTTTGCATCAAGAACATTTTATGCGAGCCAAGAGCCTCAGACCATATTGCAACAATATGATCAACTCCAGTCATCTCCAACATCTTTAAAACCTGCGTGTTGAATCAAATAACCAAGAACTTCCACTCATTGAAGGATCAAACACCAACCGATTTCTCTGAATATCCTCAACCTTGCCAGGCTATGAAAACTTCACCGGAGAAATACCCAGAACTTTAGTAACCAAGAGAAGGCTTTAACACCACTTGTTGGTATCATCGAGCCTTGATCTCCCTTAACTGGCTTTGATACAACTTGTTGGGGATACTAGATGGGTCTGTCATCATAGAATGAACGTCTAAGACAACAATGCCTTAGTGATTTTCATTTCTTCAAATCACATCAAAGACACAAACTATGCCATAAAGCGGAAATAGGCATAGTGGATCCCCCATTAATTTTTCTGAGAAAAGTAATTGCATAACAGATAACAGATTCAACACAAGCATAGATTCAAGAATGCAAAATCAAACAACCATGAAACACAAACATATGGACACATAGATTTACATGGGGAAAACCTTTTCAAGTAAAAAACCCCACCCTCCAAAACACTCAACTCACTTGTATTATTCAGTAACAAAAAACGGTTACAATACAAACACAGAGCTATGCTCTTCAGGAGATTACATCTTGTCCATCTGGAGAAAGCAGGCAACAACATAATCATAATCTTCACACTGTTCCATCATCGTCACAGCACACAGTGTAGATTCATCTCACCAAGACAGTCGACTCTCTCAGCCAGCCATACGACCAACCCAACCTGTAGGCCTCAATAGGTTCACATCTTCTCAAATCTGAGAGACAAAGTGTTCACGGTGAATACTGCTCAAACTCTCTCTGCCTCTCAATATTTGCTTATCATCCTAACTAACTACACACAAGATTACATATAATCTCTTACCGTGTGCCAACCTGTTCTGCCCATCCAAGCATTCAAAGGTCATCAGGATAATTAATTATCCTACTTGCAAGCATTCATCAATCTCTGATAACGTGCACCGCTCCTATAGATGCATTGAGCCGCGCAACATTAAAAATGGTTTTAGACATGTCCGTCAACCTCCATTCAACAATGCAGCCCATCATAATCATAAATTAAGGCTTCGGCCAATCAGATCTAAATTTCTTGCCATGAGTTGCCACTCCATTCATTTGTTGCTTCTGACATTTGGTCCAGCTCGGTCAAGATCGGTCAACCGATCTCCGAGTTCTCTCTACCTTCTACCGTGTCACTGCTGATCTCATTTTCACCAGCTGTGGTATGGCGGTAAGCCTGTGTCACCTTGACCTCAACCTCCAACCGCGTTACTGCCGAGCTCAGGTTGACCACCCGCGGTATGGCGGTAACTACCTGCACTAACCGCCAAGCCACCAACCGCGTTAATGTTGACCCTTTCAAGCCTTCCTACGGTGTGGCGGTAACTGCCAGCCAGACCGTCTATGGTCTCACCGCGTTACCACGGAGGCCACTAGGCCACCCCGCAGTAGGGTGGTGATCGCTCTGGTAGAGCGCCAACGGTCTCACCGCTTGCGGTGGTCAGTAACAGTCACCATTGACCGCTAGCCGCTTACCACGGCCACCACAGTGAGAATTCTCACCGCCCGTGGTAAGGCGATAGATCGTCAACCAATAGCTCACCACTTCTGCGTTGCTCACCGTGCTACCGCCGAACAAGAAGAAGACCGTCACGGTAAGGCGGTAACACTGCCCAACCGTTGAACAAAGCAGAGTGGCTCGCGGTAAAGCGGTAAACCGCTCAACTGCGCCACCAAGGAAAGCATGCAACGGTGTGGCAGTAAAGGCCAATTACATGGAGAAAACGTCAATTCCAAAAGGAATATCAAGCCAGAAAGCTGAGGCAGATTTATCAACAATGAAAGCACAGGGGCAACATAGTTCGAAAAGGATGAAAGACCAATGATGGATAAGAGCAAAACGGGAACAATGGGGAGAGATGATATACGACGAAAACCATATGGACGAAATGCCCCAGGGGCAGATGAAATGATCAACCTTGCCTATGTGAAACCGCAGGGGCAACGTAGTTCGACTAGGATGAAAAGACCGAAATGATAGGATGGGATCTAAACGAAGAACACTATGATGAAAGAATCTAGATGGAAGCAAAAGACAAAAAAACAACAAGATAGATGACACAAGCTCATATGAGGATAAAAGCTTAGGATGACGCATAGCCAATGAAGTTCATCCAATGCTCAGCCAAAATATACCAAGCGACTGAATGATGAATACAAATGGAAGGATAGGATCGATAGGATGATGGGGATATGAGATCAGGATGGGTGAAGGATAAAATAACCAAGACGCAAGGTAGATAATGATTAACCCCCATACGAATGATGCCTTTTTCCAGGTTTTTACCAAATGTACCTATGCAAGGTGCCACCAAGGGTGGTTTTCACCATAAGACGAATATTTCTCTTTATTATTTTTTGATTTTTTGGGATTTTAGCAAGATAGGATACCCCAGTTGACTTAATTCTTAAACCTTTTCAGGTGCATAATATTAATGGGCTCCTTTAGGGGCTCTCCTTTAGGTGTAGCAAGTTTGTATGCTCCTGATCCATATTTTGTTGTGATAACATAAGGACCCAACCAATTGTCTTTGAACTTTCCCTTTTTTTCTCGATCCTGTTGAGTGCACTGATTCTCCTTAAGAACTAAATCACCAACATTGAATTGGCGAGCATGAACCTTCTTGTTATAGCTTCTTTTCAAACAGTTCTGATATGCCTAAAGATGGTCATATGCTTTGATCCTTCTTTCATTGAGGAGTTCTAGCTAGCCAAGTCTTCCAACCCGAGTGTCTTCATCACTGATAAGATTCTTCAGGGATATTCTCAGTGATGGGATTTCTACGTCAATCGATAAGATGGCATCGACACCATAGGTGAGAGAATATGGGGTAGCATCGGTAGGAGTGCAGATGGAGGTGCGATAAGCCCAAAGGGCTGGATGGATATGAAGGTGCCAACGTCGACCAATGTTATTGACCACCTTTTTAAGTATTTTGATCAGAGTTCTGTTGGTGGCCTCTGCCTGTCCATTACCTTGAAGGTAATAGGGTGTAAACCAAAAATTTTGGATGTGGAAGGTTTCACAAAGGTGTTTCATGGCTTGGTTCTTGAAAGACTTTCCATTATAAGTGAGGACGGTGGACAAAATCCATATCGACAAAGAATATGGAATAGGATAAATTTAGAAATTTGAGTACTCGTGATTTGTGAGAGTGGCATTGATTCCACCCACTTGGTGAAGTGCTCAGTTACAGTGATAATAAAGGTATGGCCATCAGAGAATGGAATGATAGATCTTGCCAATTATGTCAAAGCCCCACTGAGAAAAGGGCCATGGTGCTATGAGAGGTTGGAGAGTGTGTGCAGGAGCATGCATTAAATTTGTGTGTTGTTGACAGGGTAGACATTTCCTCACAAATTCATAAGAATCATGTTCCAATGTGGGCCAATAGTAACCAACCCTGAGATTTCTTTTAGCTAGTGCCATACCATTTGAATGGGCCACACATACACCACTATATACGTCTGTTAACACAATGCGGGCTTCAGTCTCGTTTAGACACCTGAGGAGGGTTCATACCCACGACGATAAAGTGTATCACCTACAATGGTGTAATGAGATGTTCATTGAATAAAATATTTACATTGGTTTCATGTCAGATCAGGGGGTAGGGTGTTGTTACGCAGGTAGGTATAGATATCGTGATACTAGGGTGATGTAGGACCTACAATATCACACACCATCTCAGTGTTAGGGATGTCATATGTCGAGATTAAGAGTTGCTCCACTAGAAACTCACATTCGGTCTAATCTTTAGGCATGTCAAGGAGAGAACCAATGGTAGCCATGGCATCAACTGCTTTGTTCTGTACTCTAGGTATTTGATCAAACTGGATGGATGTAAAGTACCTTTTGAAGTCATCTACCATATGTTTATATGGTAACAACTTATCATCCTTTATCAGAAACTCATCGTTGACCTATTTGATAACAAGCTAGGAGTCACCAAAGACTTGCAGGTGAGTGATACACCATTATATTGCAATTCTAAGGCCAGTAGGAAGAGATTCGTATTCAACTATGTTGTTGGTACATGGAAAGGCAACCCTAAATGACTTCGATATATAATCACCCTGGGGGGTGACGAGGAAGATTCCTGCCTTGTATCCATTGTGTGTTTGTGACCCATCAAAATAGAGTGTCCATGTGGAAACTTCTGTGACTATGAAGACCCCTTCATCAGCAAATTTTGTTTCTAGAGGATAAGCATCTACTAAAGGAGCATCCGCCAGTTGATCTGCTATCACTTGTCCTTTGATTTCTTTGCGATCCACATATTCTATATCAAATTCACTTAACAACATGACCCACATAGCCATGCGACCAGTCAGAGTTGTTCTGGATAATATATATTTGAGTGGATCGACCTTGGAGATTAGCTTTATTGGATGGCTGAGCATGTAATGTCAAAGTTTTTGTGAACTGAAGACCATAGCTAGACAATATTTCTCCATTGGGGAATAGTTCAGTTCATAGCCTACTAGGGTTCGACTGATGTAGTAGATCACTCGTTTCTTTGATGACTCATCATGTTGTGCAAAAAATGCCCCCAGTGCCACTGAAGTAGCATAAATATATAGTAGGAATGGTTTACCAAGAATTGGTGGCATAAGGATGGGTGGGTGAGCCAAATAATGTTTGATCTTGTCAAAGCCAAGTTGACACTGTTGATTCCACTTAAAGGTAGTATCTTTTTTCAAAAGATGTGTGAATGATCGACATTTGTCGACCAATTGAGCAATAAACCGTCAGATGGATTGAAGCTTACCTTGAATACTTCTTAACTGTTTGAGATTGCATGGTGGAGGTATATCCATGATTTCCTTAACCTTTTCCAGATCGACCTCTATGCCTCCTCGGGAGACAATGAAACCCAAGAGCTTTCCTGATGTGATGCCAAGACACATTTCTTCAGATTTAGTCATAGCTTATAATGTTCTAGATGCTCAAAGATATTCTTAAGAATTACCGGGTGCTCTTCCGTTGTTCTTGATTTCCCTAATAGATCATCAACATAATCTTCCATTATGACGTGAACGAGTTCATGGAAGATGACGGTCATGGCTCGCTGGTAGGTTGCACTTGTATTTTTAAGACCAAAGGGAATAACATATAACATAAGGTGCCCCATGGTGTGGTGAAAGTTGTTTTATGTTGGTCTTTAGGCGCAATTCTGATTTGATTGTACCCAGAGTATCCATCCATGAGGGAAAGCATCTTGTTCCCTATAGTTAGGTCTACTAACATGTCGATGTTCGGCAAAGGGAAATCATCTTTGGGGCAAGCTTTGTTGAGGTCCCAAAAATCTATGCAGATTTTGATATCCTCATTTGATTTTGCCAACTGGCACTATGTTTGAGATCTAGTCAGAATAGTCGATGGGTTCGATGAATCTAGCCTCTAATAACTTCTCCAATTTTTTCTTGACTAGCAGAGCCACTTGGGGGTGCATTTTCTAGAGCTTTTTCTTGACGAGTTTGGCATCAGGGTGTACACCTAGATGATGTACTACTAAAGTGAGATCAAGACCCGAAATTTTTGAATACGTCCATGTGAAGTTGATGATGCCTTCTTTGAGAATCTTGGTGATGGTAGAATATTCATCCTATGATAGTGTTTTGGCTACATATGTGATTTTGGGATTCTCTTCAATTCCCAAATTTAGTACTCAGGTTTTGTCAATCAGGATGGATAATCGTCCAAATAGCTGAGTTCCTACAAGGGGAAGATGAATTTCCCCATCTTCTAGTGCCTCATCGAGGTTTTCATTATTAGATACACCCTTTATTTTTACTTTTTTCGGAGTCACAAAGCACTTTAGGGAGGTTTTCACTAGGTGACCCTTTCTGATTTTGCTTCTTTTTACTTTTGCGGTTAGGGCGTTCATCTTCCCCCAATCCCATAAGATGTATGTACTGATCCACTAAGGGAAAGGTGTCGATAGGTACGCTACCTTGTAGGTCATAGTCTATAATTTTTGGATGTTTAAGGGATAGGCTAATTGTGCAAATGGATAAGCATTCGAACATGGAAGGAAGGTCAATGTGATCTACATCATCATACACATGTATGATGGATTCTTCTTCTTGTATGTCTTTGCGGGGACCATTGTCCACATTGAATTTGTTAGAGGCACTAGATGATGCCACAAGACCTTTTTGCTTGTTATCATAGCCCAAACCCAACTTTCTTGGAC
This sequence comes from Sequoiadendron giganteum, assembly GCA_007115665.2. Lineage (NCBI taxonomy): Eukaryota > Viridiplantae > Streptophyta > Pinopsida > Cupressales > Cupressaceae > Sequoiadendron > Sequoiadendron giganteum. The sequence continues at coordinate 72,700,978 of CM021108.1, read as the reverse complement.
ACACAAAAGCTTCTATCGGCTATCGTCTTCCTTGTTCTTCTACATCAAGGCCTCCTCCTGATAGTTGTGTTTCTCCACAAACTTAGAAGGCCAAGGATACATCTCTTGGAAATATTCTTTCAAAGAGGGAGAGGGTTCAAGTTCCTCACGATATACCCACTGGATGATGTCATCTTCTGGTGTGTCTTTCCTTAACTCAGGAGAGCGAATGGTCTTGGATCCCACATTTGGAGCATTGAGGGTGATGGTCTTCTCTTCTTCCTTCGAGATAGACTAAGAAGGTTGGATGTACGTGTGCGGTGAGGGCGACATAGTTTCTATGAATAATTATTCATGCACCACTTTTTCCTTCACGATTTCTTTTCAGTTCATGGCTTCACCTTTTTCCGTATCACTCACAGCTTCTCGGCAGTCGCCACATGGCGTCTTATCAAAGCATCCTATTGGGCTATATAGTCTTTCTTTTACTGAGCTCCGTTTGCTTTACGCGTGGCGCTCACTTGTCTCTTTTCAAATCGGGCCCACATTGCGGTTTATTTTGCTTGGAGTTGGAACATGTGGCTTCCTATTAGAGCTTTCTCTTGAGCCTTCGCACCTTTCTTTTTTCGGGCTCCTTGTGTTTGATGCGTGGCACTCGTTCCTATATCCATTATCTTGGGTTCGACGCTTGTGTCATGTGTTATTTTCTCTGCCACGTTTCCTTTTCTACTACCGCGTGTTCCCTTCTTCTACTGCGCAGTCTAGGTTTCTCAAGGGACGTGCTTGCTGGCGCAATGCTAGATGATCTTTCTATTGGTGCCAACTCGAGAAGATCAGGTTCATTGATGGCTTCCTTTAAGCATCTTTCTCGTAGGGTTTTCAGGCGATGGACTAGATTTTTTTAAGCAGTCTTTTCCTCATTTTATAGGTTGTTGTTAGATAGATTAAAAAATTCTCAAGCACTGGGAATAGGCCTTTGTAATGTTTTCTATTGAACTTAGACTTGCAGATTGTGCAAATCAATTCGGCCTTTCTGTTTTCATGCATTTAATAGGGCATTAAACTGTGCTTGTATTTTTTGAAGTATATGAATGTCTTTTCAAGCTTTTTTAATCTCTATACAGCTTAATAAAATATAGATCATGTTACTAATATTTTGTTTTGGCTTATATTGTATTGGTTATACTATGCAAATGGTTTGATGTTCTTATATTTGCAGTGTTGGGAATTATCTATTTAATAGACACTAGTTACTGTTCGAGCCTTTGTTTCAACATTGTGCTTAATTAATTCCTCTCTAATTTGGCACATCACCTTAGCTTAGGATTGTTTATTTTATGTTCATCTTCCTACCCTTTTCATCCCCCCATAAAAATGAAGACCCGACTTCGACTAAACCCTGGAGGTCACTTAGCTACTCGCACAAGTCCCCCATTAGCTAAGTTTCCCATAAGGCTGCTCCCTACAAATATTTGCGTGAACAATTCTTTTTCTAGCATGCTCGGAGGGACACAAACTAACACGGTCACTTGATCCAGGTGAGAGGTTGGCAGGTTAATACTTCACCTCCCTCTTCTCCTCTGTCTCTTGCACCAATGGCTGCTAGAAATTATGTAGTCTGGGATGGTGGTAGTCCTTTGGTAGCACTTGTGCCTCCTGCAGTGTGGGCTCCAATCCCGACTTCTGCTTTAAAGGCTATCCCTAAGTTCTCCGAGTATGATTCAAAAACTCTGACGGAGCACTTGCAATATGTAGCTGATGTATGTCTAGTGTATGGCATTACTAATGAGAATGTGGCTTTAGGATTACTTGCCCCCTCTTTCAAAGGAAAGGCATTGAACTGGTATTGTACTCTTTTGGCTAATACAGTTGCCACTTAGCATGATCTTGGAGATCCTTTATACGAGTGCTTCTCAAATAGTGGCAAAAAATATTTGATATATCACCAACTGGCTAGTATAAAGCGAGCTCCCCATGAAGCTTTGGCCGAATTCAATGCTCGGTTTCATTTGACTTGGAAGAGAGTTCCTGTTGGTAGTCGACTTCCTCCAGACCTGGCATTCATGTTTTATTTAAAGTCTATAAATGTTGATATTTCTATGATGCTACAAGCTCTCAGCGGAAATACTCGACCCGATGCATACAACCTTGCCGTCATTGCGGAGAACAATCTCATTGCTACTAAAAAATTGGGACCTAGACCTATCATGCCATTATTCCCAGAGTTTAACGCTGCAGAATCAGAGGTAGCTTCAACCAACGTTCTTGCAACTCCTCCCTAATCTATGTATGTGTTTCGATAATGACCCCGAGTGTGGCTCTGGTGCCTAACCCCCTGATGGCCGAAATGAACGACATGAAGGAGCAGATGTGAACCATGAAAAATGTTATGAATAGTTTGAAGCAACAACAATATAGCTACCAGAAGCCTGCTTACTAAAACTACCAAGGCGGGAAGGCTCCTTTCCAACAGAGTGAGTGGCAGGATAGATCACGTAGCAATACCCAAGTTCAATAGAATAATCAGGTCATCCCTGTGACTATGTCGATGTAGACCATCCATCCTAGTTCAAGCAAGGAGCTAGTAGCAGGACAAAAAATCTTGCTCAGGAGACTAATTCATGGTGCTTCCCAATGATGCACATATGCCCCGACATTGTTCGAGAGGGAATTTGAAATAAAGAATTGTAGAGGAACGAAGTCAAGGCATCGCCCCTGATCACAGAGGTCATCCACAAGCCTCTCAACAAATGGACAATGCAGTTCTCACCGCTCAAATGCAAGGAATGTCTATAGGGAAGGAACTAGAAATAGCTCCGGACCACACACTTTTTTCTTGGATTGAAGGAGAGGAGTCGACATTCTTGAATGATATTCCAATAGCCCAAGTGCCACAAGTATAGTCAGATTACAATACTGATTCCAAGCAAAGGCTCACTGGAGAATTCACATCTTTGCTGACTCAAGGTTCACCTAATTTAATGTCCAGTCCATTGAAAAATCTGTCATCAGTTCCATAGCAATCCAAGGCAGTTGTTTCAAATCCACGTCCTCCAAAAGAAAAATCTCCCATGGTCACCTCGATTGTTGCCAAACAACCAGATGCACCAGCTACAAGGCAAAAGGAGCAAGCTACCGTAACTCATCAGTCACGAAGGCCATTCAACATGGTGGTGCAACTAAAAAAATCCTCTACTCATGTTTCTTTGTGGGATATCCTGGCCATCTTGGAGAAAAAGTTGCTATTGCAGAAGGCAATATCAAGAGAAGAAGACATGAAGATGTTGGAGCGGCCCTCAGAAGATAAGACATCCATGCCAGACTTGGAAAGAGTTTTAGCAAATCAACAAGAAGAAAAGAAAGCCGAAAAAGAGAGTAAGCCTAAACCCAAGCCTTTCTTTCTAACACTTATCATTGGTAACAAGTTGTTGCATAATTGTATGATTGACTTTGGTGCTAGCACCACCGTCATGTCTAAGCAAGTAGTTGAAGCTCTAGGACTCGAGTACGAGCCTCGAAAAAAGGGAGTCATGCAACTCGACAGAAACAAGGTTGAAACTGTCAGAGTAATCAAAGGATTGCCTATGAAATTATTTTCTTGTCCCAACATTACTGTGAATCAATATACTATGCTCATTTACGTCCCTCCTCTATTCGGGATATGTCTATCTCGAGAATTCATTGCAAATGTTGGAGGTTATCTAGCATTGGACTGGTCACAACCGATCCTAAGAACAAAGCGTGGAGCTAAGATGATGTTATTGTCAGAATCATTGCATTCTGAACACATGGCTAATGAAGCCATGATCAATTTTGAGCCAGCACATACCTCAATCACTTCCGGAGAGATGCTCAATGTCAAACTGCTTGAGGAAGAAGAAGCAAGCAACTCCCAGATAGAGGAAGTGGAGGCTCTTTTAAACGAATTTATAGATATAGACCCTTTTGACAACTATCATGCAACTGGGCTAGGAACGTATGTCATACATGAAGAGGACCGGATAATGCCCAGAGTTATTAGAGAGTCCGGAAGTGAAGCGTCCTTAGAATTATGGACCTTTCACTTTGATGAAGCAAGATGCAAAGTTGGAGCTGAAGCAAGAATATGTTTGATATCTCCATCCAAGGATAAGACCTTGAGGTCTTATCACTTCCAGTTCGCATGCTCAAACAATGAAGCAGAATACGAAGGCCTTGTCCATGGTTTGAGTTTAGTGGAGAGAATGGGTGCAAAACTAATACGGGTATTTGGAGATTCAGAATTGGTGGTGAACCAAATCCGAGGGCTCTCTGCCGCCAAGAATGTCCGTATGTGATCTTATCAACATAGGGTCTGGGACCTGATTGAAGGCTTTGAAGCATTCAACATCCAAGTCGTACCTAGAGAGATGAACTCCGAAGCAGACCGAATGGCAATTGTTAGATCTTAGTTTGATCCAGCTTTCGAGTTGATTAACAACAAACATTTAGTGTGAGTTATTATGCAGCTTGCAGTCCCAAATAATGATCAAGACTGGCAAGTTTTTGATAGTGATGCTCATATCGTGCCATTTCTCTAGCTGTCCGGAGAATTTGCTGACCAATTTCAGCTGAAGATCGTTGAGGCCTATGAGGACCAAATAATCCAATTGAAATCAAACAAGCTTCCTAGGGATCTAGTCACTCTTGAGAGTCTTTTTTGATTCTGATGATGCAATGAAAGACAAGAGAAAGCTTATAGTTGATAAAGGCGACTATACCACTATCCTAATATAGAAGGACAATGAAGATAAAAGAGAATCACCTATTGCCTTGTATTCGCGCACCCTGAAAGAATATGAGGTGAAATACAACTTTGTGGAGAAGCAATCTTTTTCTATTGTAAAGGGGCTGAAGAAGTTCTGACACCTTATATCATGCAACAAGGTGATTGTTTGTGTGCCGCACCCTAGTGTGCTAGAATACATTATGGAAGGTGAAATCACCGAGAAGTGGGCTAACTGGATAACCAAGATTCTCGAGTATGACATCAAGATCAACCCAGTCAAGACTGTGAAGGGGAAGGGGTTGTGTGAATATCTAGCGGAGAAAAATGAAGCAATTGCTGAGTTTGAAGTCTCGAAACCCATGTTGCTAAATGAAGAGAGCTCTGGAGATGACTGGTTGGATGCCCGAATTAATTTTATGCAAACACAAAGGTATCCGTTCGACCTCCCCCCATTTAAGAGGCATTTTTATCGATTGCAAAATAATGGTTATGTACTCTTAGAGGGAGTTCTTTTTAAGAGAAATTTCAATGGTATCTTGTTAAGATGTGTAACTGAAGAGCAGTCAAAAAGGATATTGGAGCAGTATCACAGTGGCCCAACCAGAGGTCATTTTTTAGAAAAAACTACTGCAATCAAGATCATATGTGCTGCTTATTTCTAGTCGACGTTGTTCAATGAGTCATATTCATTGGTGAAGTCTTATAGTGAGGGTCAATTTTTTATCGGAAAAAGGAAAAATGTTGCAATGCCATTGAAACCAATTGTGGTGGAAGAGCCATTTTCTCAATGGGGTCTTGACTTCATTTGCATGATCAATCCATTTTCATCAGCTAGGCACAGGTGGATCCTAACGACAACTGACTACTTCACCAGATGGGCTGAGGCCATACCATTGAAGAATGGAACATAGGCAGAAATTGTAAACTTCTTGGAGGAACTGGTAGCCAGGTTCGGCCCGCCAAAGATAATAATATCTGATAATGCTAAAGATTTTCTCAGCTCTAAAATGATCCAATTTGCACTAAAGTATGGAGTCTTCCTAAAGACATCTTCTAACTACTACCCACAAGGGAATGGCCTCACGGAATCTCCAAACAAGAACCTCATCAGGCTGATCAAGAGAATAGGTTTAGAACATCAAAGGGAGTGGCATAAACACCTCCGAACAACACTATGGGCATATCGTATCACACCTAATAAAATATTGAAAACATCTCCTTATGAGATAGTATACGAGAAGGAGGCGCTATTGCCAATTTCTATGGAAATCCCTGCAATCCAACTACTCAAGTCTCTTGAAATTGAGAAAAATGGAGCAATGGAAGTGCGGTTTTCAGAGTTACTTGAGGTGCAGGAAAAAAGAGAGCATGCTCTCAAGGAAATGACCAACCGCCAATAGGTGGTAAAGAGATGGTTTGACAAGAAGACGTCTGACCAGGGGCTACAATGTGGAGACTTGGTGCTCAAGTTTAATGAGCATGGAGCAAAGCTCAGTCAACATGGTAAGTTTGATAGCCTTTGGGAAGGACCTTTCAAGATCACCCAGTGCAAGCAATACAACTTATTTGAGATAGAAACTATGGAGGGAGAGGCCTTAGGTATTCCAGTTAATGGAATACATCTTAAAAAATTCAATTATTTTGAATTTTGTAGTAGGTGTGTAAATATGTATATATTTTTCCCTACTTTGATAGTTTTGGGTTATTCTCAGTTCTTTGTTAGATTAGCAACCACATTGGTGCAAAAATTGAAATAAAATGAAGAAGGAGCTAGAATATAGAAGATATATATATTGTATTAATCGTGGAGATATTTACATTTGTAGTCATGTTGACTTAACAGGGCCATCAACCAGGTTACAAAATACATATATATCGTCCCTGACATAGTGTTGTAGAGAATTTTTTTTAAAAAACAAAAGAAAAAATGGAGACATCTTCTTCACATTTCTTCAGGCATTGGAGGGTCCAACGATGGCAGCAGGTGGCACATGGTGAGGAAATACCATCCTCTCAAAGTTCTTGTACCATTGCACCTCGCGGAAGGGTTCAAAATTATGCATCCTAATCAGAAAGTGGCAGGCGACACGGACCTTGCGGCGATGTTCCTCATGAGTCTCAAACTCAAAGCCATGTAGAAAGGGCCTAGTTGGCGCAGGTCCTCCTTCTTCGAGAAGTCGACACAAGTTGCAAATGGAAGGAAATCCATGGTGAAACTCAACAGCTCTCACCATGTTCTCCAACCCTCTTTGTAAGCTTCAGAATCTTCCATTTTGAAATGTCGATGTCCAATAGGGAACCTACAAAGTGAGAGCCGATGTTGGTATTCACTCTGTACTAGTCCTCGTACTCCATGCAATCTTTGCCTAGCACCCATTTGATGGATTTTACATACAAAAGGTTTTTTACGCTAGTCACGTGTTTTAAACGCCTACACCTAATTTTTCCTAGAAAAGCGGCTTGGGTCTTCTTGCATACCAATATAATTGGTGTTTCCATACCTACTGCTACTCTAGCCAAATAATAGATTACTAAAGATGTACTAGGGCCTAATTGCTAAGAATGCTGAATGTAAATGTGCATTAGTAAAGGTGCCAAGGGTACTATTTACAGATGGTTAGAGGCCTCCTTGATTAAGAAAGGTATGATTACGCCAGAAACAAATGGAAGGAAGAGCCTTGAAAAGCAATATTGCAACGTGAAAAGTAATGGAGATAATCAAATGCAGTTACAACTTGCTCAATTTGAGTGTTTGAAAAAGGATGAGAGAGATCCAATTGTTGACTTATAGATGTTGTTGTCCATTTAAATCAAAGCAAATCTTTCAGAATGAGGCCGTTGGTTGATGCGCCCGATTACAATTAAGTAATCATTAATTGCAAAGGCTGGCGAAAAGATATGGCGTTACTGATTTAGTGCTTTTTCCAAGAAAATGAAGAACCACTGTATGAGAGGTCATATCTCTTAAATGTGTAGAGTCTTTTGGTAGGATGACGATCTCTTCACATGCTTGAAAAAGGGTTAGTGGTGCATGGCGTAACTAATGTGAAAAGATAGCACATACCCTTTCTAAGACAATTTTCTCAAAAATCAAAAAGATAGATAGGAGCATACGAAGGGAATTAATTGTGAAATATTGAAAAAGTGTGTAATCGCCTGAATCATTTGCAAAGAAAGAGAAGTGTTTTCAAAAACTAAGTTATAGAGTTTGTAGAATTCCTCGAAGACAAGTACAAATGGTTGAAATTGCAGAGAGCTCAATTCAGGTCATTGGCACCGAGAGCATTGAGGAACGGAGAATTTTGGTGCCGTGCGTACATGTTTTTACCTCGGAGTCTTATGCAACCCCAAGTATTCTAGCAAAGCCTTCATGGCCATACAAAAAGCCAACAAATGATAAAGTGTTAGGCATGGTTTCTCTTAGAAACAAGGCCTTGATATCAGAAGATTGGGATAATGTTCAGGATCCAGAGTTGTCTCAAAACCCCAAAAGCTTGAGGGAAGTTGCATGCGAGAAAATGAAGAAAATTACTAATCCTTTTCATGACCGATTAGGGAATTGTGGGCGCCCTCAGTACATGGTTCCTTTGGTGCACCCTTGTCCGGAGATTGTGGCGGCCTGAGCTAAATGTTTTGACGCCCAGACAAGAATCATAAGCGGCAAAAGTTTGAGGGTGGTAATCTGTCACCAGGCCCTCCAAGATATGTTGTGCATTCCTTTTAACTCCCTTGAGGGCATTGAGGATTTTGATATTTCTAGGCTGCAAGGTTACTGGAGGATGCTTCAGTTGGTGTAACAATTTCATAACGCCGAGACGAGTAATCCGTCAGGTAATTTCATCCCTCCCAATTTCCCTCTTAGTCTGACTACTTTTAAAGTAGGTTCAACCTTCGTCTTCTCCATGTTGGAATTGGTGTATTGTTTGGATATGGATAGGGAAGTATTAGACTTATAAATGAGTCTCAGCTTTATGCTGAAGAAGAACTCCCAGGCTCGGCTAATGGAATTTGCAAAGGTCATTGTAGAAGGAATACACCGACAACTGAAAGAGTTCGAACCTAGCTCCAAGTTCAGGTATTCTTCCTTCTTAGCAAACATGATTTTGCACCAAAATCCAGACTATTTCCAACAATATATGCCCTTGGCAGTGTTTAATGAAAGTGGCGCCATAAGGCCAGTTTCGAACTGGACTCCTGTCCTCTCGAATTTTTTTGATTATTACGTGTTTTCAGACACATTCCTAGCTCTGACCTTAAGAGATTTGGATCATAGTGGAGGCAGTATGTCTGTTCATTTTGACACAAAACTAGATGTCATGGATGAAAGGGATCATGCCACCTTGCGACTGGTTTTTCGGTACGAATTTCACCATGCTCCGTATCCAAGGTTTTGTCCTGGAGCCTTTCTGGCTCCCACATTTTGTTTCAAATAGGGTATTGTCCCTGGAAGTTTTCAGGCAACTGTGCAATATTGAAAATGATTACTGGGGAGGGAAACATCTGACTTCCCATCTGACGCTGCTAGTCATTTTCGGCTTTGTGTCATTGGTAAAGAAGAAGAGCTCAAGGGTAAATATCTCTGAGCTCTTGTACTCTAAGATGGGCCAGCTTGGGTTAATGGTTATCTGTGACACATGGAAATATAATCTAGAGGGAAATTTATTTGAGTTGGGCATTAAAATTCATCATGAGCCTTAGCCATTTTGGGACCCTCGAAGAAATGCAGATGAGGGAAATGAGGGAATGTAAGTCAGCCTTGATTACATTCCTTCCAGCTTAGGTCAACCACCTTGGCTGAACTTTAATCACATAATGGTGAAGCCCAACCCCAACCAAAAAATAAATCAATTTCTCTGTAGCTAATTAAATAGGCTCCGTTGGAAGCCTGATAGAATTAAGGATTTATGGATTTATTGGCAGGAGATAAAGAAGACTAATGGGATTTTTCAAGATGTGGAATCAGATGACATGCTTGATGATATCTGGTGTCACAAGCATCCGGACACTGAAGACTCTCCTAACCCTTCGGGTTCTGAGAGGTGTTGTGAAGTAGAAAGTGTAGCTTTGGAACACGGAGAAGAGATAGCCCAAAAAGCTCCCATAGCTAAAAAAGATCCTACAAGAGGATGCATGATCAGTGGATGGCAGTCGCAGTGAGAAGACTCTTTAAATACACAGATTTCAGAGCCTATGAGCTCCTCTAGTGACGGCGTGAAGAGGCCGAGATCTTTTGGACTCCACCAAAAAGTTATTTTAGACCTAGATAGTTCCCCGAAGGAGAAAAGGCCACGAACGGAGGAACCAAGAAGTGGAGAAGAATTGCAGCATGAAGAGGTGGTGGTATCTGTTGCAGGTCTTTGGGAAACTCAGGTATTTTTTCCCCTTCTTCTCTCTCTGCTATGTCTTTGGTCTCCTCTGCATCTGCCCTTGCTACGTCATTCACACCAATTATTCCTATTGTTGGTTACCAAGAGGCAGGTGAATATTATTTCCCTTGGGGGTCCCCTTCTATCTCTTTCTTTTTCTCCCGCCCTTGAAACACAAGTAGTGGTAACATGTCCTGACCCTCTGAGTCAAAAAATTGTGTCCCCGAGGCCTCAACCTCAGGCACGTTCTTCCCCACTCCTTTTTCCCACCATGTCTTCACCATCTCCGCGCAGTCAATTTATCCCACCTTTCTCCCCGATAATTATGATGAGGCCTACCAAATCTGCCAATACTTTGAGCATGCTATCTTTCCCACTAGCAGTTCCCCGGGAGTTTCCTTTTGCTGGTGGGCTAGGTATTTATTCCCAGGAATATTTCTCACAGGTGGATGCAAACAAAAGTGCTTGGGTGAGCCGAATACAGAAAAGGAGGGAAAAGGATGCAAGAAGACAAGCAAAGCCTCTTTTGCAAACCATGTTCATCAAAAGCCAAAATTTGTTGATGTTTGTAAATGCTACACCCAACGTGATCAAGCCGGTTGGGGAAATGCTGCCAAGTAATTATTCTGTCAATGTCGTAGGGCTAGATTTGCAGTAGGCTCATTCGTAGGATAAAGTTGAACTAATGGAGGAGACCCAAAGGGTGGTGACTACCGACTTCCTCAAGCTCAGTCACTAGATGAAGAAAAAGGATGAGAAAATGAAAGAGCTGAAGGGAAAGGTTGATATCTAGGAAAACAAGCATAAGGCCCAGGAAGTCAAAATCAATCGCCTGCGGAGTGAGAGGAATTCCTTTGAAAACAAACTTGTTGAGTTTCAGGCTTTGGGTGCGGAAGTTGTTCCGGCCCTACGAAGAGAAATTGAGTAGTTTCGAGCAATGAAAGAAGCCCTTCGCGATGAATTGAAGCAGGAAAATGATGGCCTGAAACAACTCCGACAAAGTAATAATGAAGAAGTAAATTAAATGAATGTCACTTTGGAGCAGGAAACTGAAAAGCAGAGGCAGGCCGAATCAGCCTTGGGAGAGAAAGAGAGAAATTTATGCTCTGAAGAATCAGTTATCAGACCTAGGGGGAAGCATTGCAGAATTGAAGACAAATCTAAGTAATAAGGCTACAAAATTGGACCTTTTGAAATCCCAGCCTTCTACACCCCAAATAAACCCAATGGAGATTGCTAAGGAGCTACATGCATCGTACTGGGATAAGGTCAAAATAGTGCGCCTTACACTCCAACCCACTCTCAAATTTATGGCACAAGCAACCAGTTTATGCGGGGTGGTGAGAAAAATAATGCAGAAGGTGCAGGAAATTACTTTTGATAAGGTTCCGGAGGCCAGGCAGCTATTGGGCAAATTATATACAGCTTCTGATGAAGCGTTGAGTAGTGTACAGATGGAGGACTGAACAATGACGGCCATGGGAGTAAATATTCTCATCTCTATGCATGAGGCCGTCCAACATGTCAGAGAGTGCAAAGCCAGGCTAACCCAGATTACCAGTGATATGCGGGAAAAATTTTCCCGCTTAACCTAGCGAGGGCTTCCATCGCCCTTCATAATAAATGAAGCAGTGGCCAACATTGAGCACACCATCAAAAAAATTGAGGAGAAGAAGCATGATTTTTCAATTTTCCAATCCTTTGATCAATCTCTGACTGCCGCCAATGTTGAAAAAATAGTGCATTAGCTAGCACAACTCTTTTTCCAGCTCGAATTGGAGGCAAAGGTATCTGGTGGGTTGTCTTTTAAGGCAATAATTGATCTAAATATGGTGCATGAAAATATGCACACTCTCTCCGCACCATGAAATGAAGTTTGGACATTCCTTCAAACTGCCTTCTCTCAGATTTGAGCAATTGTGATGGAGTTGGATTGGTCTGTGAGACCAAAGTTTTTGGGGTTCTCCATTCCGCAAGCGAAATGCCCCCGTGAGTCGCCAAACTGCGAATGCTTATTCACATACCACTTTTTCCTTCGCGGCTTTTTCTTTTTCCATATCACTCATAGCTTCTCGGCGGTTGCCACGTGGCATCCTATTGGAGCTTTCTTTTGGGTTGTATAGTTTTTCTTTTGTCGAGCTCCGTTTGCTTTACGCGTGTCGCTCGCTTGTCTCTTTCTAAGTTTGGCCCACAATGCAGTTTATTTTGCTGGGAGTTGGAACAAATGGCTTCCTATTGGAGCTTTCTCTTGAGCTGTCTCACCTTTCTTTTGCCGAGCTCCATGTGTTTGACGTGTGGTGCTCGTTCCTGTATCCGTTATCTTAGGTTTGACGCCTGTGTCATGTGTTATTTTCTCTGCCATGTTTCTTTTTCTAATGCCGCATGTTCCCTTCTGCTGCTGTGTAGTCCAGGTTTCTCAAGGGACTTGCTTAATGGCGCAATGCTGGATGATCTTTTCATTAGTGTGGGCTCAAGAAGATCTGGATCGGTGATGGCTTCCTTTAAGCATCTTTCTCATAGGGTTTTTAGGTGGTGGACCGGTTTTTTTTAAGCATTCTTTTCCTCATTTGATTGGTTATTGTTAGATAGATTAAAAAATTGCCAAGCACTGGGAATTGGCCTTTGTAATGTTTTCTATTGAACTTGAACTTGCAAACTGTGCTAATCAATTCAACCTTTCTGTTTTCATGCATTTAATAGGGCATTAAACTGTGCTTGTATTTTCTGAAGTATATGAACATCTTTTCAAGCTTTTGTAATCTCTATGCAACTTTATAAAATACAGATCATGTTACTACTCTTCTGTGTTGGCTTATACTGTATTGGTTATACTATGCAAATGGTTTGATGTTCTCATATTTGTATTGTTGGGAATTATCTATTTAATAGACACTAGTTACTGTTCGAGCCTTTGTTTCAACATTGTGCTTAATTAATTCCTCTCTGATTTGGCGCATCGCCTTAGCTTAGGATTGTTTATTTTATGTTCCTCTTCCCACCCTTTTCATCCCCCCATAAAAACAAAGAGACGACTTTGATAAAACCCCGGAGGTCACTTAGCTATTCCCACAAGTCCCCCATTAGCTAAGTTTTCCATAAGGATGATCCCTGCAAATATTTGTGTCAATAGTTTCCACGTTCAATGTTGTGTGCATTTCATATTCATCACACCCCTTGTTGATGATTTGGACTTTGGTAAGGGTGGAATCAGATGTGGATGATGGAGTGGATGAAGTGGTCGATAGTGCATTGGTGGATGAATTGAATGATGATGTTTGGGGTGGTCCCATTTCTACTCTAGGAAAGTAATGAGAATGGAGAAAAGAAGCTTCCAATGCACGGTAATATTCGAATGGTTGAGGGTTCGTGGGTAAGGTAACTTCTACCCCGTTATATGGGAATTTTAGACATTGATGGTATGTGGATCGAATGGATTGCATGGCGTGGATCCATGGATGGCCGAGGATGAAGTTATAGGGGAGATCCAGATCAAGTAAATGACGTGTAGTGTATTTCACAATTGGCCCAACTTGGATTGGAAGACAGATTGTCCCTACAAAATTACACTATGCATTATCATACACCTTGATGGTGATGACTTGATTATTTAAGTTAGCATGGTTGTATCCCACCCATTTTATGAATTTAAATGTGCAAAGATTCAGGGCAGAACCATTATCTACCAATACCCTTTTTACTTTATGATAGTTCACAACAACCTCAATATGGAGGGGACGATTATGATTCGATTCAATGCAAGGCATATCATTTTGACTAAAGCCTAATTGGTAGGTTGTTGAGAGGTGTCCTACCAATACTTGAAATTGTGTAGGGTCTATGTCTTTGGGCACTCCAGTGTCCTATAAGGCCTTGTTTAGAATTTCTTGGTGGACAGGAGAAGACCAAATGTAAAATAGAAATCTGGGCTAAGGTCTTTTCCAGATGATCAAGAATGTTGTATTGTGAACTTACAGATGGTGTCTGAGTGGATGCAGAGACTCCCAGGATTGTGATACAGGTATGAAGGGTTGTAACAAAACTATGTGGGTCCTTTCCTTTGACGCGTATCATAGATACACATGGTTGTACTTGTTCTATGTGCTTGACAAGGCCTTGATAATTAAACAACATATTTTTGTAATTGATGTTGTTAGTGTTGTTATTCTGATTGTTATTGTTGCTAGGCCTTGGATTGGAGTTTGATGTACTAGGACCTTGGTTATGCTTAGGGAAATCATTTTGATATATTTTCAATTGAGCATTAGATGAGGGTGTCATGTTGGCATCCACATGTATGTCACCCCGATCTTTGAGATCTTGGATGTACGTTTTTAGACCTTGAAACTTATTCAATGTATGCCCTTTAATCTTGTGGAACTCACAATACTTATTTTCTTTAAACCAAGTTAGTTTGGGCTTGGATTCATCAAAGGGCTTAATTACAGGATATGAAATTGGGTAATTGGCTTGAAGGAGCCTATTAAACACAACGCTTAGGGGTTCTCCCAATTGAGTAAATTGACATTTGTTTCCCCCTTGGTTGTTTTAATTGGATTGTTAGGGAGGACGAGGTGCCCCTTGTGGCACCGATATGGCATTTGGAATTCACTGCTATGGAGGAGGATATTGCGGCTTCTGTGAGACATAAGCCACTTGGATGTGTTTGGTGTCAGTGACACCATCATTGACAACAATTTTGTTCTTGCTCTAATAACGAGGCTTATCCCCAGATGACCTTTCTTTATTGGAGTTGAAGATTTCAACTTTCCCTTTGGCAATAAGGGCTCTCTCTAGGATAGAACCTTTTTCTACTATTGTCATGAAGGTTGTGATATAGTGGAGTCTGAAGTTGTGGGCCATATCCGGATGAAAGTTTTCAATAAACAGGGTGACCATGTCTTTCTCCCTTAGCGGGGATTTCATCCGACTAGCTAAAGCTTTCCATCTTTGAAGATAGCTTGCAAACATTTCTCCCTCACACTATTTTTCTTTCAGGAGATCTAATGTATCGATATCCTTCTCTAGATTGAAGGAGAAGTGGGAGGCAAACTCTTCCAAAATTTGCACAAAGGATTTAATAGATCCCTTCTCGAGACCCATAAACCAGTCAAGAGCTATTCCCTGTAAACTCCTAGGAAATAATCGCATGAGGTAATTATCATTATGCATGACTTCTTGACAATGGGTGTAGAAATCTTGAAGGTGAGACTTGGGGTCTTTGGTTCCTTTTTTTAGAATTTTGAAATGGTTGGGAAAAGGTACCAATGAAATATAGGGATCAAATAGATAAGGACAAATGTTCTCAAATTTAAACGATTGTTTGTCAGTCCCTGCTTGCAAATATTTTAGTGCAGATTTTACTTCTTCCAAATCCTTGTTGATAGGCACTGCAAGAGTTGAATTAGATGGATTAGGATGATTGTATGGAGGATATTGCTGATATAATGAGGATGGTGCAACAAAATTTGGATTGTAAGCGGGTTGAGGTGTATATGGAGGCATTTGATGACTTTGATTGATGTAAGTGGGTTATGGATTAACATAAGGTGGATATGAGGATGACAGATTTTGATGGTAAGAGGTGGAAGCTTCTTGTTGATAGGGTGGTTGTTGTTGATAATATGCAGTGGATGGAACACCTTGCTTGTATTGTGTAGGATTTTGGTAATATGAAGAGGTAGAATTCCCTTGTTGGTATGGCGACAGTTGTTGATAATAAGAGGATGATGGAGCACCTTGTTGATAAGATGGTTGTTGCTAAAGGTAGGATGGATTAGATTGGTAGTGATACACAATAGTGGGTTGTTGTGTGACAGTTGGAGGTGGTTGTGGATTTGATGGTTGTTGGTAAGGATTCGTGTTTGATTGTGGAGGGTTGATCTGAGGAGGCAATTGAGTCTGAGGTGGATTCTGAGAGGCCAGATAGATATTTGGATTAGGATTGGATGAAACAGTATAGGCAGTATACGTGATGGACAAATGGTATAGATATTGTGTGAGAGGATTATGTTGCATTTGTATGGGAATGTGTGTATGTTGGGGTGGATGTTGTTGTTGTTGTGGTTTTTGGTAAGATGGGTGAGATGGGATATGTTGTTGTTGTGGAACTGCTACAAAAGTGCCATGGGGCGGTTGCGGCGGTTCTGATGTAGTTTGCGTCACTTGGTGTTGTGGTTGTGTAGGAACGGTAGAATGTTGTTGAGGAATTGGAGCATTTTTTTGTGGGATTGTGACGTTCTATTGCGAGATTGTGACATTTTGTTGTGGTGGTTGTTGATGAGGTGGTTGGGACGAGGCATCAATAGCAATAGTATATTGGGGAAGTGCTTGCAATGCAGTAGATTGTTGAGGATTAACAAGAGGTTGTTGGAATGTGGGTGGTGGTAAATTTCCAGCTGGTGTAGATCCTGGAGGTGGAATCAACGCAAGGATAGGTGTAGATCCTGGAGGTGGAATCAACGCAAGGATGTGAGGTGAAAGTGGTGGAGCAAATGGAATATATTGTGGCATGCCATAGGTGTAGGGGTTGTTAGGATCGGGTTGTGCGATAGAGGCTGTGGCTGGGAGGCGAGGATAATTTGTAACTTGATGTATCACAACATTTCCGAACTCAGGGTGATACCAATTCTCTATGGTTGCACCTTCGGGGACATAGGAATTCCCTGGAACATTTTGTGAAGTCTATGAGTCTGGAAGTGTTGGAAGGGTGTGGTTACTGAAATATTGTGACATATCAAAATTAGACGATTGTTTGATCCCTTTCATTATCAGAGTGGCGATAATATTATCCCCATGCTCATTGAGGAGGTGATCTATCATCTGAACATTGACAGGATCACTAAGGTATTCGTCAACTATGACTTCAGGTTGATTGACCATGTTTTCATCACCAAATGATGGGGTGTTTTGAATGTCAGTATTGGACTGTGACAAAGAACCGTTATGGGGATCTTGTAGGATATTTGTGGTGTTGTTGGGATCTTATGGGATATTCGGTTGGGAACCTTGGGCTTGCTATTCGGCCATTTGCTTCCTTGCTTGCGATCGGGTCCCAACGGGTATGAAAGTGCAAGACTACCAGATGAACTAAGATACAACTAAGTTCTGTGATGAAATGCAAAGATGACCTAAGTGACAATTGGAGGATTGATTGGATTGAATGAGGGATAAATTGATCGGATAATTGGATAAGGATGTGATTGGATTAGATTGGATAAGATGGTATGATAAAATGATTGATAAGATTGGATGAGATAGGATGATTGAAAGGGATTCTAAGCTAAGTTAAAAAATCACCCTAGGTGACTTAAGGTGCTAATTGATTGGATTAAAGGATAAATAGATGATTATGGCACCGAATCTGCCTTGAGATGGAATGGGATTGATTGGGCCGAGGATGATGACTGACTTAGGACGGATGGTGATCCTAATCAGATGCTGAAGGATGACGATCGATTTCAGACACCTAGGTCAATTCAGATAATAATTTCAAACGAAGTTTAAAAGATTTGGATCAAGAAAATGATTATGGATATGTAACTTAGGGATGATTAAGGATGTACCTATACGAACTGGACGATGAATGGATTTTGATGGATTGGGATGCATATGGATTAAAGTGAGTATTATGAGTGGGCAAAAGGTGTAGGTTAAGAAAACAACAATATTTTTGGGATCCCAACAGATTAACCTTCTAGACAAAGACCAGGCTTGTGTAACAAGTGCAAGGTCACCCAAATTTGCGGCCAGGTCACCCAAATTGGCTCTGGGTCACCCAACTTGGGGCCGAGTCACCAAAGCTAAGGGTTGGGTCATCCAACTAGGGGAAAGGTTGCCTAAACAACTTCTAGACTCGTCTAAGTCTGAGAAATAGTCAAGTGATGTCGATAAACATGATGAACAGGCAGGCAGACTACCAAGATGAGAAAACAAACTATCAAGATGGGGAAACAAATGCTTGAAACAAGTAAACGAACTATTAGAATGGGAAAATAATGCTCAAAATGGGCAAACAAATGCTTGAAATAGGCAAATGGATGCTTGGAATGGGAAAAGAGATGTTTGGAACTGGGAAATAGATGCTCGAAATGGGAAAATGAATGCTCAGAATGAGAAAACAAACGCTTAGAACAGGAAAAAGGATGCTCAGAACAAGTAAACAAGTGCTCAGAATGGGAAAATAGACGCTCAGAACGACAAACAGATGCTCGAAACGGGAAAATAGACTAACAAACTAAAGGTGAGATTGATTGTTCAAGGAAAGGTCACCTATCTGGAGGGTAGGGTAGCCTATCTTGGGGTTGGGTCGCCCAACTCAAGGCCAGGTCACCCCTGTTAGGGTAAGGTTGCTTGTTTTGGGGCTAGGTCACCTATTCTATATAAAATGGACAATTTTGACAAGAACAGACTGGGAAACGACTTAGACAAAAGGGCCAGGTCACCTCTGTTCAGGGCTAGGTCACCCCTGTTGAGGGAAAATTCATCCTTGTTAGGGCCAGGCTGCCCTTGTTAGGGCTAGGTCACCCCTGTTCAGTTGGCATGGACTTGACTTGAAGAAAATAGCTATGGAAAAGGACAAAAAAGCACAATAAACAACAAGCAGAAGGCTAGGACTGACTTGACTAAACAAACACGCACTGGTTTCACACAAAAAAGATAGTTCAAACATCAGAATCCTAAGATTAGTGTGAGAGGTATGGCCAAATCGATCCTCTAACTAGGCTGAACAAGGAAACTAGGGAGTCCCCGATGTACACACGATATGTGGGGCACAACTGTGAACACTAGCCCATCACAAGCATTAGTTGGGAACTTCCAGGGAGGTACTGTAAGCTCTAACCAACTCTTCACATCTTATCTAGGTATCACCCTAGCTTCAACACTCTGCTAGACACAACGTGACTGGATTTAGGTACAAATTTTGCTCTCCCCCCTTTATATATCCCGTCAATAACACGTGGCTGAGATCGTCCCTTGGGGTAATGAAATCTCCAAGTACGTCCCACTAAAAATGTGTAAACACAAAGGACTAAGTGGACTACGATTTCTTTTCACCTAGGGTTTCCAAATGACACAAGAGGATTAGATATGTCAATAGTTCACTTTTCAAGCGCAACAAACAAATATTTTGACCCCCTTAATTAGATCTAAACAAACAATTTAACTAATGCACTTGGATCGCATTTCCTGCAACAAACACGTTAGAATTTTTAACCTCCAGTCTTCAACAAGCATGAAAAAATTGCACAAATGTTAATTAAAACAAGCACATTCACCAACAAAATAGGTTAGAGGGGTCAGTACTAAGAAAAAAAACCATAAATGAACCTTGGAAATGAACTTCAAGTATCTATTTTTACCTCAGTCGCCTCTGTCCAGAGCCAGGTCACCTCTGTTAAAGCCAAGTCACTCTTGTCAAGGCCAGGTCACCTCTGTGTAGGGCTAAGTCACCCCTGTCTTCTGGGCAAGGTCATCTCTGTGTAACTCGAACCTTCAAAATTTCAAAAAACAACAAACGTGAAAGAAAACATACCTGTTTGTGGGTCCCATCGGGCGTGCTAGAAATGTGTGCAAGTGATTTTTCCTATCCTAAGATGCAAAACAAAATGAAATGAAAAGAGGAAAGCACTAACAAACACTCAAGATTAGGGCTAAGTTGAATTCAAATAAAATACAAAAAAAATGAAACCTTTTACCTTGCTTGAATTGATGAGTTTGGTTGGCCCTTTTTGATGTTTGATTATGTGCTCCTTCAATGGAAAATGATGCAAAAATGGATGCAAAACGAAGAGGAGGTGATGGGGATTGCAATGATGCAAATGGGTATTGTGACAAGTATGGTAGGTGGATGCAATGAAACCTTCAAGGCTGCAATAATGGTGGATGAATGCTTGAGAGTGCTAAGTGCTAAGTTGCTTGAATGCTTGAATGTTTGAATGAATAATTGAGAAATGAGACCAAATCTTCCATTTTAAAGGAAGAGTCTCTAGAGAATTGAATGGCTAGGATTTAGACAACGTGGACAAGATGGAGGGATGTGGTTCAAGTTGAGGACTCACAAGTCCTCACATATTTCCATGTGGAAGATGAGATGTGAAAAGGACACGTAATGTGGAAAGAGGACATGTGAGGTGGAGAGAGAACATGTGAGGTGGAGGTACTTGCAAGTACCTTGGGATTAGGGGAGGATTTCCTCAAAAAGGAAGTTCTTGTCCCCATATGGGGATGATGGTGACAAGTGAGAAATTTTAGAAATTCCTCTTTTATGATCATGGGGATGAGAGAAGTTGTTGGGGGAATAAATGTGAATTTTAAATTCACATGATTGAGAAGTAATTTGGGGATAAGATATGGTCCTCATAAAGGAGGTCCTTGTCCCATGTAACTGATGTGACCTATGAAGGGTTATGGGGAAGAGAAATGCATTGGATGAATAAAATGTGAATTTTTAAATTCACATGGGGAAGAGGTCAATGCCTGATAAGAAAATTAGCTATGAAAGGTTGACTTGCAGGACATACCAGAAATGATAGATGATTAGATTAAGGTTGTGCAAACATGTGATCAGGAAGATTAATGAGGATTAGAGACAAGTGGCCAAATATGGAGGATGTGACATTAATCCTGATTAAGGATGTGCACATATTAGTCATGGATTAATTAAATTAATCCAGATTAGAGGAAGATTATGGAGGATGAGACAAGGAGAGAGAAATAATGAATTTAAAATTGATTTAAATTCAAAAAGGTAAATGACTAAATTAAACAAATGGATATATTTATTTAATTTAGAGAAGAAATGATAAAGTATTTAATTGTTAAATTAAATACTTTAGACACCTTAGAGGAAGGGGAAATATTAATTAAATAATTCATTTAATTAATATTGATGAAATAGATGAATAAAGGATACACATTTTACCATATGGGATTGGTCAAATTTGGATGTCTACAGAAACATATACTAGATAAAAAAATTGTAAGATATTTGACTATTATTTTTACTTAATAATGTGGGTAGTCATATGACTAATGGTATTATTTATTATTTAGAATGATGGATGAAAATTAATTTATTTTAGAAAAATATATTAAATAATTTTAATTATTTATTTTGGATAAATAGGGAAAATCAACTTAATTAGCTAAATAATGAAAATTATTTAATTAATTTACAATGCGGTGATGTGGTGTTAGAAGATGATGTTAGTATGTGGTGAAATTTAGGTATTTACATCCCCAAAGCTAAGTACCCTATCCATTGTATTTAATTTATAAAAGCAAAATTTCAATTTATCAACAAAGCTAAGCACCCTATCCATTTTTTTCTTAGCATTCGAATGATGGATCATGAAGTAGAATTTGAAATGGTGATACAAACACTCTCACATGATTAGATCCAAAATAATTTATGATTTTACTTATATGGACTATAGAAATCTTATGTATATGTGAACATGAATATTAACTAGGCTAAATACAATTGAATTAAACAAATAAATCAATTAATTAACCTAATAAACCCATATTCCCAATGAAATTCTTGAAATATCAACTAAGAAGCCATTAAAACACAAAATAACTTGAAATTATGTAGTAGAAACCTATTTAAAATTCAAATCTCATCCCATTGGGGGATTAGTGTTGAATTGATGTGGAATGATCAACCCTTTCTTAATCCCATTGTTGATTCAACACAAGCTTCAAAGTGATGCTTTAATGGAGAAATGGATGAAAATGGATAAATGCTTTGAAAGATGGCTCTAAAAATGGTTGTAGTGTAATTACTCTCAAGATTTTGTGGATGAATTTTCTCATAAAATGGAGGTTATTTGTAGGATTTTTAGGTGAATCAATGGCTAGGATCAATTTGGTTAACCAAGGGATGGAAATGGATGAGATGAATTGACATGGATAAATGATCAAATACATGAAGGATATTGAAAGATCACATGGATTTATAAAGTTAATCAATTGTTGAATTGATTTCAACAAACATAAATCCTTATTTTTAGGAAGGATGTGCAAGATATTTCCATGTTAGAGGGAAATTATTTGAATTTGAATTGGATGAATATTCCTTTGCAAGTGGGAGAAATTGGAGGGATTGAAAGATATTAGTCAATTAAATATTAAGACATTATTTAATTGTGCAAGATGGGCGAATTTAGGATTTTAATTAAACAATTTTCCCATCTAATTAAAAAGGGGAATTAATGACATTTAATTAAATAATTAAGATTGCTTAATCAAATGAGAGGACTTAGTGAATTTTATTAAATAATTCACAATATTTAATCAAATAGGATGAAAATTAGTATGAAAGGGGTGAATTAACCTAATACTGTTGATTATTTGATTAATAGGAGAAAATGATGAATTTAATTAAATAATCAAAATTATGTAATTAAATAGTTGAAAAGGGTCGAATCAAGACGAAAATGATGTTAGTAGATTGAATTACATGTGTGATATTGACCAAGACAATTTTAAGTGTCTACATGTTGCCCCTCTTTGAAGCAAGGTACCTACTACATTAGTTCAAAGAACTAACACTTCTTAGTTCAATATTGTTGCTCAGATAAAAAAATTAAAAATTCATGATTTTTTTGGATGCCCCGCTGTGTCCCAGCGGAAGAAATTTATGTTTGTATATTGCCCCCTCAAGAGATCGAGTGAGAATTTTGATTTTTTGGTTGATATCACGACAAAAAGTTAAGATTAGTTCAACTGCAAAGAAGGCACGAAAATAAGCTCCAGGACACTGAAAAAATGGTTTAAATAGGTTGCCAAGCTAAAAAATAAAGAGAAAAGAACAAAACCCTAGGTTTGCACCATGCTATTAGGTTAGAAACCCTAATTTCCATGGATAAATAGGGGCCAAGGGTCCTTTTACAACTCATTTGTACACCTCACAAATTGAGTCTGAGTTCTAGCGCCCAATTGACGTAGTACCCCTATTACGTACACTAAATTTTTTTTCTTGCACACATTTCTAGATAGGTATTTTTAGATTGAAAATGGTCAACAAGTGCGTTGCGATTTCAACGTTGGACTTGTGCTATTAGCGACACACTTGTTAAAACCCCACACATCTACTTTTTACCAAACTGACACACTTGTTGCAACAAAAATGTTAAACCCTAAATGCACTTGTAAAAGTGTTGTGCATGTGCTTTTTAGCTACACACCTATAAAATTTACTAGAGTGATGCATGTGTTTAGGTCAACACACTTTTTTTATAGCAGTGCACTTGAAAAATGGACCAGTGTAACACACATGTGTACATTAGTGCACTTTCTTTAGAGTGGCGCACTTGTAAAAGTGTCGCGCATTTACAAGATTGACAACACAATGCACTTGTTTAAAGTGTTACACTTCTGTTTCTATAATTTTTGACTTAGGTTTTTTTTTTTTTATAGCAAATTTGACACTATGCGCATGATGCATGTAGGAGATCTTTTGTCCCTTACAGCCATGGGAGAGGAGACCTAATATTTTTTCGTGGTTGGCACATTTTCTTGATGATCAAAAATTCTTTCTAGGAGCCATTGGTTTAGGATTCATTGCACACATACTGGAGATTCACACACACCTTGAAATGATGACAATGCTCATAGAGCATTGGCATTTAGAGAATTCTTTGCTCCACCTCACTACTGGTGAGGCGACTATCACACTAGAGGATTTTTGGCACATTCTTCAAGTACCCATTCTCTATGTCTAAGTTATACATGATATAGATCTTGCCCTAGAGGCCATGTTCCATGTACTAGATGTTGATTCTTTATGGTTAGAGAGCTATTAGATCGACTTTCATTGACATCGAGGATGTGTCAACGAGGATGTGTCAATGATATGATATTAGTGATTGTAGGATGGACTATGGGAGTCGACAGGCGCAACCAAGGATTTAGCGTTAGCTGGGGTTTGGCCTTGGAGGGGATGGTTGATGACATGATAGTATATGCTTGGGGTCCAATGATTCTAGCTTCTCTATACCATGATATGCACTAGGTGATGTATATGTGAGGACCTAATTTATCGACTAGATTTACTCTACTACATATTTGGGCGTGGGAGCACATTTCAGTGCTCAGGCCTATCATTACCTTAGCAAACATAGATGAGGAGCAACCAATGGTGTAAAAATATTGAGCTATGACCACACTTCACCACATAGGGGTTACTAGGATAGCTTACTAGAGATGAGTTATTGATGATATGACGACATTCAAGTGGAGACCTTGGCTCCAGGCACAATTGTTGGTTGATGATCAGTAGGAGATCTTTTATGCAAGACAGACACAATACCATCACCATATCATCAAGAGATATCTCTCAGGCAGGATTGCTAGATAGTTTGGTGACCAGCAAGATGTCTTACCTCCTACCTACATAACCATATATGCCCCCACCACCAGGGAGATAAATTGGGGAGACACTGTGGATCCTTGGATGGCGATTCATGAATTCACACATATTCTACCACTACCATGGGTTTATGCTGGAGGACCCAATGATCTAGGTACCACACATGCCTATGATGCATGGCTCACTCAACATGCCCCTATTAGATTGAGAGATTGAGCAGGGGGTCACGGTATAAGATGAGGACATACAAGAAGTAGAGGTAGAGCACAGATTGGTCATGTACCACAACAACCTCCTCAAAAACCACCACATGATGATCAGGTCCTAGGGGATGAGCAGCATGATGGGGTCCCACGTCAAACTCCATTAGTGCAGTTGTTATAGTAGGTAAGACCACCTCCTCCACCACCACAACAACAAGGTCTAGATCCTAGGGCTTTGTGCATATAGGCATTACTGATTGAGAGAGACCAAATTATTTAGGAGTGAGAGACGACCATGATAGATCATGATAGATACCAACAATAGTGTGATTAGGAGTGCTAGTAGAGCTAGTAGTTAGCTCTGTGGCTTGCCCAACAGAAAACTAGGAGACAACATCTTGAGGCGACTACACAATTATAGGCACTGGCTTAGGCGTAGGGTCGAAGTATTTTATACACTTTACGGATGGGTCATAGCAGATGCTTCATACTATCAAACATTGTACTACAGTAATGTTCCCCCGCACTAGTGATAGTCAAACTTTCACCATAGGAGCAGGGTTGCACCAAGCGTTTCAGTGGGTGGACCATTGATAGAGCAACCTTCAGGTGGAGGATGTCAGTAGCCCTCCCACCAAGATGATCGTATAGTAGAGGATAGATCTATATATATACATATTTTTGATGTATAGACTGATTAGTGATGTATATTCATTCATTGGCTAGTTTTGGATAGCCTCATGTTTATATATTTTAATGATATCACACATTACTTTTGATATTTATGATGATAATCATTATTTTGATATATATATATATATATATGAGATGAGCGGATGTGGCCTTTATAGTGATGATGTGCCTTTTACTTCATGTTTATGCTGATGTATGTATGTATGGATGCAAATTTTTATGGTATGGATGCTTACATGATGATCATTCCTTTTATACATATGATGTGATGTATATGATTTATGATTTATGATTTTGCTCATGATGCACATGTATGTTTTATGATATGAATGTATGCAAATGCAATGGATGATTTATCATTTAAGTATCTTTTCACATCTGGTATGTAATGATGATGTTGGATGTATATGCTATGATATGTATTTATTTTTGTGTACTTTTTTATGACATGCTATGATTATGTAGGATGTATGTTGATGGTTTGTGGATGAAGGATGGATGCATTTATATGATAATTTTTTTTACTATCATGATACCAGTTGGAAGTTTTAGCGTAGAAAGAAGATAGAAGAATAAGTAACCATTTCTTTTAAGATTGATTCAAAATTCCAATAAGCCTATGATTATTCAAGAATTTATTTGATATGTGATGAGAGAGATGATTTGCTTGCTTCTAGGATTAGGATACATTCATCATATCATTCCTTATTTTTGATTTAGCAAATAGACATGATGCATCAAGGTATTGAGAACTAGGATGGCATTGTATCTAATGTGATGGATATGAATCTGTAAACAAATAGGAGTATCTTTGTTCATACCTTACATACAAAAACCTTGTTTGGTCATGTGAATAAATAATACATCAAAGTAATAAGGTTGACACAAAAAAGGTATGAAGAACTTGATATGTCCTAGCCATTGTTTTACTGGAGACTACTTTGCACACACAAGGAAAATATTTGGCAAGGACATATTATAAGAATATCCAATAAGCACAACAAACAAAAGAAATGATCAATGCCCCATTCCTTTCTCTCTAAATCATTTTTATAGACATTATCGAGAGGTCATCAAACAAACCGATAAGATAAATCATAAGAAAATATCAAAATGAACAAATAGTCAATGCTATTCATATATCTTGCCAAAAGGTGTGATGTTTTGAGGATAAGTATCCATTGATGATATCCAAAATGATGCCCATTGTAGGAATAATATATCCTAGGAAATTCATTGGATAATGATGTGTTAACTGATTAGGCCATTGATATGAGGTTTGACTGGAATTTTTGGTAATGACCCATTGTTTATTTTTACATTTAAAGGTTCTACTTTTGACTAGTTGTTGTACTTATTTATGCTCGTGTTACCAAAGTGTGAGGGTGACAATCAATTTATTAGGGATGAATTCTTTTTTACATGTGAAAACAAAACAAGATGGATGGGTTTTTGTTTTCTAAATATTTCAATGTTTGTGATGTTTTGAAATGTTTTGAGGCTATTTTTGAACTTTTGAGATTATGTGATTTTTTTAAGTTTTCCAGTTATTTGAGGTTGTTTAGGGTTGTTCAAAGATATTTGAATGTTTTAATTTCTTAGATTTTCTACATGTTTTTGTTTTTTCCAAGGTTAGACCAAGAACAAGACCAAAGAAGGAATGACTTAATGCCTCAAGGGCTCATTGATGATGGCCTTGCCTATGTACGCGCAAAGACAATGTAGTTCGACAAGTGTTTTTGACTCTTTGGATGTTTTTGGCATTTTGAAACTTACAAGATTTTGGATGTTTTTGAGATTTTGAACTTTACAAGTTTTTGGATGTTTTTGAGATTTTTGACTTTACAAGTTTTTTGGATGTTTTTGGGATTTCGAGATTTTAGGACTATTTTTGGATTTTGAGATTTTACAATTTTTTTTGGATTTTGAGATAAAAAAATACCTAGATCACGATGTGGATGTCACATTGTGAGATACAATACATGCATCTAGATTTATTCAAAAATGAGAGTGCAAGAACTTGCCCCTAGTGTCTAGCAATGTTTCATATTTCCATTAGAAAATCAAGATACTGAATGGATAATCCTACGAAGAGTATACATCATGTTTTATTATGGCATAGGATAATCAAGACAACACTAAATACATGTTATGGGACTTCCTAGAATATGTTCCGAGTGTCCGTTTCCCCATTCTAATAATTTGTTCACCCGTTTCGAGCATTCTTTTTCCCATTTTGAGTGTATGTTTCCCCATTTAGAGCATTTGTTTCCCTATTCTGAGCATCTGTTTGCCCATTCCAAGCATTCATTTCCCTATTTCAAGCATCCATTTTCCCGTTTCGAGTGTTTGTTTGTCCATTCCAGTAGTCTGTTTGCTCATTCAGTGGGTCTGTTTATCCCGTTTATTGACGGTGTTTGATTGTTTCTCAGATTTAAACAAGTCTGAAAACTATTTAGGCGAGTTTTTCACCAAGTTGGGTGACCTTGACCCTAAGTTAGGTGACCTTTTCCTTGACTTGGGCAACCTTGACCCTAAATTAGGCGACCTTGCCCTTGACTTGGGCGACCTTGACCTTAACGTGGCAACCCTGCACTTGACTTGGGTGACCTTGACCCTAAGTTGGGTGACCATGACCCTGAGTTGGGTGACCTTGACCCTGATTTGAGCGACCTTGACTCCAAGTTGGGTGACCTTGACCCTAAGTTGGGCAACCTTGCCCAAAATTTGGGTGACCTTGCACCCTAGTTGGATGATTCTGCACCTGTTAGGCAAGTCTAATCTTTTTCCAGAAAGTTAATCTGTTGGGATCCCAAAAATCTTGTTATTTTCTAAACCATCTGCACCTTTTGTTCACTCATAATCCTCACTTTAGTCCATCTACATTCCAATCCATCAGGTTTCAATCATCATCTAATTCATATAGGTACATCATTAATCATCTCCAAGTTGCATATTTATCATAGTTTTCTTAATCTAAATCCCCTGAACTTTGTTTGAAGTTATTATCCGAATTGACCTAGGTGTTTGGAATCAATCGTCATCCTTCAACATCTTCTTAGGGTTGCCATCCATCCTAAGTCAGTCATCATCCTCAACCCAATCAATCCCCTTCCATCTGAAGGCTGATTTAGTGTCTCAATCATTTGTCTATCCTTTAATCCAATCAATCAACACCGTAAGTCACCTAGGGTGATTTCTTAACTGAGTTTAGAATCCCTTTCAATCATCCAATCTTATCAATTGTTTCATCAATCCATCTTATCCAATCTAATCCAATCAACCGATTTCTTATCCAATCCAATTAATCCTTCAATTATCACTTAGGTTATCTTTGCATTGCATCTTAGAGTTTAACTGCATCTTAGTTGATCTGGAGCCTTGTAATTTCATGCTCGTTCAAACCCGATCACAATCGAGGAAGAAAATGGTAGAACAACAAGCACAGGGTTACCAATCGAGTATCCCATAGGATCCCAACAATGCTGCAAATATCTTGAAATATCCCAATAATGGTGCTTCATTATAGTCTAATACTAACGTCCAAAACACCCCACTGCTAGGTGATGAAAACATGGTCAATCAACCTGAAGTCACAGTTGACGAATACCTTTGCAATCCCATCAATGTTCAAATGATGGATCACCTTCTCAATGAGTGCGTGGATAAGATTCTTGCCGCGATGATCATGAAAGGGATCAAACCACCTCCTGATTTTGATGTCACAATATTCTGGTACCCAGACCCTTCCAGCACCTCAAGACTCATAGAATCCATAAAATATTCCAGGGAATTTGTATGTCCCTGAAGGTGCACCTATAGAGAATTGGTATCACCCCGAGTTTGGAAATGTCATGATACATCAAGTCGCAAGTTATCCTTGCCTCCCAACCGTAGCCTCTACAACACAACCTGATCCTAATGACCCCTATGCCTATGGCATACCATAGAACATTCCATATGCTCCATGTTATCCACCCATCAATACTAGGGGAACACCTACCCTTGCGTTGATGTCACCTCCAACATCTACACCCACTGGAAATTTTCCACCACCTACATTCCAGTAACTTCCAGTTAATCCTCAACAATCCATTGCATTGCAAGAACCACCTTAACATGGGGCTATCCCCTCACAAATGCCCCCACAACATACTATTGTTGCTATTGTCTCGTCCCAACCACCTTATCAACAACCTCCACAAAAAAACATCACAATCTTGCAACAAAACATCGCAATCCCACAACAAAACGTGTTGATTCTGCAACAACACTCTATTGTTCCTACGTAACCACTACCTCAAGTGACACAAAATACATCACAACCACTGCAACCTCCCCATGGTGCTTTCGTAGCGGTCCCACAACAACAACACATCCCATCTCACTCACCTTACCAGCAACCACCACAACAACAACATCCACCCCAACATACACACATTCCCACACAAACGTAGCATAATCCTCTCGCACAATATCTCTACCATCCATCCAACATGTATACCACCTATACTGCTCTATCTGATCCTAATCCAAATCTCCATTTGGCCGCTCAGAATCCACCGCGGACTCAACCACCTCTTTACACCAACCCTTTGCAATCACACAAGAATCCATACCAACAATTGTCTAACCAACAACCACCTCCATATGTCACACAAAAAACCACCATTTCATACCATTACCGATCCAATCCATACTACCTTCAACATCAACACTCATACTGATAAGGTGCTTCATCCACGCCATGCAGTCAACAACAACCATCTTATTAACAAGCTGCTCCATCCACCTCTTATTATCAACAACCACTGCCATACCAACAAGGGGCTTCCACCTCTTCATACAACGAAGATCCTCCACAATATCAAAGGGTGTTCCATCCACTGCATATTATCAACAACATCCACCCTACCAATAAGCAACTTCCACCTCTTACCATCAAAATCTGTCAGCCTCATATCCACCTTATGTTAATCTGTAATCTGCTTACGTCAATCAAAGCTAGCAAATGCCTCCATATAAACCTCAACCCACTTACGATCGAACTACTATTGCACCATCATCATATCAGCAATATCATCCATACAATCAGCCTAATCCATCTAATACAACTCCCGCAATGCCTATCAATAAAGATTTGGAAGAAGTAAAAGTTGCGCTAAAGGAGTTGCAAGCAGGGACCAACAAAAACTCATTTAGATTTGAGGACATTTATCCTTACATGTTTGATCTTTCTATTTCATTGGTACCTTTCCCTAACCATTTAGAAATGACGAAATTCGATAAGTATAAAGGAACCAAAGATCCCAATGCTCACCTTCAAGAGTTCTACGCCCATTGTCAAGAAGTCATGCATAATGACAATGACCTCATGTGATTGTTTCCTAGGAGTTTACAGGGAATAACTCTTGATTGGTTTAGGGGTCTCGAGAAGGGATCTATTAAATCCTTTGCACAAATTTCGGAAGAGTTTGTCTCCCACTTCTCCTTCAATCTAGAGAAGGATATTGATACATTGGTTCTTCTGAAAGAAAAATAGCCTGAAGGAGAAGTATTTGCAAGCTATCTTGAATGATGGTGAGCTTTAGCCAATTAGATGAAATCCCCGCCGAGGGAGAAAGATATGGTCACCCTTTTTATCAAAAAATCCCATTCGAATATGGCCCACTATTTTAGACTCCATTGTTTCACAACCTTCACAAAAATATTTGAGAAAGGTCCTATCCTAGAGAGAGCCCTTATTGCCAAAAGGGCTAGTCAAAATCTTCAACTCCAATAAAGAGAAGTCATCTGGGGACAAGCCTCGTTATTGGAACAAGAACAAAAACACTGTCAATAACAGTGTCACTGACAACAAACACGTCCATGTGGCTAATGCCTCGTAGAAGCTGCAATATCTGCCTCCACAACAGTCAATTTGAAATTCCATATCAATGCCACAAGGGGAACCTCATCCTCCCCAACAATCCAATCAAAACAATCAAGCGGTATTACTCAATTGGGAGAACCCCTAAGTGTCATGTTCAATAAGCTCCTTCAAGCCAATTACCTGATTACATATCCTGTGACTAAGCCCCTTGACATATCTAGTCCTAAACCAACTTGGTGTAGAGCATACATTGATTAAGTGTTAAGGTCTAAAAATGTACATCCAAGATCTCATAGATCGGGGTGACATACATGTGGATGCCAACACGACACCCTCGTCCAACGCTCAATTTCAGATTTATCAGAATGCTTTCCCTAAGAATAACCAAGGTCCTAACACATAAAACTCAAACCCTGGCCTAGCAACAATAATGATAGAAATAACAGCACCAACAACATCACTTACAAAAATGTGCCATATAATTATCAAGGCATCATCGTGTACATTGAACAAGCAGAACCACATGTATCTATGATATGCGTAAAAGGCAAGGACCCAAAATGTGTTGTCACAACCCATCGTACTCGTATCACAGTCTCGGGAGCCTCCACATCCACTCAACCGCCATCTGTAAGTTCCCAATACAACATTCTTGATCATTTAGGAAAGACCTCAGCCTATATTTTTATTCTGGATTTGCTTAAGTCTTCTCTTGTACACCAAGAAATTCTAAACAAGGCCTTACAAGACACCTGAGTTCCCAATGACATAGACCCTATGCAAGTTAAAGCATTGGTAGGACACCTCTCAACAACCTACCAATTAGTCTTTAGTCAAAATGATATGCCTTGCATTGACTCAAACCATAATTGTCCTCTCCATCTTGAGGTTGTTGTGAATCATCACAAAGTAAAAAGGGTCTTGGTAGATAATGGTTCTACCCTAAATCTTTGCACATTGAAATTCATAAAACAGGTGGGATACAACAATGTGTTGGAGTTGAAAAGATACAACACCACAGAAGCCCAAAAGATCTTTGCAAGCAAATAACCTGTTACAAGGAGAAACAAAGAGAAACAACAAAGGAAATGCTCAAGAATATGGAGCCATGAATTCACACAAAATGTAAAATGAATTAATGATATAAAAGATAGTTTTCAACTACATATAGATGAAAACCCTAAAAAGGAAAACCATAGGCTTGCACAATAATAATTAATAAAGTAATTAATTATTATGTACCTAATGTTAGCTTAAGTGAAAAAGAGTTAAAATGAAACTTTACGTAATTAAACAAATATTGTTTAATTAATAAAGTAAATGTCCAATTACTCTAACACCCCCCTTAAGATAGACATAGGGAGAAGCTAAAACCTAGAAGAAGCTACTGAAAGCAAAAGCAATGAGTCCCGACAACAAGGCCAGATTAGGTACACATGTAAAAAATAAATGCAAACTAAATGAAATGGGGTAAAAGAGAAAACCCAGTGGGAACAAAACTCCTCCCCAAAATAGAATGCAAGGAAGGAATGCAATGCACTAATGAAAGAAGGATAGGAGGTGGATAACATGATACCCCCCATAGACAACTTCTATCATATAAGTACATGTACAATGATCTCCATAGGAGAGATAGAAAGAGAGAAGAAGACCCCCCCACAATGAAGAAACTCCTGTCACAATGGTAGATGTCTGATGTAGAATCCAAAAAGAGATCCTGAAGTGGCAAATGATATTCCTCCCCTTGGGAAGAAACGGATCCATGGACCTGTATCGAAGAAACCCTGTGAAAAAGGATGAACCAATCTGTCTCAAGATGTGTGCCATGATAGGATGTTGAAGAGTCTCATTGTCTGAATGGAAACAAATAATGCCAAATCCAAACTGATGTGGAGAATACTGAAATGCAACCTCTGAATGCACGGATAATGGTGGGCGAACAGTGATAACCTGACTGTCAAGGTAGAGGAGATGAATGTCCTCAAAATAATCCTCCAAATCTGCAATATAGGACTCAACAAACAAGAAAGATATGTCTGCAACATACGAGTCCAAAGTAGCTATGTCTGGAAGATGTATGATTTCTTGTTGCACAGAATCAAGAACAACAAGAGATGTTGTTGAAGTCTCAGTCTGAAGAGCAGGAACTGTGAGACAAACCTCTGATCCATCGGAATAAGTAAGGGTGTCTAAATACTCAAGCTCCTCTAAAGTATCATGATCAAATGGTGTATTCTCTCGCCAAACAATGGGTATGAGGCAATCTGAAGCAAGATCCTCTGGGAATGGAGATAGAATAGGGTCTCCATAGATCTCCCAAAGACTTGTCCAAAATGGGCGAGGACAATCAATGTCCGATATAACCAACACAGTGTCATGATCAACACTAGACAATATAACTCCTGCAATTTGATTTCTAATAATATCCCATGCTAATCTGCCCTCTAAAGTTGCTGGTTCAGGTATGAGATCATACAAATAAGGCAAAATATTAAGCCACCTACAATGTGTAAGTATACCCTTTGCCCATGACTCATAATTACCTCGTTCCAGAAGAACAATTGAAGGGTGAGTAGAGAAACCCATGATAACTCTTCAAATGAAAAACAAACTGAGAAATCTGACCTTACAGCATTTAGATCAAATTAATATAACCAATCCCACGCAAACAAAACTCATGTAGGAGCCAGAATGACCAAGTAATTGAACAAAGTGTAAAACCACACAAAGCTGAATAAAAAATACCTGGTAAACGAATTGGTAAAATAGACTGTAGATCTGGAAAAAGCACTGTAACACCTTTCCAACGCCTATTCGTTGGTCAAAACGGACACCGTGGCCAAAAGTTATGAATTTTTCAAAAACCGAATTTAGCTTGGAGGAAATGAATTTTCTAGCAAAAAATATTTAATTCTAACTTGATTTCTGGAAAATCTACTCATTGTTTGTAGACAAAATTAAAAACCCAAAAATATTTTGATGCTAGAAACAAAACCCAGAAATCGTTTCTTGATCCAACAAGCAGAATACGAGAAAATGATTTTTTTTTTTACTTTCATCCAAGATAAAAATGACGCGTGCCATTTTTTCAACAGTGGTTTTCTCCAGATCTGTGCAAGATATGCAAAATCTAAAAGATACCCAGTTCAGGTTTTGACGCTGGCTACAAAACCCAGAAATTGTTTTTCTGCAAATGAGTGAAAACTGAATTTTTGAAGCAAAAATGATGATGGCTCCAATAAAAAACGACTTGCAACAAACCCTTGTAGCTCCAAAAATCTTCAAAACAAGAACAAGCAGCTGTATATCTGAAGCTCTGATACCATGTTGGAGTTGAGAAGATACAATGACATAGAAGCCCAAAAGATCTTTGCAAGCAAATAACCTGTTACAAGGAGAAACAAAGAGAAACAAAGAGAAACAACAAAAGAAATGCTCAAGAATATGGAGCCATGAATTCACACAAAATGTAAAATGAATTAATGATACAAAAGATAGTTTTCAACTACATATAGATGAAAACCCTAAAAAAGAAAACCCTAAGCTTGCACAATAATAATTAATAAAGTAATTAATTATTATGTACCTAATGTTAGCTTAAGTGAAAAAGAGTTAAAAGGAAACTTTACGTAATTAAACAAATATTGTTTAATTAATAAAGTAAATGTCCAATTACTCTAACACAATGTTGACTTAAACAATCAATTCATCACCATCAAGGTGTATGATAATGCAAAGCATGATTTTGAAGGGACAATCTATCTTCCAATCCAGGTTGGGTCAGTTGTTCAATACACTACATTTCATGTACTTGATCTGGAACTCCCCTATAACCTCCTCCTCGGTTGTCCATGGATCCATGCCATGCAATCCATTCCATCCACATACCATCAATGTTTGAAATTCCCATTCAATGGGGTAGAAGTTACCATACACACAGATCCCCAACCATTCGAATATTTTTGCACATTAGAAGCTTCTTATCCCCATTCTCATTACTGCCCTAGAGTAGAAATGGGACCACCAGAGACATCATCATCCCATTCATCCATCAACACACTAGCCACAACCTCATCCACTCCATCATCCACATCCGATTCCACCCTTACCAAAGTCCAGATCATCGACAAAGGGTGTGATGAATATTAAATGCGCACAATGTTGAACGTGACAACTATGCCACCCTCACCACACACATACGACCAACCTTCTTAGTCTGTCCCGAAGGAAGAAGAGAAGACTATCACCTTCAATTCTCCAACTGTGGGATCCAATACCTTCTACTCTCATGGGTTACGACAAGACACACCAGAAGATGACATCAGCTAGTGGGTATATCATGAGGAACCTGAACCCTCTCCCCTTTGAAAGAATATTTCCAAGAGGTCTATCATTGGCCTTCTAAGTTTGTAGAGAAACACAATTATCAGGGGGGTTGCTTTGGTGTAGAAGAACAAGGAAGACGAAAACTGATAGAAACTTCTATGCGTCCAAGAAATTTGGGCTTGGGCTATGATACCAAGCAAAAGGTTCCTATGGCATCATCTAGTGCCTCTAACAATTTCAATGTGGATAATGGTCCCCTCAAAGACATACCAGAGGAAGAATCCATCATACACGCGTACGGTGATGTAGATCACACTAACCTTTCTTCCATGTTCGAATGCTTATCCATTTGCACCATTAGCCTATCCCTTAAACATCATGGACTTGTAGATTGGGACCTACATGGTCATGCACCTATCGACACCTTCCCCTTAGTGGATCAGTATGTACATCTTATGGGATTGGGGGAAGATGAACACCTTAACCGTAAAAGTAAAAAGAAGCAAAATAAAAAAGGGTCACCTAGTAAAAACCTCCCTGAAGCGTTTTGTGACTCAGAAAATGTAAAAACAAAGGGTGTATCTAATAGTGAAAACCTTGATGAGGCGCTAGAAGATGGGGGCATTCATCTTCCCCTTGTAGGAAATTACTTATCTGGATGATCATCCATCCTGATCAAGGAAACACAAGTAATAAATTTGGGAATTGAAGAGAGTCCCAAAATCATATATGTAGCCAAAGCACATCAGAGGATGAATATTCTACCATGACTAAGCTTCTTAAAGAAGGCATCATCAATTTCACATGGACATATTCAAACATTCTAGGTCTTGATCTCGCTTTAGTAGTACATCTTGATGCCAAACCCGTCAAGCAAAAGCTCCAAAAGATGCACCCCCAAGTGGCTCTGCTAGTCAAGAAAGAGTTGGAGAATCTATTGGAAGTTGGATTTATTAGACCCATCAACTATTATGATTGGATCTCCAACATAGTGTCGGTCACCAAACCTAACGGGCATATCAAGATCTGCATAAATTTTTGGGACCTCAACAAAGCTTGCCCCAAAGATGATTTTCCTTTACCAAACATCGACATTTTATTAGACTTAACTACAAGGCACAAGATGCTTTCCCTCATGGATGGATTCTCCGGGTATAATCAGATCAAAATTGTGCCCAAGGACCAACATAAAACAACTTTCACCACATCATGGGGCACCTTCAATGATAATGTTATGCCCTTTGGCCTTAAAAATGTGGGTGCAACCTACTAGTGATCCATGACCATCATCTTCCATGATCTCATTCACATCATAATGGAAGATTATGTTGATGATCTGTTAGGGAAATCAAGAACAAGGGAAAAGCACTTGATAATCCTTAAGAAGATCTTTGAGCATCTAGAACATTATAAGCTTTGATGAAATCCAAATAAATGTGTCTTTAGTGTCACATTAGGAAAACTATTGGCTTTCATCGTCTCCTGAAGAGGCATAGAGGTCAATCCGACAAAGGTTAAGGCAATCATCGATATTCCTCCACCACACAATCTCAAATAGTTAAGAAGTCTTCAGGGTAAGCTCCAATTCATCTGACAGTTTATTGCTCAATTAACTGACAACTGTCAGTTATTCACACATCTCCTAAGAAAGGATAGTTCCTTTAAGTGGAATCAACAATGTCAACTCGGCTTTGACAAGATTAAAGAATATTTGGCTCACCTGCCCATCCTTATGCCACCGATTCGTGGTAAACCACTCTTGCTGTATATTTCTGCTACTTCAGTTGTACTGGGGGCATTGCTGGCACAACAAGATGAGTCATCAAAGGAACGCGTGATCTACTACATCAGTTGAACCCTAGTGGGCTATGAAATAAATTATTCCCCAATGGGAAAATCTTGCCTAGCTATGGTCTTCAGTTCACAAAAACTCTGACATTACATGCTTAGCCATCCAGTAAAGCTAATCTCCAAGGTCGATCCACTCAAATATATGTTATCCAAAACAACTTTGACTAGTCGCATGGCTAAGTGGGTCATGTTGTTAAGAGAATTTGATATAGAATATGTGGATCGAAAAGATATTAAAGGACAAGTGATAGTGGATCACCTAGTAGATGCTCCTTTATTAGACGCTTATCCTCTAGTAGCAAAATTTCTTGATGAAGGGGTCTTTGTAGTCATAGAAGCTGCCACATGGACACTCTATTTTGATTGATCATGCACACACAATGGATCAGGGGAAGGAATATTGTCCATCACCCCCTAGGGTGATTATATACCAAAGTCATTCAGGTTGGCCTTTCCATGTACAAACAACATAGCCGAATATGAAGCTCTTCTTACCAGCCTCATAATTGCAATCCAATGGCATATCACTCACATGCAAGTCTTTGGTGATTCCCAAATAACCATCAGACAATTCAACAATGAGTTTCTGACAAAGGATGATAAGCTATTACAATATAAGCATATGGTAGATGACTTCAAAAGGTACTTTACATCCATCCAATTTTATTAGATACCTAGAGTACAAAACAAAGTGGATAATGCCATGGTCACCATTGGTTCTCTCCTCGACATTCCTAAAGATCAGACTGAATGCGAGTTCCTAGTTGAGAAAATTTTAATCCCAACATACAACATCCCTGAAAGTGAGATGGTGTGTAATATTGTAGTTTCTACATCACCTTGGTATCACAATATCTATATTTACCTGCATGACAACATCCTACCCCTTGATCTGACACGAAACCAATGCAAATATTTTATCCAACGAACATGTCGTTACACCATTGTAGGTGATACACTTTATCATCATGGGTATGATGGAACCCTCCTTAGGTGTCTAAATGAGATTGAAGCCCGCACTATGTTAACAAAGGTACATAGTGTTGTATGTGGGGCCCATTCAAATGGTATGGCACTAGCTAAATGATTTCTTAGGGCTAGTTACTATTAGCCCACATTGGAACACAATTTGTGTGAATTCATGAAGAAATGTCTACCCTATCAACAACACGTAGATTTAATACATGCTCCTGCACAAGATCTCCAACCTCTCATAGTGCCATGCCCCTTTTCTTAGTGGGGCTTCAACCTAATCAACAAGATTTATCTCCCATCGTCTAATGGTCATACCTTCATCATCATTGCAACTGACTACTTCACCAAGTGGGTGGAAGCAATGCCAGTCTCACAAATCATAGGTACTCAAATTTCCAAATTTTTCCTATTCCATATTCTCTACAGATATGCAATTCCATCCATCGTCCTCATTGATAATGGAAATCCTTTCAAGAACAAAGCCATGAAACACCTTTGTGAAACCTTCCACATCCAACATCATTGGTCCATGCCCTATTACCCTCAAGGTAATGGATAGGGAGAGGCCACCAACAAAACTCTAATCAGGATCCTCAAAAAGGTGGTCAATAACACTGGTTGAGATTGGCACCTTCATATCCATCTTGCCCTTTGGGCTTATTGCACCTCCATCTACACTCCTACCGGTGCCACCCCATATTCTCTCGTATGCAGTGCCGATGCCATCTTGCTGATTGAGATAGAAATCCCATCACTTAGAATATCCCTGAAGAATCATATTGATAATGAAGACACTTGAGTTGTAAGATTCGGCTAGTTGGAACTCCTCGATGAAAGCGTATGACCATCTTCACACATATCATAATCATTTGAAATGAAGCTACAACAATAAGGTCCATCCTCACCAATTCAATGTTAGTAATTTAGTTCTTAAGGAGAATCAACGCACTAAACAAGATCGAGAAAAGAAGGGAAAGTTCGAAGCAAATTGGTTGGGTCCTTATGTTATCACAACAAAATATGGATCAGGAGCATACAAACTTGCTACACCTGAAGGAGAGCCCCTAGAGGAGCCCATTAATATCATGCACCTGAAAAGGTCTTACACTTAAGTCAGCTAGGGTATCCTATCCTGCAAAATTCCCAAAAATACAAAAAAAGTAAAAAATGATCAAAAATACTAAAATAATCCAAAAATAAAAATAAAATCCAAAAAACAGTAAAGATAAGTAATTCATCCTATGGTGAAAACCACCCTAGGTGGCACCTTGGATAGGTACGCTTGGTGAAAACCTAGCCATAGGCACAATTCGTATTGGGCTTAATCATTATCTAACTTGCGTCCTAGTTATTTTATGCTTCCACCCATTTTGATGCCATATCCCCATCATCTTAGAAACCCTATCCTTCCATTCGCATTCACCATTTGGTCATTGGTATATTTTGGTTGAGCATTGGATGAACTTCATTGGCTATCTTTCATCTTGAGCTTTTATCCTCATTTGAGCTGGTGTTGTCCATCTTGTCGTTTTTTCTGTCTTCTGCTTCCATCTAGGTTCTTTCATCATGTTGGTCTTCATTTAGATCCCATCCTGTCGTGTCGGTCTTTTGGTCCTCGTTGAACTACGTTGCCCCTGTGTTTTCATGTAGGAAAGGTTGATCATTTCATCTACCCCTAGGTCATTTCGTCCATCTAGTTTTGATCATTCATCATCTATCCCCATTTATCCCCATTGTCCCCTTTTCACTCTTATCCCTCGTTGGTATCTCATCCTTTTTGAACTACGTTTCCCCAAATCTTTCACTTAGGCAAGGTTGATCATTTGATCCACCCCTGGGGCTTTGTTTTTCTTTGCTTTGTTTTTGGTTAGTCTGGTTATTTTCCTCCATCATCTGTCTTCATTGTCCTCTTTCCGCTTTTATCCATAGTCTTTTCTTGAACTATGAGGGCTCTGCGTTTTCACGTAGGCAAGGCTAATCTCTGATTAGCCCCCGAGCCCCTTGGTATTTAGGGCATGTTAGTCTTGTGTCTTGTGTCTCATGCCTTATGTCATGTCGCCAAGTATGTCCTTATCTAGCTGGTTCTTCACAAATGAGATCCATTTGTATCATGAGATTCAATCAGTTTTGGAGTCTCCTACGTCATAATCAATCTTTTAGTTTAGTATCCATCTTTGGTCTCAAAAGGATGTATCCTTCCTAACAAACCTCATCATCCCCATCCATCCTTTCGATCCTATGACAAAGGACGTTTTGAAATTGATTGCAATGTTTTGATACTTTTGGCTTCTATTTATCATTTGAGCTCCCTATCATCACTTGTCAAGGCCGCCATGATCTATCATATTATGGTGTGTTTTGACTAGTTAATATGGGGGCATATCTTGATCTCTATATGTT
The DNA here is from genome assembly GCA_007115665.2 of Sequoiadendron giganteum. Classification (NCBI taxonomy): domain Eukaryota; kingdom Viridiplantae; phylum Streptophyta; class Pinopsida; order Cupressales; family Cupressaceae; genus Sequoiadendron; species Sequoiadendron giganteum. The sequence continues at coordinate 72,660,192 of CM021108.1, read as the reverse complement.
TTTGTCTTCTTGGTCATCCCACATAGTATCCACCAAGACCCCTAAGGTCTTGTGTTACGTTAGGGCATCCTTTTGTGCTTGTGGTTATCCCAATTCCTGGCCTGACCAAAGTCCAAAGTCATTGCGACTTTGGGGTGTTGGGATAGCTCCTTGTTTGTTTTGTTTATGTATGCATTAGATACTAATCCACCTTGGTTTCACATACCATGGTACCTGGTGTCTTATGCTATAGAAAAACATCAGTGCTTCGAAAATGGAAAATTGTATTAGGATTGCATTTCATTTTCTCTTCCAGCATGTATCCTCCATCCCTTCTTTCTCCAACCCATGACTTATGATTTTGGTTGTGAAAAAATTGATTCCTTCCATTTCCCTTTCTCCTTAGGATACCTATGGTTCTTGATAGGTGCAGTTTCACACCCATCATCTCCTTTATTTTAGAAGATAAAGCAAGCATGATCCACAAATAAAGTCAATATACCGTTCGCTTCCATTATTATGCAAGCCCTTATTTACACTCATGTTTACATTGCATTTCATTTACTTATTAGCGTTTGTAAGGAATTTAATTGCATTTCATCCCACATTTTAGGCTCATTAAGTTGCATTTTATCCCATGTGCATTATCATGTTATAATCATTTTAAGTTGTTTATATTAATTTTAATTGATTAGTCTACACATCTTAGATTCATTCTATTATCAATCCATTGCATTATCATATTCATCTTAGTATATATCATCAACACATCCCATACATCATCACATGCATCAAAAATTGTTAGATCGACATCCATAGCATATAAAATCATAAATTTTAGACATCATACATATTATCCATATTATCCATATAGGCATAAACATATATCATTATAGACATATACATACATTGCATCATAATGATCATCCATAACAAACCATAAACATACACATATGCATAAATAAATCATCCATCACATAAACATCACATTGTATCAATAAGGGTTTTCGCATATCATATAAAAATAAAAATATAATGTTCATCACATAGTCCATAATAATGTCCATCATATAATCACAATACATATCCATCACATATATCATCAAATAAAGTATAGGTACAAGGCTCTGGATCAACTCTGATCTCTGCTGCTCTGTACTGTACACCCATCCTGCACCTATCAAAAACTGGTATCCTGTCACTTATCCTCTATCCTCTCTACTGTGAGATACCCACATCTAACCTCTATGGAGAGTCTGATACTCCTCCTCCATGTGGAGAGGTTTCTCTCCAACTATTGTATCTACGAGTATGTGTCCCTGTTGACTAGGATGGGGCTGGCATCTGTGGCCTTGCTCGAACGTAGGTAGGTACCCGCTACCCTGGATCTAGTAATGTTGTAAAATAGGTACACATATAGTAGTTGGCCTCTCACATGTACTCATCCCGCTTTGCAGCCTGATATCTAGCTAAATCTCACTCTGCCTTGTACCTGTCCCAGAATCCGCATATGGATCTCCTCTCCTGTGCCCATGTGTCCTATGCTAACCACAACTTCTCAACCTCTGATCCCATCTGAGCCACTTGCTCTTTAGCCCAGTCCCTCTCATCTTGCATGGCCTATACGTATTCCTATAGTCTCTACACCTCTACCCCCATCTTGCCACCCTCCCCCTGCACTTCCTGTGATTGAGCTTGTGCTACATCTCTCTCTATCTGTGTAACCTATACCCATGCCACTGTCACATCCCTCTCACCCTATAGGGTATGTACCTATGTCTATATTGCATCCCTCTCTATCAGCAAGGTTTGTATCTGGGCCCTCATAGCCTCCTCTCTCTCTTGAATCAACCCCATGTCTCCCACTATCGGATCTGCTACCTCGCCTCTATCGTGGAGCTCATCTTGCTCCCATCTCAACTCAGTCCTCTCTCTCAGTAGCCCCTCCACCTACCTCCTAAAATCATCCATGTCTTTCTCTGCCTTTGCTAGGGTCTCAGCTGACACCTGCTCTATCACTCCTTTGGGCTCTCGCTCTCCCCTTGGCTACAATATAGTCACCACTACCTCTAGTTTGTCTCACTGCCACCCCCTCCACATGCTCTCTGGACACCTCTCCCTCAATCTGAGTCACCTCTACTCATAGCTGGCTCACCTCAGCTTGCAAACTATCCCTTTCTGCCTGTACCTCCTCCTCATGTCGCGACACCGCCTCGACTATAGCCCTAAAATCCATGTCACCCTCTTCTCATACTCTAGTTACCTCTACTCACAACATGCTCACCTCGGCCTCTAGTTTGCACCTTGCAGCTTTTGTATCCCTCATTCTTTGCTCAATGATCTGTAATCTTGCCATGACCCCTCTCAATAGTACATCTGAATCCTCTACTATAGGTGGTACCATGGCCAATGGGAGAATATCATGAACATCCATATCCATCGCTTATGAATCTGCCTCATCTCTCTCATCCATCCCCTCCACCCCTGCCTCATCTCTCTCATCCAACCCCTCCACCTCTACCTCATCTCTCTCCTCTTCTACCTCGATGTCCACTTGGGCTCTCCTTTGTTATCTCCCCTCCTCCTAACCCTCCTCTGTTGACCTCCTACCTCAAAATCCTCCTATCCTCTTTCCTGCTAACCTCTAGCTCTAGCTGCCTCCTACCCTCTCCTTTGATGTCCCCTCCTCCTCCCTCTCCTCTGCCCTACCAGTGTCATCTCATCCTCTGGCCCAAAACCCAGTGCCTCTGTAATTGGATCCTCTAGCATAATCTGTGGGAGTCGGTGATGGCCATACCACGCAGAGAATCTAACTGTCACCCCCACCTCTACTCTCCCTTTGGTCCTACCTAGATAGGGTACTAGCTCCAATGTCTCCCAATGATCCCTCACAAACTCAAGCATAATCGGCTCCCCCCATGGCCGCTCTCACGAGATCCATTTGAATCTCTCTCATCCACGAGGAATGTCATGTAGAAGCCTAAACTTTCTGGTCACCCTGTTCGGCCTATGTCACCAATACATTTTGACTCAAATTCTGACGGAAGTTCATTGGAATTTCGATGACCTTTTGTCAAAATTATTTCGTCGATTTTTCGACAAAATTTGAAACCTCAAAATTTTGACCCAGTCGACGATGTTGGGTCGGAATTTCGACATTTCAAATTTCGTTAGAAAATCGATGAAATAATTCCAACGAAAGTTCATCAAAATTCCGACGACCTTTAGTCAGAATTTGAGTCAAAATGTATCAGTGTGTGACTCCACTATACGTGGCTCCTTTCCAACTATTTAGCATCGGGTATAGAAATATCCTATGTGCCTCTCCTCATCTCTCCTCCATCTAGAAAATCATCATGTCATGTACGACCTCCACACTATCTATTCCTCTTGAAGATCATCTAGTATCCTCCTCCATCTGTCTAGATCCCCGAAGCCCTGATAATGCCACACCCAGCTGTGCTCTGTACCATACCAGTATGCCATTGACAGTTTCAAATCCTCGAACCCTGCTCTCAACATGTCTGGCCTATCCACACTAATGTGCTCCCAAGCCCATACCTATAGTAGTGTCACTTGTGTCACGGTGAGTGCCTCTCGGTAGCACACAACGTGCATGTCTCTATACAATTATGCCAAGACACATGGACCCCATGCAAACTCCCCCTCTCTCCCCTTGACGATATGTTGAATCACCCCCATGTAGCTAAGGCTGTAGAAGCATCCACTCCTATCTAGTACCAGTAATCTACTAATCAATCCACACAAGTATAGTGGTAGCGATGTTACCCCATAACCCCAAGCACTTGTCCATATCCAAGCCCTTCCTATGCATAGGAAGGTCCTCTCGTCCAAATAGGACCCATAAGGTCTGATCTACCACTGCCCCCTCTGATCTTGTCGTGCTCACTAGGTGGCCTGCTATAGGTAGCCTCAGTATCCGCCACACATCCTCTAAGGTCACAGTCATCTCCCCTATCGAGAGATGGAAAGTTGAGGTATTAGAACTCCAACACTCTATAAGGGTTGTCAACATCGCCCGATGAGCTCTAATAGTTGAATATCCTAACAAATGCAACAACCCCGCTCGTGACAAGGCCTCATGGTTTGCTCCACTCATGTTTGCTATCATCACCTTAGGCACCTCTGATCACCTCTCGTGTGTCCGCAAACTCTCAAACTATTGCATCCATATCACACAACATTTCGGCCATCTCATACTTTCCTTCATCTATCCCTCTTCTCACCAATTTACCCCCTTGACAAATTTACCCAATTTTCTCAAATTCATTTTCTTTTCTTATTCCTTGTCCATTCTTCTTTTTCTCTTCTTTTCTTTCTCCCCGACCCTTTTGCCCACCTCTGGACGAGCCCGTCCTCGGGCAAGGTCGCCCTTCCCAAGGCGGGGCCGCCCTTCTCTGAGTGAGGTCACCCCTCTTCAGGGTGGGGTCGCCCCTCTTCGAGGCGAGGCCACTCGCCCCTCTTTGGGGTGGGGGTGCTCGCCCTTGGGCGGGGCCACCCCCTTCAAGGCGGGGCTGCCCCCTTCGAGGTGGGGTTGCCCACCCCTGGGCTAGGCCGCCCTTGTTCAGGGCTGGGACATCCTTCCCCAAGTGGGGCCACCCCTGTTTGGGGTGGGGCCGCCCTTCCTCAGGCATGATCGTCGCTTCCTTGGGCGGGGCCACCCTTCTTTTGAGTGGGGTCGCCCCTGTCACACCTTTTTTTTTTCTAGGTTCATTTACTCACTCATTGGGTAAATCTTCCCCCCTTTCACATCGCCTATAACAAGCAATTATGCCTACCCAATGGGTGAAATTGACATTTCATCCTCTACCCATTTCACTAAACTACCCCAATCCCAAACCCATGTTTTCAAAATGCATTAAAAGTCAACAATAAACTAGAAAATGCTTAAAATCACAAAGAGGGTTTTGGACCTAACCTGGCATGGAACCACGTGCTCGTGGAAGAATTGGCGTACCTCATCGCCTCAGTAGATGATATCATCATCATAGTCCCCCGTCATCCTCGTCTCCTTGTCGCCTTCTTCTCTTCTTCTCTCTGTCACTCAACTGCCAAGTGTGCAAATGAGGAATAGTAATTGCTAAAATTACTATATATAAGATTTCTCTCATTTTTTAACCTTTTTAAGTTAAGGGTATTTTTACCCTTTATTTAAACCTCTTTTAATTCAACTAATCATCTAACTTCTCAAGGCCGCCATTTGCACACCGTGTGTCCGTTTGCCGCCATTTGCACACCGTGTGTCCGTTTGACTCCGTTCAAAAGCCAATCTTCATGGTTTTTCGAGCTCTATCCAACGATACCTTTCATTTCCTCATATTGATAAGTCACATGGGGCCCCTTTTTCTTCCCCAACCACCCTTTCGAGGGGGCATACCCTACCATTTTCATCCATTCCTCCTTCTTAGTCACTTTCTTGCGAGATCATGGAATTTCTCTTCACTCCCCTCCATTTGGACAACTCACACAACTTCTCCCATGTTGGGGCATCATTTTTTGGTTGCTTCCTCTATATAGTCGTCTGCATTTTATTTTTCTTCAAAACACTGTTATGCTAGCAATATTTTGAAGAGGGGAAAAATGTAAACATCCAAATTTGACCACTCCCGTATGGTTTAATCTGTATCCTTTATTCGTCTATTTCATTGATATTAATTAAAATACTTATTTAATTAATATTTCCCTTTCCTCTAAGGTTTCTAAAGTATTTAATTTAACAATTAAATACTTTATCTTTCATCATTTCTTCTCTAAATTAAATAAATATATCAATTTATTTAATTTAGTCATTTATTTTTTTGAGTTTAAATCAATTTT